>CM042446.1:23295153-23505153 GCA_023631565.1 Gymnocephalus cernua
ATAATATGGTTATTTAAGGCTGAGGCCAAGAGCCTGGACTGCAGTAATGTGTCTCGTGGCATACAGCAGCAGAAGGGCTGAGTATTGTTGTTTTTTTGTTGTTGTTTTTTACCAGTGCTAAAACGATACTTTTAAAACGGTGCCCATGCCTGAACTCCTAAAAAAGAAATTTAAAAAAAGACCTCAAAACCACAGTCACAACATTAAGGAACAGCTTGTTTATTGCTAAGGCGGAGGGATTAAAATGGGTGCACCAGAAATTTACCTTCAAATAAAGCCGTTTTTAAATTGTGGTGAAAGTCAGTATTTTTTTTTTCTCCCTGTTATAGCATTCTCATAGTCATCCCAGAGCAATAATTATTTCCTTAGTGTGTTGAGTGAGTGGTTGAAGCTTTTCCTCTCCTTATTCCTTATTATCAGTGTCACTTTACTGTATCTGTCCTCCCTCTTTCTTTGCTCCTGTCCAGTTCTCTACTCCTGTAAGTCTGACTGCTCCCATGGAGGCCCCCCTGCAGGCCCAGTACGGAGCCTCTTTAGAGCCTCTGGGCTTTGGCTTAGGCCACACCACAAAACCCCTCAGCCACATGGACCCTGAGTCCGGCCCAAGTCTGAACACAGATCATGATTATCTTAATGGATCCCACTTCTCCCCTAATGGGACCTCCGCTACTGACAGTGCTGGCTCATCAACAACCATTAATTCATCAACATTTGCACCCGAAGAAGAAGAAAGCCTGGTGGACTCTCAGCCTATCTGCTTCAAAGAGAACCCTTTCTTGGTGGCCAATCGCAAAGGAAAGGGTCGTCCACTTGGGGAGCAGATCCTGTCGGGGCCTCCTGTGGGCTACGGGAAGCAAGGCCAGCTTCAGCCCTGGTTGTTCACCAAGGCAAGCTGCCTGCCTGAGTGTGGTTTGGAGGCAGCATGGTGTGTTACTTTGCACAGTTTGTTGTTTGGCTCACTTGTGTCCGTTGGAATGGATCATACAGTTGCATCAAGGCTCTGTGGAAGTTATAACTTTAAACAGTCATGCTAATGGATCCAAAGAAATGCCCACTATTTCCTTGATTAATCAAGAATGAAAATGAACATAAGTTGCATCGCTGGATCAAATCCCTACACTTTGATTTATAAATGTTAGCTTTACTGTTTCATTGCACAGGATGATTTAAGGATGATTTAAAAAAGAAGAAGCTTTATCTGTGCAAAGGCTCATATGGAAAGTATTTTTCTCTAAAGAAGTGTGTCCAGGTTGTGTGTATTAATATCAGTATAACAACTAGCTGAACTGGTGCATGTTTTTTTGCTGTGAGCACAGAGCTGGTGGCACCTCGTGAGGTATTTAGGCACATAGGCAGTACATAGTCAGGACCGACTGGAATGTCTGTCCCAACAACTGCGAGAGGTCATAAGTCATGAATGAACATGACCTGCAAAAACCATAGACTGTAAAAATAATGGACGCAACAGCAGTGATGTCACTCCTCTGTTTGTGGACTGCCGTTTATAGATGTACGAGAATGCTACCGCTTTGAAGCCTCTTATAATACATCCATGAGTCAAGCCAGTGTTGTGTATGGTTTCAGGAAAAGTTGCCCATTTCCATCCCGTTTGAAGCGAGTCATCCGGCAGAGTTTTGCCGGGGAGTAAACGCGCACCTCTGAGTACAGTGAGGGGGTCAAAGTTTAAGACGTAAACACGGACTGCACCCCAAAACAAGCTGACGGCTATTTTAATGTACACAGTGGCATGGTTAGCATTGCTAAGCCTCTGTCATGATTGACAGGTCAGCGTGTAGCCACGCCTTAAAGCATCCCCTGCTTTATCGTCATTTTTTAAATAAATGGGACCATAATGTACAAGATAAACATCATTCTGTATTGAAGAAGACTTGTAAATAGCGCTTGAGTCCATAAACTCATTATGAAAATGTTTATTGAGGTAACCGATCAAGTGAGAAGTAGGGTCATTTTCTCAAAGACTTCTGTGCAAGCCGTCTTTTTGCAACCCTGCTGGAATTAGATAGAATGCAGGTTTAAGGGACTTCCGGAAGCTCGGTCCATTATTTTTTACAGTCTATGCCATAGAGTCTTTGGCAAAAACGCACAGAAAAGTGCATGTTTATCAGCAAGAGATTGTTGGTTGGATTTCCTACAAGATCACTTCTATAAAGGACTAACCAGTGAATCTTGTTTTGGTATTTCTTAACTAATTTGTGTTTTTGGTGTTTGATCTTTGTTTTTCCAGGCGCCTCCTTCTGATTTCACCAGGACGGAGAGCCCAATCAGGGAAGCACCCTACTCTCCCACGATCCAACCGGTGAGCAGTCTTAACACCCAGCGCTCATGTACCACCCTCCTACCATTCTTTTACTTTATTTTCTCCTTTTCCATGAGTCATTTCTACCGCCATAGAAGAGGTATTTTACAGTTGATCCTTTTTAACCTTTCCTCCCACCCATAGCCCAGCGACCGCTCTTCCAACAGCTCCCTGTATGCAGGCAGGGAGACCCGCTTTGTAAGTGGGTCTTGTGGCCCTCTCTGCTCTGGCCTGGATTTTTTTTTTGCGTCAGCTGTTCTGAGCCCTCCGTCTGTTAATAAAACAACTAGTTTAGCTGCCGTGTCTGCTACAGTCCTACCAGTCTGAAAAGCATGTGCTTCTCCATGGCCAGCTGATTACTGATGCTTAGCCTCATGCAAACAATTGGATGTGCACTCAGAAATAGATTTTTGTCGTTAATGTCTCTACTGACTAGCTGAAGCTTCATATTCTCTCACAGGACAATAACAAAATAAAATGTGCATTTTTCCTTGAGCAAAGTTACCAGTGTACTACAAATACTGTGTATGTAATTTAGGTGAACCTTGGTGGTGTTGCATTGTTTGATAGTGTTTTTATTTGGCCTGGCATCATCCAATAGTTGAAAAGTAGCGACTGTATGCACTGTTGGTTGAAACTCAAGTAAATGGTGCCAATCCATGGATTTTTATTTCATTGTCATTGTTTTATTGTCATTTTTTTTTTTTTTTTGCAGGCAAATGTTCATTACACCTCCACTCCTACTGCCAATGACAACACTTCATCATCAGTGAGTGTCTGTGGAGCTTGAAAACAAGCTTTATAGTACATTAACGTTGGGCTCATCCCCCTGGTTTACCAATGTATCAAGCCCTCTTTACAACATACTGTATTTCTCATGCGTTTCCTATGCTTTTTAAATACTATTAACTATTACTATTAACTTATTAATTACTTTGAAGATTTCTACGCATTTTAAGTGTTTGAATATTAGAATCTCAAAGAGCTCCTAACCCTAAAGAGAAAATGAAATGTATATTTAGCATGGGTTCCAGAGGAGTTTTAGTCTCTCACACTACTTTAGCTTTTCCATCTAGAGTAACTTTCTGGAGGGACACTGGGTAAAAAAAAATAAAAAATTACATGTAGTTATTGTTTTTGGTACAAACTGGTTTAAGCTTTAAAAACACCATGGACAAATAATCTGAATGGTAAAGTATGCTCTGATTCATATCCACCATTAGCTTTATTCATTTTGAGTTGTCATTCATCCTTAAGTTTGGTGTGTCTGAATACAAGTTTTCTTTCCCTTATTCTCATGTGCTAAACAGATTGTGAAGCAAATTAGTGATTTTAGGATAAAATTAACAAAACTGCCTTGACTGATCTCTTCCATAAAATATATTTTGTTTTCTCTCCAGACACGACCGGGTGCCATCCAGCCAGTCGGGCGCGTGCGGCAGAGTCCCTCCCCCGCCACTCCAGACGGACACAGTCCTAACCCCTTCCAGCATGGCCCCTCCCCCTTCAACTCCCAGACCTCTGTAAGACCCCTCACCACCACATAGTGCTGTTTTCTATCCACGCTCCGCTCTGTGCCGCCCCCTCTGAGTGCACAGCCCCAAATCACTGTGTCTCATAGCAGTGCAGCAGAGATACATATATTTGTTATTTCTCAAGAGGCTAGAACCAAAGAAAAGGAAGATCTGTATTTGAATGCACAGTGGAGTTGAGTCTGTGCAGGTTCTGCAGTCTGTGACCTCCAGACCTCCGACACCTGCAAACGGAGCGTCCAGCCCAACTCTGAGCTCCTGAATCAAATAATTACTCATAATTACAGCTTTCTGAAATGTTCCACTTATTTATTTCTTTGGCAAGCAGCATAGTTGGATTGGTAAATAATGAAGAAGCTATGATTTCATCTCACGTCTCCCTATTTGTTTCACAAAGGTGCTCATACAAAAAAAGTCTGTCATGGCTTTGGAGTTTCCAAGCCCTACTGTCTGTCTTTCTCTGGCATACTCCTCTCCTCTCTCTCATGAAACCAGCCACCATGCTGTTCTCCTCCACAGTCTTCTTCAATTTTTCATAGTCTGTCCTCTCCTCCATGTCTCTGTCTGTCCGTCCTTCCCATCTCCTCTTCTTCCCCTTGGCTCCTTTACCATATGGACCTACCCCACCTTCCATGCCCCTCCCCCCCAAACCTCCCCCCTGCAGCCTCGCGCCCCCTCCCCTACCTCGCCCGACGAGTTCCCCATGAATGTCAAGCAGGCATACAAGGCGTTTGCCGCCGTGCCTCGCTCACTGGCAGTGCTGGAGCCGCCACAGGTAGGCCGTGCTGCCCGGACTCCCCCGGGTCACAACGACAAAAGCATGCTGTGCTGATTGGTTGGTCTCTTCCCCGCTCCCTCCTGACTGGAGCAGGCTGTCCTATAAGGAGCCTGCGCTGCGTCGGGGGGGGCCTGTGACGTGCTGTGACGTGTGGAATGCGTTCATCGTTGGTTTTTTGTACTCCAGTGCCATCATCTGTCATACTGGTGTTGAGTCTTGATCCATTCGTCCATCCATGTGTGGCTCGTGTACTAATATCCAATCCCCCCTTTTTTTTATGTATTTATATATATTATCCCAGTTGCTAATCAGTCTGCCTGCTCTATATCTCTGTCTTTGTCCTCAGTCTGAGTTTACTTAACTTTACTTACATCCTGCTGTGCCCAACAGGACCTGTACGGTGTGAGGAACAATTTCCATCCAAAGCAACCTTCTCCAGAGGTGAGTGAACAAATTGATCAACAAAAATGTTAAAAGCACAGCTGTCTGTTTCTTGAAATTACATTTGAAAAAGTGGGGATTGTATTATATTCAAGGTCTGGACTTTTACGTGTTCACAAAATCAGATTCATAGCTTTAACGTTGCTTCGCTCGCAAGTTTTTTTAGTCCATTTGTAGGGTGTGTTAAAGTTAGTTAGCCCCAATCATTTTTAAGAAGCCAGTTTAACATGCAGGAGTTTCTGACTGCTTGTGTAATGTGTTCTGCTGAATATTGAATATGCAACTGCAAGAACAAAATAAAGTCTAGATATGCTCTAAGCTTACTGTGGTTGCATACTGGCTCTTAGTCTGACAGTCTGGTGACGACCTATGTGGCCTTTTCAGCCTGAGTTGAACGAGGTGTTTGATGATGACATAGACGGTCAGGAGGGAGCTGGTAAGGGTTTGACCCCCCGCCCCTCCCTCTCACCTGACCGTCGGGAGTATATGAGACTGGCAGGAGTGCCTCGCCTCTCCAGGCCGTCCTGGGACCTGCAGGTACCCACCGCCTCCGCCACATCTACAGCAGCCCTGTTCTCTGTCTGGGTGTGCTTGGCTTGATTGGTGGTGGTGTCTGTGCTCCCAGACACTGGGACACAGCCATGTTATTTCTGTCAATGACGGGACTGGCAGTTCATTGATTTTAAATAAGCTGATGGTGCTGGGTTCTGTTTTGATGTCTAATTTGTTTCTTTCTTCTTGGTCGGTGATATTTTTCTCCTTTGGCATCTCCTGTAATATCCTCTGCTCTTTTGGCAAATGGCTCTGCAATAATGCAAATAGCTATTTTTTTCTTTGTCTTTTTTTTTTTTTTTTTCAAATATTGTATATATTTAATATAATATTTAAGATCGCTGGTGCTTCAGGTGCTACAACCTCAACACTTAGCTATTCTTATCTTTATAATTTTGTATTCTGTCCTTGATTTTTTCTTGTTACCCTCCAGAGTCCTTCTCCTGGTGGCAGGGACAGCCCAGAGCAGCGCTCCTTCAGGGACAGACAGAAGTATTTTGAGATTGACGTGAAGCATCAGACACCAGAGAAACCCAAACCTCGAGTGTCTCTTGTTGGAGAAGATGACCTCAAGAAAATGAGGGAGGAAGAAGGTGTGTTTCTATTTTTTATTTTATTTTTATTGAGCATCCCTTGCTAGTAACTAACAAAAACATCTGACTTGACTAACCTGATACTGAAATTTACAACCCTGTGTCTGTTTATCTGGGCCCAGAGAGGAAGTTTGAGCAGCGAGCGCGGGAGTACCTGCTGGATGAAGACGAGGACGAGGAGGAGGAGGAGGACCTGGCTAAACAGGTGGCGCAGATGAAGGCAACTGGCAAAGTGTTGCTGGATGGAGTGGAGTACAACGTGGAGCCAGTATCCAGCCCGTCCCAGCACTGTGCCACACCACCAAGTTACAACGTCACGCCACCAAACTACTGCGGCAGCTCAGGGTAACAAGTTGTATATTATTATAATAATAATAATACATTTAATTTATACAGCGCTTTTCATAGACTCAAAGTCGCTTTAAAAGTTGCTTTAAACATTGTTGTTTTTAATTTCATTTGCTAATAGTTTTTTTGTTTTTGCATTTAGGCCTTCCTCTGTTGATGGTAAAGGAGAGTCTCAGAGGAATTCACTGGAGGACAGCTTCAGGCTGGAGCAGAGGCCCAACTCCATGACTGGGTAATTACATTGCCCGCAATATCTTTGAATGTCTCTTTGCTGGTGTTTTTGTCACTGTAGTCATCACTGCTACTTGTGTGTGTGTGTTGTCAGTCTGATCCCAGTGTACCCCGGGGACTCGGCTGCTCCCATCCGCACAGCCAAAGCAGAGCGCAGGCATCAAGAGAGACTCCGTATGCAGAGCCCCGAGCTGGCTGTGGCCCTCGACAAGGACCTGTCCCCTGCTGAGAAACGAGCTCTGGAGGCTGAGAAGAGAGCCATGTGGAGGGCAGCACGGTAAATAAGCACCGTCTTTTATGGGCGTTTTTTTTAAAGCTTACCAATAGTATAGTTAGATAAACCCATTTTAATGCAGTGTGACAACAGTTTGGCAGTGGTTATAAGAATGAATCTGTAAGCATAAATGAACCCAGTAAAGAGAGCAATACCTTTACATCAAAGTGGTCAGTGTTACATTTGTGATGACAAGCTTGTTAATATTTGCTGATTATTGTCATTGTTGGCTGATTAATAAATCATGTGATTGTCTTTGAAATGACATACATTTTGGCAAATATACTTCACAAGTTACTAGAACCAAAACTGATTGCAGCAAAACAGTTATGTTTTGTGATAATAGAAAATCCAATCTTGTCAAGGCGTATACAGCAACTTTTTCTGAAACCTTTTATTTTTTTTAAACTGAAATATTAAGATGTTTATTTTAAAACTATCAGTGGACTAAACCTCTAATTATTATAAATTAATATATAAACTAGAGACAAATTTTCAAACAAACTGTAATGGCCTTTAGTAACTTCTTGGCTGATAAACGGGGTCAAACAGGAACATCGCCCCCACTCTTGCAGAAGCTAGTTATTTCACCTGATCGTTTGAATGCTTTGAACCACTTTACATCTTTCCCCTGAATTCATCTATTTTATACCAAAGTGGGTTTACCCTTGTAGTTTATAGATACATTATATATATCATATTTGTGTTTTACACTTTTAATTTGGACAAAGTAGGAGTCAGAGCGGGAAGAGAGGGGAATGTTTGTTTACTTTGAGCAGAACGTAACTATACATGTGATATTAACCTTGGGGACACCTGTGTCCCACATTTCCTGATAAACAGTTTGGCATAAAGATTGATAACAAGGTTCAATGTGCAGTGAGCCCAAATGTCAGTTCTAAGTCCATTCTGTGTCCTGTGTTGTTAGTCCGTCTCCTCTCTTAACTACTACTCTATTTTCATGTTTAGAAATCAGATCTTATTTATTATTCCTGGCTCTTTCAAATGTGTCAGTGATTTACCTTCCATTCTTTGGTTTTCTTCTCTTTTCCTCTCTTTATGCCTTTCTTTCCTTCCTCTTCTCATATTCCTCCTTCCTCCTGGTGCACTTCTGGTCCTATTCCCTCCTCCTGTCTGTCCCTCTCCCTGGCCTGGCGGGGGCCCAGGCCCTGTGGCCTAGAGGACGATGTTAGGCAGTATGAGCAGGACCTGGCTAAGAGGCTCTACCAGGCCAGAGTGAGGGCATCTCAGGGCGCGGCCGAGGCCCCCCAGCCCCCCACCTCTTCCTCCTCCTCTGCAGCCTCCCAGCTCAGGTCTGCTCCTCGGCCCCAGCCACCAGGGCCAGATGCACGGCATCGTGGGGGTGTGCTAGGGTGCTTTGGCGTTGGGGTATTTTGCTAGAGGCCGAGTTCGGAAAGGTCCAAGCAAGCACTCGCAGCAACACTGTGACAGTGCTTCCACTGCCTTTCTAGTGCTGTCTTGCTTCTGCACGTCTTTGCTGTTTCCAGTTCTACCTTTCCTCTGGTTCCCCCTCTCTCTATTCTCTGTCTTGTCTCTTCCTCCCTGCAGCACTCTTTTCATTTGCGCCTTGCTGTTCTCTTGGTTTCCATACTTTTATTTGTACTAACACATCCCACAGTTTGCAAGCTATTTGTGAGTTGAGGGTAAGCCTACTAGCAGTAGGTAGTCCTTTTCCTGGAATGCCTCCCTTTTTTATTGTGCAATTAAATTAAACTGGTTGTTTGTGACAGCAAACCAGGACAAGGAGCACCCAAAATTAGTAGTGAGCGGCGCTACACCCATCTGTAGCGGTGTGTCATTGTCTCTGTATTTCTTTCCTTATTTTCTACTATCATTTATCTGATGGTGGTTGTTTCTATTGTAGAATGAAGTCTCTGGAGCAGGATGCACTGAAAGCGCAGATGGTCATCGCCAAGTCTCGGGATGGGAAGAAACGTGGCACACTAGACCAGCTGACGGAGTCGCCCTCGCCCGCCCCAACACCCTCTCCCACACCTATGGAAGGTAGGAAGCTACTCTCCTTCACACCGCTGAAGCCTGTTTACATGACAAGCATCTTCTTTTAAGTCATTACTTTGCGTTAATTCCTTAATATAGTGACAGACAGATTCAAGGCCAGCTAACTAGTGTGTACTAGTTGTTGCCAACGCTTAACTTAAAGTTAAGGGAGACTAAGCATTTCCTGTTTTTGCCCCTCATTTGATTCAACACTTTAAGCAAATATATAAAAGGTCATACATGCATTACACCAAATGCATATTATATTAAAATGCCAATGATAGATACAACAGAGACACAGTTAACATAGGTACACTGTATAAACATACTTACTATTCAATCATCCAATTTAATTACATTGTAAGAATCTTCTCCAGACTTATATTCCTTTTTTTCTTACCTGATGTTTTGCTTCTTCCTTTTTTAACCTCTGTTAACATCTTGCTAAATTTATTTTTGTGAAGCAACTTTGTTTTAAAAGAACTGTATACATCTATACTTAATTGCAAATTAACTCTAAAGCTTAATGTTTCATCCTTCCTCTGACAGAGCTCAGTCCTCGAGGAGTAACCTCTCCGGGCCGGCTGGTAAGTGCTAAACCTTTTTCTTAATGTCCGTTTTGTTTTTGACTGATTTCTTCTCTGGCTTTTGTGTCAGTGTGAACGGTTTACAGCATCCTTTGAACGGACTTGGAGAGATGGAATCAGCAAATATTGAGCAAAGCTGTAACACTGACTTCAATTTGAGGAGCTTTATTTAAGAAAGGCAGCAAATAAGATTGTTGGTTTACAAGCTGGGAAAAGGGGAAAAAGTAGATTTGTTTCAAATCACATTTGCATTAATCCATCATCTTGTTCATTGTCACTCTAGCCAATCGGAGCTAAGAACACACTGCTCTCAAATCATATGCCACAGCTGGCTGTTTGAATCACCCATTAGCCTCTCTGCCTCTCCTTTTTCTATTCCCTCATCCCTTTCCCTTATTCACTTTCCTTTTGACATTTGCCTTCTCCATCCTTTTCTCCTCCTTTTTATATTTCTCCAACCCCCGTTTTCCTTTTTTCTCTCCCCCTCGACCTCTGCTCATTCCTGTTTGCTATCCTTCTAGTCCCTGTCGTCAAAGAAGTTTGACTACCGACAGTTCGCTGCCATTCCTTCTTCCAAACCCGTATACGACATCCAGGTATTGGCTGCATGCTGAGCTCCCGGGGCTTCGGCCTCCTCCCTTCCCCCTGGCTTTCCCTTCTGCCTCTCCCCTCTAGTTTCTCAGTTAATCAAGAGGCATCAATGTGACTAAAGTCTAGGGTTCGGCTCCGTAAATGATCAGTACTTCCTGCTGTGCACTATAGGGGTTGGCTCACTAACTCACTATGCACAATGAAGAGAGACTTGCTCTACATAAATGACACAGAATCAGCCCTGGGTCTCCCTGCAGTTCTGCCTCCCCCTTCCTGGTCTCCCACTTACCACTCACAAATGTAAAAGCATCTGTAGCAGTAACTCCTCACACTCATCTAACTAATCAATCACAGACAATAACACTCAACAGCTGCAGAGACGCAGACAGGTTTTTTATCTCACTAACCAGAATTGGTTCTGGGGGAAATGGTCACAAACACTCATCCACTCTCACATTCACTTCCATCCATTGTTGCACGCATGCATCGCGAATCAGGCAGAGGTAAAACATTCTCCTCTAGGTCTCCTCTCACACTCTGGCTTTTGAAACAGTTATCTGCTAAAGGGTCTGTGCTACCTTTTAGGGTAGAGGTTTTGTGTAGGTTTGTGTAAAATAGTTAAATTCTTTTTCTCTGTGTGGAAAAAGAGATGGAAGGGGAAGCAGTAGAATCCTGGAGTGAGCTTGTCTCTAAGTGGTCTTTCAATTTTTGGGGTCAATCATCTGTGATCGCAAGTGTCACTGTTAGTCTGCGTTCCCGATTGTGGGATCTTGTGTGGTTTGTTTGTTGCACAGCGACCTCAGGTTATTCGTTCTTCCCTTTGGCGGACGTCATTTAATTGACATCACTATATGTAAGTGTTTGCATAATGTTTCCTGCATAGGAATTGACAAAAGTAGTGTTTAAAGGTTATGTGTATATTTATATAAACATAATAGTAATAGTAGAACAAGGGACCACTATGATCTGCAAGGTGTGGGTCACAAGACAGCAGAACACTGTAATCCAAATAAAATCAATGCAAACATTTACAAATGTAACAACAATTAACATGAGAAATATGACATTGTGTTTTAATGAATATTCATACAAACAAAACATCTGGTTAAATATGCTAGATTTCAGTCACAGTTCTATAGTCGACTGGATCAGATAAAAAGTAAAAAGTATGTCGGTCATGGTTGGTCGGTCCTCAGCTTGCAGCTCGTAGGGGTCCCCTGAGAGTGTAAGTAGAATAAACAGCTTCTCAACACTGATAACAAAGGAAAACATTATCACCACCACCAACACAAAGACATCTTAACATGCTGCTTTGTTTTCCGTTGTGAATTGGTGACTCTTGTTGGTGCTGTACTATTGCTCTGTTGGCTGTCTCTTTTGTGGATGTGCCTACACTACACAACAAACCCCGGAACTGATGACTTAACCTAACCTCCCTTTCCTTTAACATGCCAATATCTCCTGGGGGGAGTAGTCGAGTAGAGGTAATCTGGCTTTTTGTGGCTCTGACAGATTGGGAGCTTCAGCGCTGTCTGCTAAACCGGCAGTGAGCGGCTGGCACATCCTTTCGCTGCCAGCTCCACTGCTCACATGGTGATGGCTTCCCCTGGGATATAGGCTACTAAAACACAGCCGTCACTTATTTACAGTCTCTTATTGTCTTACAGTCCCCTGACACAGTTGATGACCTGCAGTTCATCGATGATGGCTCCAGCAACCCAAGTGAGTACTGGAGCTATGCAGTATTTCAAATTGTATTTAAACAGACAATAAGTAATGCGGTTGTTACCTTAATTTCTTCTATCCACTTTGATTCAGGTGACTACCTGGGATAAGCAGCTCCTATTGGTAGGATTCTGTGTGCATGTGTTTTTGGGTCTGAATGTGATTGTACGCCTGAGTATTTATTGAACACGTGAGAAGAGTGGGTGTTAGTTTGTGCATTTATACTCTAACCTGCTAGTTGTGTGGCATAACTGTGGGTTCAGGTATTAACATGGATGTGTTTACCTGGGTGTGCTTCGCCTGCTGCTGCTGCCCACCACATATGAAGCAGCACCTGATGTTGAGACCAAAGTGGAAGAGAAATTTGCTGTGTCTAAAGTAATGATCTCACACTAAGCGTGATCCAGACTGTGCATGAAAGTGTTGACTGAAACTAGTAATTACAAGGAGCTCTAAGTGATTCTATTATCATGTTGGTGTCGGGATGTTTACATGCACACATGAAACCGGGTTATACAAATAATAGGATTATTACATTTTGTAACTTGTTTTCAATATGTATATTTGTCAAAAGAGGCTGTATGCTAAAGTTTGTGTGAAGTAGTGGGATTCTGCTAGATTTAGCGTCATGAAAAGCATTAGCATGCCCACTGACTGACATGAATTTTTTTATGACATTTTTATGACATAATAAACTATTATGTCATGTTTTTTTTTTTTAACAGCATACTGTACTGACATTTTTTTCACAAAATATTTTAAGACATACTAGTCCATGACTATCACTTTTTATGACATTTTTACGACATGACTTTTTTACAAAGTTTTTATGACTTCCTATCCTATGACTTTTTGGACATAATATAGGCTGTTTTTTTGTTTGTTTTACGGCATACTGACTTTTTTGTAAATCTGCCAATACATGCAGCATATCGATCATCAGAAGTCACCCCTGACTTGATTTTGGAAGCATGGCCTACTGATTTGAACTGTTCACAGCACTGCAAACAGACTTATTTAGACTTTTACAGGCTACTGTCCATTTATTTGAAACACAAGGATGCATTGCTACATGTAATTATCTCCTTTCGTCCACTTACACTGCTGGCACAGCATTACTATCTTTGTCATGCACGTGTTGCATAAAATGCCAATTAGAAACCAAGTTAAGCGCGGCCAAGAAATCAGCTTACTGAAAAAGCCGACCATAACCCGGTCACTTAAGTGCATGTAAACACACTGAGTAAAAACATATTTTTAAAGAGACTATAAATTTGTTCTTGCAGTAACTTTAATGGCATTGACTCTTGAGTTTAAATACAGAGCCCATTGAGGTGGCTGGTTTAAACATGCAGTCACTGGATACGTCACTTTTCTGCTCAAAGCTTTTGCTCGTTTCGTGATCTGAATGTGGGGCTTCTCTCGCAGGTTTAAGGGATCCGTCCACTTTTCTCATAAGTCCAGTTGCCTTCATCTTTCTTCCTTGCCATAGCTGCCGTTGGGAAGTGATTGTCATGTAAAAAGAAGCTCAACTGCAGCAGCTTGATAGATGTGTTACTGAAGTTGTTCTGTCTGTTTTTGTGTTTAGTGCCTTCTGCGAGCCCTGAGGCCGAGCTACCCACCCCGCTGCCTGCCACCTCAGCCCTGGAGGAGATGGCCCTGTACAGCAACAAGCGCAAACTGAGGCAGGGTCGCCGCAGCCTAGAAACCGCCATGCCCACGTAACACCCCACACTAAGAGAAGAAAGCCGAAGACATAACGCAAACACACACATTTAGATGCACTGTGGAACACAAGTGCATCCATAGGAGGTGCAGAGTCCCCAAACACTACACACGGTGTCAGTATAGCGAGATTTACTCTCCCATATATAACCACTGCAGAGACTACGACACTGATAGTCACCACACGTACACATTCACTTATATCCTGCGTGCCAGTCTTGCCTATACACTCTGTGGATGAGTTGGCAAGTTGCTCAAAGGCAAGACACATAGTGTGGTTAGCTAGGATCGCTACTTACAGACCATTCTCTTTGTTGTACACTTGGTTTACCAAGTAGAAACCGATCTATTTTAAAAAGGAGGTGACCGAAGTTTTTAGTTGTTTAGTTTTTGCACCTCTAATGATTTTATTGTTTTAAAGAAAAATGCATACTGGAAGAGAAAAGAAATGGGTCATAGCTATACTAACTTCTTGAATTATATTGTTAGGCTTTCATTGAATAGATTGTAAAATGTCAGGGGTTTGTTGAGACTTGGGCAGACAGGAGTGTATATATTAATTGAGGAGGGAACATCCTGCTACCTTCACAATCACAATTGTGGAGAGCTTTAAAAAAAAATGCTACATATCTTTTTTTGCACTGCCACAGAGCCGCTTTTTAAGAACATATATCTTAATTTATTGTTTTTAGCATTTTACTCAAATTGAAGGCCTTCTATTTTACACTGTTTTAACCCTCCGGTCATTGTGAGCACAAAGACTGATGCTTATCATGATTTATCTTTAAATTGTAAAGATAGTTATGGGTCACCAAATCAAAGATTTCAACTGAATTTCAATGAATTTATATCATTTATTGTACTTTTTTTTTTTTTTAGAGAGAGAATCATATCTACAAATTAGATAGCTCAGACAAAGTATAGCTGTTGCACATCAGTCCCACCTGTGATTGAATGTGCTCCATTCCCCTTGTAGAGGATATGACTACACTGAAGGCAGCAGCATTGATCAGGCAGCTTTACAAAAACAGATCACAGCATCAAATACTAAAGTTTGGAAACATTCATTTTTAGTATCATTAACTAACGGTACTCAACCTGCCCTGTTTAGGGTATTATTTTATCAATGTGAATCATTCATTTCTAACCGTGAATTATCTGGGATATTCTAGAGTGATGTGAAGGTAGCAGGTGTTTTATTTTTCTGTCTATGGTTTATTTAAATCTGATGCCACTGAAAAATCATTTATTACTGTGTGAATAATGTACAAATACTGAAAGGAAAGCAAACTTTGGGTTTGAAACTGAGCCAATCTTGACCTAGACAAAGTGAGTGTCTGGACTGCTGACGCATCTGGATTTGGACAGGCTTGGTATTGGGATGCTCTCTGCATGTATATTGGTTTGTTAATGGGAGAGCTGAGAGAGGCAGAAACAATTAGAAATTCTTCTCAAGACATTGTTCTTATTCAGTTCACTGCTTGACATACTGTCAGTTTATGTATCTGCAGAATCATGGCATAGTAGCATTTGTGTTAATTTAATGTAGGGTCTTCTAATAATAGCTTTCCATGTTGCTCTCACTGACTGAAATTCAGTTTGTTTGATAACATTTGCAATGGCTGATATCTTCTTCTTTTTTAACTTTGTTAGGTAAATCTTTTTTTCAGATGGGTTTCACTACATTATTAATGCAGTGTTTCAAGTTTTTGTTTATTCTTTTGTCTTGAGTTCTCTTTGGAGGCTTTTACTTGCAACTAGGTTAGAGGGAAAGGGTCAGAAGTCCTAGGGTCAAGGGTTAGCGCTCATACAAGACTGTAACTAGTGAATTTGTACAACCAAAGAAGTCTATTTTGTGGTTCAGGAATAATAAATTTTACTTTTCATTTAAGAAGCTGATCCATTGTGTTGTGTCTTTTGTGCTTGATTAAATGTGGAAAACCTCCAAAAGAAGAAGTGAATGACTAAAAAGGAAAATTTAGCACATGTGGACACTTTAGTTAGTTACTTAGCTAATAGGTAGAATAGGAGGAAGTCTTCTTTGTCCAGACTTTGCAGACGAGTTCCTCTGCACTGGAGTAAAGGACAGTGCCCTCCTCTGTAGAGACAGAAAGCTTTACTTTTTTGCATTATTGATTGTTAATGTGTTATTTGATTAAATGAGTTGTTCATTAGATCTAAAACAGAATGGGACACCCACCCTTTTCAGCGTTCTGTAGCGGGCGTTGTAGAAGGACTCAGGGCTGGAGCTGTCAGGAAGAAGCTGCTGGTTATCCTCCCCCTAACATCAGCAGGGAAGCAGATAACTTTTATATCAACATTTAGTCAGAACTTTTCCAATACATGGCAAACTAAAATTATTTCCCCTCTAAACCTGTTAGAAAATATAGAATCCTCGTTTAATTGAGTCATGCACCTGTTATTTCATTACTTTCTGTGATGGTTTTTCTTTACATCCAGTGTTTGCTTTATGGAAAACTATACAGAAACATTTTCTCCATTAAAGATGCAATGTTGTAAATGTGAGGCGAACTCACTTGTTCAAGGGTCCTATCTATGGTTATGTCCAACTCCTCTTCAGGCACCAGGAAAGACTTCTTATACCAGTTCTCAAATTCTTGGACACACATGAGCAATTGATTATTATTCTGAGCGTTTCATAGGAACAAAGATTCCAGCCAGGAAAGAAGAAGATACAAGATATTTGGAGAACTGACCAGAGAGCAGGCGCACCCTGCACTGATCCACAAGGTGTTGACAGTAGTTGACCTCTGCCTTGACGTCACGGAGCACCTCATATCTCTGCCGGTACAGGGCCTTCAACTCCCTGAGCTGCATCAATGAAGAATCTGGCTCCTGCAGCACTGGCTCCCCCTCCATAACCAAATACTGACCTTCATACAAAGACACAATGAAAAAATGTATAAACCTATCAAATAAAATTTTTGGCAGGGCCATCGGTACAAAGCCACACTGTGCAGACAAACACAGCTCAAAAACACAAACCTTCATTACACATTTAAATAGGGCTGTGACAGTATGAATTTCTTAATGTGGTGAAAAAACAATGTATCCCTGTGGTTTGGCGCTTTATCGACAATGCTGCCACCCCTAACCTGAAATGCAGTGTCTTTTTGGAGATTTTAATTAGATCAGTAATGATGAATCCAATGTCGAAAAAACAGTATAGTATGTTTAAGAAAAGAACATAAAAATGTCATAGTATAGTATGTTGAAAAAAGTCATAGTATAGTATGTCCAAAAAAGCCCTAGCATAATATGTCAAGAAAAGTCACAAAAAGCCATAGTATAGTATGTCAAAGTCACAGTATGTCGAAAAAAGGCATAGTATAGTATGTCAAAAAAGTAACAAAAATCATAGTACACCATGTCGAAAAAAGCCACATCAACCAATGTAATAAAAAAGTCATAGTATATTATGTCAAAAAAAATAATAAAAACGTCATAGCATAGTATGTTGAAAAAGTGATAAAAAAATCTATAGTATGTCGAAAAAATGCCACAGTACAGTATGTCGAAAAAAGTGATAAAAAGCCATAGTGTAGTATGTTGAAAACAGTGATAAAAAAGCCATAGCATAGTATGTCCAAAAAAGCCATAGTATAGTAGGCTATGTCGATAAAAGCCATAGCATAGTATGTCGAAAAAAGTGATAAAAAAAAAACCATAGTATAGTATGTCGAAAAAGGCCATAGTATAGTACGTCGATAAAAAGTGCTAAAAAAAACAAAGTATAGTATGTCGAAAAAAAAGTGATAAAAAAGCCATGGTATAGTATGTTGATAAAAGCCATGGTATAGTATGTCAAGAAAAGTGATAAAAAAGCCATAGTATAGTATGTGATAAAAGACATAGTATAGTACGTCGATAAAAAGTGAAAAAAGCCAAAGTACAGTATGTCGAAAAAAGTGATTAAAAAGCCATAGTATAGTATGTCGAAAAAAGTGGGAAAAAAAGCCATAGTATAGTATGTCAAAAAAGTGATAAAAAAGTCATAGTATGTTGAAAAAGTGATAAAAAGCCATATAGTATGTCGAAAAAACCGAAAAAAGCCATAGTATAGTACATCGATAAAAAGTGAAAAAAAAGCAATAGTATAGTATGTCGAAAAAATTGAAACAAATGATAAAAAGCCATAGTATAGTATGTCAAAGTCACAGTATGTCGAAAAAAGGCATAGTATAGTATGTCAAAAAAGTAACAAAAATCATAGTACACCATGTCGAAAAAAGCCACATCAACCAATGTAATAAAAAAGTCATAGTATATTATGTCAAAAAAAATAATAAAAACGTCATAGCATAGTATGTTGAAAAAGTGATAAAAAAATCTATAGTATGTCGAAAAAATGCCACAGTACAGTATGTCGAAAAAAGTGATAAAAAGCCATAGTGTAGTATGTTGAAAACAGTGATAAAAAAGCCATAGCATAGTATGTCCAAAAAAGCCATAGTATAGTAGGCTATGTCGATAAAAGCCATAGCATAGTATGTCGAAAAAAGTGATAAAAAAAAAACCATAGTATAGTATGTCGAAAAAGGCCATAGTATAGTACGTCGATAAAAAGTGCTAAAAAAAACAAAGTATAGTATGTCGAAAAAAAAGTGATAAAAAAGCCATGGTATAGTATGTTGATAAAAGCCATGGTATAGTATGTCAAGAAAAGTGATAAAAAAGCCATAGTATAGTATGTGATAAAAGACATAGTATAGTACGTCGATAAAAAGTGAAAAAAGCCAAAGTACAGTATGTCGAAAAAAGTGATTAAAAAGCCATAGTATAGTATGTCGAAAAAAGTGGGAAAAAAAGCCATAGTATAGTATGTCAAAAAAGTGAAAAAAGCCAAAGTACAGTATGTCGAAAAAAGTGATTAAAAAGCCATAGTATAGTATGTCGAAAAAAGTGGGAAAAAAAGCCATAGTATAGTATGTCAAAAAAGTGATAAAAAAGTCATAGTATGTTGAAAAAGTGATAAAAAGCCATATAGTATGTCGAAAAAACCGAAAAAAGCCATAGTATAGTACATCGATAAAAAGTGAAAAAAAAGCAATAGTATAGTATGTCGAAAAAATTGAAACAAATGATAAAAAGCCATAGTATAGTATGTCGAAAAAGGCCATAGTATAGTACGTCGATAAAAAGTGCTAAAAAAAACAAAGTATAGTATGTCGAAAAAAAAGTGATAAAAAAGCCATGGTATAGTATGTCGAATTAAGTGAAAAAAGCCATAGTATCGTATGTTGATAAAAGCCATGCTATAGTATGTCAAGAAAAGTGATAAAAAAGCCATAGTATAGTATGTTGATAAAAGACATAGTATAGTACGTCGATAAAAAGTGGGAAAAAAAGCCATAGTATAGTATGTCAAAAAAGTGATAAAAAAGTCATAGCATAGTATGTTGAAAAAAGTCATAGTCTGTTGAAAAAGTGATAAAAAGCCATATAGTATGTCGAAAAACTGAAAAAAGCCATAGTATAATACATCGATAAAAAGTGAAAAAAAAAGCAATAGTATAGTATGTCGAAAAAATTGAAACAAATGATAAAAAGCCATAGTATAGTATGTCGAAAAAGGCCGTAGTATAGTACGTCGATAAAAAGTGCTAAAAAAAACAAAGTATAGTATGTCGAAAAAAAAGTGATAAAAAAGCCATGGTATAGTATGTCGAATTAAGTGAAAAAAGCCATAGTATCGTATGTTGATAAAAGCCATGGTATAGTATGTCAAGAAAAGTGATAAAAAAGCCATAGTATAGTATGTTGATAAAAGACATAGTATAGTACGTCGATAAAAAGTGAAAAAAGCCAAAGTACAGTATGTCGAAAAAAGTGATTAAAAAGCCATAGTATAGTATGTCGAAAAAAGACACAGTATAGTATGTCGATAAAAGCCATAGCATAGTACGTCGATAAAAAGTGATAAAAAAACCAAAGTATAGTATGTCGAAAAAAAAGTGATAAAAAAGCCATAGTATAGTATGTTGATAAAAGACATAGTATAGTATGTCGATAAAAAGTGAAAAAAGCCAAAGTACAGTATGTCGAAAAAAGTGATTAAAAAGCCATAGTATAGTATGTCGAAAAAAGTGGGAAAAAAGCCATAGTATAGTATGTCAAAAAAGTGATAAAAAAGTCATAGCATAGTATGTTGAAAAAAGTCATAGTATGTTGAAAAAGTGATAAAAAAGCAATAGTATAGTATGTCGAAAAAAGACACAGTATAGTATGTCGAAAAAAGTGATAAAAAGCCATAGTATAGTATGTCAAAAAAATGATAAAAAAGCCATAGCATAGTATGTCGAAAAAACTGAAAAAAGCCATAGTATAGTACATCGATAAAAAGTGAAAAAAAGCAATAGTATAGTATGTCGAAAAAAATCGAAACAAATGATAAAAAGGCCATAGTATAGTACGTCGATAAAAAGTGCTAAAAAAAACAAAGTATAGTATGTCGAAAAAAAAGTGATAAAAAAGCCATAGTATAGTATGTTGATAAAAGTGATAAAAAAGCCATAGTATAGTATGTTGATAAAAGACATAGTATAGTACATCGATAAAAAGTGAAAAAAGCCAAAGTATAGTATGTCGAAAAAAGACACAGTATAGTATGTCGATAAAAGCCATAGTATAGTATGTCGAAAAAGGCCATAGTATAGTACGTCGATAAAAAGTGATAAAAAAAACAAAGTATAGTATGTCGAAAAAAAAGTGATAAAAAAGCCATGGTATAGTATGTCGAATAAAGTGAAAAAAGCCATAGTATAGTATGTTGATAAAAGCCATGGTATAGTATGTCAAGAAAAGTGAAAAAAGCCAAAGTACAGTATGTCAAAAAAAGTGATTAAAAAGCCATAGTATAGTATGTCAAAAAAGTGATAAAAAAGTCATAGCAAAGTATGTTGAAAAAAGTCATAGTATGTTGAAAAAGTGATAAAAAAGCAATAGTATAGTATGTCGAAAAAAGACACAGTATAGTATGTCGAAAAAAGTGATAAAAAGCCATAGTATAGTATGTCAAAAAAATTATAAAAAAGCCATAGTATAGTATGTCAAAAAAAGACATAGTATAGTACGTCGATAAAAAGTGATAAAAAGCCATAGTATAGCATGTTGAAAAAAGTGATAAAAAAGCCATAGCATAGTATGTCGAAAAAACTGAAAAAAGCCATAGTATAGTACATCGATAAAAAGTGAAAAAAAGCAATAGTATAGTATGCCGAAAAAATCTAAACAAATGATAAAAAGCCATAGTACAGTATGTCGAAAAAGGCCGTAGTATAGTATGTCGATAAAAGTGATAAAAAAGCCATAGTGTAGTATGTCAAAAAAAGACATAGTATAGTAGGCTATGTCGATAAAAGCCATAGTATAGTACGTCGATAAAAAGTGATAAAAAGCCATAGTATAGTACGTCGAAAAAGGCCATAGTATAGTACGTCGATAAAAAGTGCTAAAAAAAAACAAAGTATAGTATGTCGAAAAAAAAGTGATAAAAAAGCCATGGTATAGTATGTCAAATAAAGTGAAAAAAGCCATAGTATAGTATGTTGATAAAAGCCATGGTATAGTATGTCAAGAAAAGTGATAAAAAAGCCATTGTATAGTATGTTGATAAAAGACATAGTATAGTACGTTGATAAAAAGTGAAAAAAGCCAAAGTACAGTATGTCGAAAAAAGTGATTAAAAAGCCATAGTATAGTATGTCGAAAAAAGTGGGAAAAAAGCCATAGTATAGTATGTCAAAAAAGTGATAAAAAAGTCATAGCATAGTATGTTGAAAAAAGTCATAGTATGTTGAAAAAGTGATAAAAAAGCAATAGTATAGTATGTCGAAAAAAGACACAGTATAGTACGTCGATAAAAAGTGATAAAAAGCCATAGTATAGCATGTTGAAAAAAGTGATAAAAAAGCCATAGCATAGTATGTCGAAAAAACTGAAAAAAGCCATAGTATAGTACATCGATAAAAAGTGAAAAAAAGCAATAGTATAGTATGTCGAAAAAATCAAAACAAATGATAAAAAGCCATAGTATAGTATGTCGAAAAAGGCCGTAGTATAGTACGTCGATAAAAAGTGCTAAAAAAACCAAAGTATAGTATGTCGAAAAAAAAGTGATAAAAAAGCCATGGTATAGTATGTCGAATTAAGTGAAAAAAGCCATAGTATAGTATGTTGATAAAAGCCATGGTATAGTATGTCAAGAAAAGTGATAAAAAAGCCATAGTATAGTATGTTGATAAAAGACATAGATAGTATAGTACATCGATAAAAAGTGAAAAAAGCCAAAGTACAGTATGTCGAAAAAAGTGGGAAAAAAGCCATAGTATAGTATGTCAAAAAAGTGATAAAAAAAGTCATAGCAAAGTATGTTGAAAAAAGTCAAAGTATGTTAAAAAAGTGATAAAAAAGCAATAGTATAGTATGTCGAAAAAAGACACAGTATAGTACGTCGATAAAAAGTGATAAAAAGCCATAGTATAGCATGTTGAAAAAAGTGATAAAAAAGCCATAGCATAGTATGTCGAAAAAACTGAAAAAAGCCATAGTATAGTATGTCAAAAAAGTGATAAAAAAAGTCATAGCAAAGTATGTTGAAAAAAGTCATAGTATGTTGAAAAAGTGATAAAAAAGCAACAGTATAGTATGTCGAAAAAAGTGATAAAAAGCCATAGTATAGTATGTCAAAAAAATGATAAAAAAGCCATAGTATAGTATGTCAAAAAAAGACATAGTATAGTACGTCGATAAAAAGTGATAAAAAGCAATAGTATAGTATGTCGAAAAAATCGAAACAAATGATAAAAAGCCATAGCATAGTATGTCGAAAAAACTGAAAAAAGCCATAGTATAGTACATCGATAAAAAGTGAAAAAAAGCAATAGTATAGTATGTCGAAAAAATCGAAACAAATGATAAAAAGCCATAGTATAGTATGTCGAAAAAGGCCATAGTATAGTATGTCGATAAAAAGTGCTAAAAAAAACAAAGTATAGTATGTCGAAAAAAAAGTGATAAAAAAGCCATGGTATAGTATGTCGAATTAAGTGAAAAAAGCCATAGTATAGTATGTTGATAAAAGCCATGGTATAGTATGTCAAGAAAAGTGATAAAAAAGCCATAGTATAGTATGTTGATAAAAGACATAGTATAGTACGTCGATAAAAAGTGAAAAAAGCCAAAGTACAGTATGTCGAAAAAAGTGATTAAAAAGCCATAGTATAGTATGTCGAAAAAAGACACAGTATAGTATGTCGATAAAAGCCATAGCATAGTATGTCGAAAAAAGTGATAAAAAAAACCCCCATAGTATAGTATGTCGAAAAAGGCCATATTATAGTACGTCGATAAAAAGTGATAAAAAAAACAAAGTATAGTATGTCGAAAAAAAAGTGATTAAAAAGCCATAGTATAGTATGTCAAAAAAGTGATAAAAAAGTCATAGCAAAGTATGTTGAAAAAAGTCATAGTATGTTGAAAAAGTGATAAAAAAGCAATAGCATAGTATGTCGAAAAAAGACACAGTATAGTATGTCGAAAAAAGTGATAAAAAGCCATAGTATAGTATGTCAAAAAAATGATAAAAAAGCCATAGTATAGTATGTCAAAAAAAGACATAGTATAGTACGTCGATAAAAAGTGATAAAAAGCCATAGTATAGCATGTTGAAAAAAATGATAAAAAAGCCATAGCATAGTATGTCGAAAAAACTGAAAAAAGCCATAGTATAGTACATCGATAAAAAGTGAAAAAAAGCAATAGTATAGTATGTCGAAAAAATCTAAACAAATGATAAAAAGCCATAGTATAGTATGTCGAAAAAGGCCGTAGTATAGTATGTCGATAAAAGTGATAAAAAAGCCATAGTGTAGTATGTCAAAAAAAGACATAGTATAGTAGGCTATGTCGATAAAAGCCATAGTATAGTACGTCGATAAAAAGTGATAAAAAGCCATAGTATAGTATGTCGAAAAAGGCCATAGTATAGTACGTCGATAAAAAGTGCTAAAAAAAAACAAAGTATAGTATGTCGAAAAAAAAGTGATAAAAAAGCCATGGTATAGTATGTCAAATAAAGTGAAAAAAGCCATAGTATAGTATGTTGATAAAAGCCATGGTATAGTATGTCAAGAAAAGTGATAAAAAAGCCATAGTATAGTATGTTGATAAAAGACATAGTATAGTACGTCGATAAAAAGTGAAAAAAGCCAAAGTACAGTATGTCGAAAAAAGTGATTAAAAAGCCATAGTATAGTATGTCTAAAAAAGTGGGAAAAAAAGCCATAGTATAGTATGTCAAAAAAGTGATAAAAATGTCATAGCATAGTATGTTAAAAAAAGTCATAGTATGTTGAAAAAGTGATAAAAAAGCCATAGTATAGTATGTCGAAAAAAGACACAGTATAGTACGTCGATAAAAAGTGATAAAAAGCCATAGTATAGCATGTTGAAAAAAGTGATAAAAAAGCCATAGTATAGTACATCGATAAAAAGTGAAAAAAAGCAATAGTATAGTATGTCGAAAAAATCGAAACAAATGATAAAAAGCCATAGTATAGTATGTCGAAAAAGGCCATAGTATAGTACGTCGATAAAAAGTGCTAAAAAAAAACAAAGTATAGTATGTCGAAAAAAAAGTGATAAAAAAGCCATGGTATAGTATGTCGAATTAAGTGAAAAAAGCCATAGTATAGTATGTTGATAAAAGCCATGGTATAGTATGTCAAGAAAAGTGATAAAAAAGCCATAGTATAGTATGTTGGTAAAAGCCATGCTATAGTATGTCAAGAAAAGTGATAAAAAAGCCATAGTATAGTATGTTGATAAAAGACATAGTATAGTACGTCGATAAAAAGTGAAAAAAGCCAAAGTACAGTATGTCGAAAAAAGTGATTAAAAAGCCATAGTATAGTATGTCGAAAAAAGTGGGAAAAAAAGCCATAGTATAGTATGTCAAAAAAGTGATAAAAAAGTCATAGCATAGTATGTTGAAAAAAAGTCATAGTATGTTGAAAAAGTGATAAAAAAGCCATAGTATAGTATGTTGATAAAAGCCATGGTATAGTATGTCAAGAAAAGTGATAAAAAAGCCATAGTATCGTATGTTGATAAAAGCCATGCTATAGTATGTCAAGAAAAGTGATAAAAAAGCCATAGTATAGTATGTTGATAAAAGACATAGTATAGTACGTCGATAAAAAGTGAAAAAAGCCAAAGTACAGTATGTCGAAAAAAGTGATTAAAAAGCCATAGTATAGTATGTCGAAAAAAGACACAGTATAGTATGTCGATAAAAGCCATAGCATAGTATGTCGAAAAAAGTGATAAAAAAAACCCCATAGTATAGTACGTCGAAAAAAAGTGCTAAAAAAACCAAAGTATAGTATGTCGAAAAAAAAGTGATAAAAAAGCCATGGTATAGTATGTCGAATAAAGTGAAAAAAGCCATAGTATAGTATGTTGATAAAAGCCATGGTATAGTATGTCAAGAAAAGGGATAAAAAAGCCATAGTATAGTATGTTGATAAAAGCCATGCTATAGTATGTCAAGAAAAGTGATAAAAAAGCCATAGTATAGTATGTCGATAAAAGACATAGTATAGTACGTCGATAAAAAGTGAAAAAAGCCAAAGTACAGTATGTCGAAAAAAGTGATTAAAAAGCCATAGTATAGTATGTCGAAAAAAGTGGGAAAAAAGCCATAGTATAGTATGTCAAAAAAGTGATAAAAAAGTCATAGCATAGTATGTTGAAAAAAGTCATAGTATGTTGAAAAAGTGATAAAAAAGCAATAGTATAGTATGTCGAAAAAAGACACAGTATAGTATGTCGAAAAAAGTGATAAAAAGCCATAGTATAGTATGTCAAAAAAATGATAAAAAAGCCATAGTATAGTATGTCAAAAAAATGATAAAAAAGCCATAGTATAGCATGTTGAAAAAAGTGATAAAAAAGCCATAGCATAGTATGTCGAAAAAACTGAAAAAAGCCATAGTATAGTACATCGATAAAAAGTGAAAAAAAGCAATAGTATAGTATGTCGAAAAAATCGAAACAAATGATAAAAAGCCATAGTATAGTATGTCGAAAAAGGCCATAGTATAGTACGTCGATAAAAAGTGCTAAAAAAAACAAAGTATAGTATGTCGAAAAAAAAGTGATAAAAAAGCCATGGTATAGTATGTCGAATTAAGTGAAAAAAGACATAGTATAGTATGTTGATAAAAGCCATGGTATAGTATGTCAAGAAAAGTGATAAAAAAGCCATAGTATAGTATGTTGATAAAAGACATAGTATAGTACATCGATAAAAAGTGAAAAAAGCCAAAGTACAGTATGTCGAAAAAAGTGATTAAAAAGCCATAGTATAGTATGTCGAAAAAAGACACAGTATAGTATGTTGATAAAAGCCATAGCATAGTATGTCGAAAAAAGTGATTAAAAAAAACCCATAGTATAGTATGTCGAAAAAGGCCATAGTATAGTACGTCGATAAAAAGTGATAAAAAAAACAAAGTATAGTATGTCAAAAAAAAAGTGATAAAAAGCCATAGTATAGTATGTTGATAAAAGCCATGGTATAGTATGTCAAGAAAAGTGATAAAAAAGCCATAGTATAGTATGTCGATAAAAAGTGAAAAAAGCCAAAGTATAGTATGTCGAGAAAAGTGATAAAAAAGCCATAGTATAGTATGTCGAAAAAAGTGGGAAAAAAGCCATAGTATAGTATGTCAAAAAAGTGATAAAAAAGTCATAGCATAGTATGTTGAAAAAAGTCATAGTATGTTGAAAAAGTGATAAAAAATCTATAGTATGTCGAAAAAGGCCATAGTACAGTATGTCAAAAAAAGTGATAAAAAAGCCATAGTATAGTATGTCCAAAAAGTCCATAGTATAGTATGTCAAAAAGTGATAAAAAAGCCTTAGTATAGTATGTCGAAAAAATGCCACAGTACAGTATGTCGAAAAAAGTGATAAAAAGCCATAGTATAGCATGTCGAAAAAAGTGATAAAAAAGCCATAGTGTAGTATGTTGAAAAAAGTGATAAAAAAGCCATAGCATAGTATGTCCAAAAAAGCCATAGTATAGTAGGCTATGTCGATAAAAGCCATAGCA
Organism: Gymnocephalus cernua; assembly: GCA_023631565.1. Lineage (NCBI taxonomy): Eukaryota > Metazoa > Chordata > Actinopteri > Perciformes > Percidae > Gymnocephalus > Gymnocephalus cernua. The sequence goes on from CM042446.1 coordinate 23,322,005, forward strand.
TAGTATGTCGAAAAAAGTGCTAAAAAAAAACCCATAGTATAGTATGTCGAAAAAGGCCATAGTATAGTACGTCGATAAAAGCCATAGCATAGTACGTCGATAAAAAGTGCAAAAAAAAACAAAGTATAGTATGTCGGAAAAAAAGTGATAAAAAAGCCATGGTATAGTATGTCGAATAAAGTGAAAAAAGCCATAGTATAGTATGTTGATAAAAGCCATGGTATAGTATGTCAAGAAAAGTGATAAAAAAGCCATAGTATAGTATGTTGATAAAAGACATAGTATAGTACGTCGATAAAAAGTGAAAAAAGCCAAAGTACAGTATGTCGAAAAAAGTGATTAAAAAGCCATAGTATAGTATGTCGAAAAAAGTGGGGAAAAAAGCCATAGTATAGTATAGTATGTCAAAAAAGTGATAAAAATGTCATAGCATAGTATGTTGAAAAAAGTCATAGTATGTTGAAAAAGTGATAAAAAAGCAATAGTATAGTATGTCGAAAAAAGACACACTATAGTATGTCGAAAAAAGTGATAAAAAGCCATAGTATAGTATGTCAAAAAAATGATAAAAAAGCCATAGTATAGTATGTCGAAAAAAACGATAAAAAAGCCATAGTATAGTATGTCGAAAAAAGCGATAAAAAAGCCATAGTATACTGAGCAGCATACTAGCCCAATGGTTAGTACTGTTGCCTCACAGCCAGAAGGTACAGGGTTAAAATCCAGAAAGAATGGTATGTCAAAAATAGTGATAAAAAAGCCATAGTATAGTATGTCGATAAAAAGTCATAGCATAGTATGTTGAAAAAAGTCATAGTATGTTGAAAAAGTGATAAAAAAGCAATAGTATAGTATGTTGATAAAAGCCATGGTACAGTATGTCAAGAAAAGTGATAAAAAAGCAATAGTATAGTATGTCGATAAAAGACATAGTATAGTATGTCGATAAAAGGCCATAGTATAGTATGTCGAAAAAAGGCCATAGTATAGTATGTCGAAAAAAGCCATAGTATTGAAAAAAGTGATAAAAAAGCCATAGTACAGTATGTCGAAAAAAGTGATAAAAAGCCATAGTATAGTATGTCGAAAAAAGCCAAAGTACAGTATGTCGAAAAAAGTCATAGCATAGTAGTATCTTCTGGAACATCCAAATGCTCTCTAGCAAACTTCAGACGGGCCTGGACATGTACTGGCTTAAGCAGAGGGACACGTCTGGCACTGCAGGATGTGAGTCCCTGGCGGCGTAGTGTGTTACTGATGGTAGCCTTTGTTACTTTGGTCCCAGCTCTCTGCAGGTCATTCACCAGGTCCCCCCGTGTGGATCTGGGATTTTTGCTCACCGTTCATCATTTTGACCCCATGGGGTGAAATCTTGCGTGGAGCCCCAGATCGAGGGAGATTATCAGTGGTCTTGTATGTCTTCCATTTTCTAATAATTGCTCCCACAGTTGATTTCTTCACACCAAGCTGCTTACCTATTGCAGATTCAGTCTCCCCAGCCTTGTGCAGGTCCACAATTTTGTTTCTGGTGTCCTTTGACAGCTCTTTGGTCTTGGCCATAGTGGAGTTTGGAGTGTGACTGTTTGAGGTTGTAGAATAGGTGTCTTTTATACTGATAACAAGTTCAAACAGGTGTCATTAATACAGGTAAAGAGTGGAGGACAGAAGAGCCTCTTAAAGAAGAAGTTACAGGTCTGTGAGAGCCAGAAATCTGGCTTGTTTGTAGGTGACCAAATACTTATTTTACAGAGGAATTTACCAATTAATTCATTAAAACAATGTGATTTTCTGGATTTTTTTTTCTCATTTTGTCTCTCATAGTTAAAGTGTACCTATGATGAAAATTACATGCCTCTCTCATATTTTTAAGTGGGATAACTTGCACAATTGGTGGCTGACTAAATACTTTTTTGCTCCACTGTAGTATGTCAATAAAAAGTGATAAAAAGACATAGTAAAGCATGTTGAAGAAAGCCATAGTACAGTACGTCAAAAAAAGTGATAAAAAAGCGATAAAAAAGCCATAGTATAGTATGTCAAAAAAAGTGATAAAAAAGCCTCATAGAATAACTAAGCAGCATGCTAGCCCAATGGTTAGTACTGTTGCCTCACAGCCAGAAGGTACAGGGTTAAAATCCACAAAGAATGGTATGTCAAAAAAAGTCTTCAAAAAAACATCATAGTATAGTGTGTCAAACCTCTTGAAAAAAGCCATAGTATGTTGAAAAAAGTGATAAAAAAGCAATAGTATAGTATGTCGAAAAAAGTGATAAAAAAGCCTCAGTATAGTATGTCGATAAAAGCCATAGTATAGTATGTTGATAAAAAGCCTTAGTATAGTATGTCAAAAAAGGCCATAGTATAGTATGTCGATAAAAAGTGATAAAACGCCATAGTATAGTATGTCGATAAAAAGTGATAAAAAGCCATAGTATAGTATGTCGAAAAAGGCCATAGTATAGTATGTCGATAAAAGTGATAAAAAAGCCATGGTATAGTATGTTGAAAAAAGTGATAAAAATCCATATTATAGTATGTCAAAAAAAGTGATAAAAACACCATAGTATAGTATGTCAAAAAAAGTGATAAAAAAGCCATAGTATAGTGTGGGGAAAAAACCCAGACATAAAAAAATAATACATTTTAAAGCTGTAACTGCAATACCGTGAAATCATGATATTTTTTCTGAAGGTTATCGTACCATCAGAAATGTGACACCAGACACAGTATAGTATGTCAAAAAAAAGTCACAAAAAAGCCATAGTATAGTATGTCGAAAAAAAATATTGTATAGTACGGTATGTCGAAAAAGTCACAAAAAAGTTTCGAAAAAAGTAATAAAAATGTCATAGTATAGTAGGCCGAAAAAGAATATTGTATAGTACGGTATGTCGAAAAAGTCACAAAAAACTTTCGAAAAAAGTAATAAAAATGTCATAGTATAGTAGGCCTATGTCAAAAAAAGTCACAAAAAAACATAGTACTGTATAGCAGCACAGTGACCCAATGGTTAAGACTGTGGCCTGACAGCAAGAAGGCACAGGTATCGAACCCACATAGTACAGAGTGTCGAAAAAAGTAATTAAAATGTCATAGTATATAGTATGTCGGAAAAAACTTATAGTGCAGTATGTCAAAAAAGCCATAATACTGTATGTTGAAAAAAATGATAGATGATATAAACATTAGAAGTACCTTGGCCTCCTCTCGTCTCATGCTGCTGTATGGTTCCTGCCGTGTAGTCAATCTCTCTCTTGACAGCATTGACCTCCTCAGTGAGCTGTCGAAGAAGACTGCGGCGTTCCAGCAGCACAGCCTTGTTCTCCTTAAGGATGCGGTTGATCTTACTGCCTCGTCCCACTTTAAAATCCTCAAAGGCTTCTGCTTTGGATGGAGTACAGCTGGGCAGAGAAAGCAAACTCTTCAGTTGCAATGGTATAAAAACAACACTGCACACATTTCTTTTATAGAATAACCACTGATATCTGAGCTGACTATTTATTAGATGAGACTATATTCATATAATACAGTACACATACTCAGGGTTAAATGGTTCATTGCCAGGCGGTTGTGATTCCTGCGTGTCCTGGCTCTCTGTGTCTGGTTCTTGTGACTCCTGTTCCTTCTCAGGCGTCTGGACAGAATTCAGCTTTGATTTGGAGGCACTCTCCAAACGCTTCCTTGAAACTGGACTCCCCTCTCCCTGTCTCTTGCTTTGGCTGGATAATCACATTGAGTGTACTGATTAGGAAAACCAAACAAGTGCATTTAACTTAGTCTAGTCATGTAGTCTGTTTATAATCATATTCAAAGTTTTGGAATTACAGTTGCAATCATGGGGGATGAAAACAAGAAGTATAATGTTGCCACTGACTCTGTGAGTTAGCTGTGGGATAATACAAAGGTTTATCTACCTCTGTTTGTCCCTAGACATTTTAGTGTTGGCTTTGGTCGAACTTGTGCGAAGTGCATCCACATCGTCAGTGCAGTCTCTGGTATCCCACTCCTAAAAGAGTTTACAAATCAACATCTAATCAAAGCTCAATCACAAACAGGCTGTCAGTGGTAAAATAGACAAATAGAATTACAACTACTAATTTCCACGAGATGCCCTGAACAGTGAATCAGATGTTGACTAGGGTTGGGTGGTAATACGGTAATAAGGTATACCGCGGGGTCTAAAAATAGCAACGGTATCAGTTTCAATACCGTCATTAAAAAAATGCAATGCACTTATATAGGAGGATTAAATATTAAATTGTGGTGACCCACAAGTAAGACTGAAAGAGACATTCACCAAGGTACTGTACCTTTAAGGGAGAGGTGTTATGATATACGAGTTCCGGGTTAACGGCTGAATTATGTCAAACAACAACGTTAGTGAAAATGCTGTTGCTGTGGTGGCTAATGTCGGTGCTATCTACCACCATCAAGTTACCGGAATTTTGGCAGCACAACCCACGGCCGTGGTTTCAGCACATTGAGGCCCAGTTCCAGCTGAGAGGAATAACACAGGACGTTACAAAGTATTCCCATGTGGTATCAGCCTTAGTTGCCTCAACAACAGCCAGGGCTATGGCGCTGTTAGAGGCTCCTCCGGCTAACCTCCTGTTGGAACTCTTTGAACTGTCGGAGCTGGAGAAAGCAGACGGCCTGCTGTCCCTGAACGGCCTTGGCGACAGCAAGCCGTCCAAGTTAATGGAGAGGATGCTGGCTGTGCTGGGCGCGGTGGATCCCTCATAACTCTTCGCCCACAGTTTTTTGTTGTTATGTTATTATTGTTTCTGTATTAGTGTTTGGTATTCAGTTTCTGAACGGTGCACAAGCCAACAGTTTGGTGATGCCGTCTGAGCCTTACGTCATCATTTTTAATTAGTCACGGTAATACCGTATACTGCGGTAAAATAGGGATGAGGTTTGAAGGTATCAAAATTTGGATACCGCCCAACCCTAATGTTGACTGACCTTGATAGCAGCTGTGTTAGCACGTTGGTCTTTCACAATCAAGTTGAAGGTCTGGCATAGCTGTGCCTTCACCTTCTGTTCCTGTTCCCTGCTCACATAAATACATAAACATGCTGAATCACTTACATTAACAAATAAAGCCTTGTTCCGATTGTTGTCTAAAGAAACACTGCATTATGAAGTTGTAGATTTCAAAAGGTAGATGATACTCACTGCACAGCAAGCTTGAACTGGGCAAACACTGCTTGGACCTGCCTGATACTTATGATCTGAAATTAGATGTCATGCAGAGAGAAATTAAAGCTTCAAAAAACAATTCTAAGCCAAAATTTGGTGTGACAGAAAAAATATTCTTCATTATGTTCTCACACTGATTTCCTCCAGGCTTCCGTTTAGGTACCTCTGAACCTGGCTGTGGATCTCAGCCAGCTGGGCTTCAGACAACGGCTCGTACATAATTCTCGGACGGTTCACCTGATAAAGGGTGAATGATAGGCATTTAACTTCTAATATGAACCAGCTGAAATGTGTTTCGGATTCTAATGTGTTAAAATGAACATTAGGAAGCATTGTCTGGTACTTAAACATAACATGTGAGTTACATACTTTAATACAGGTCGAATTAGGGCTGGGCAATATATCAATATTGTGATATGAGACTAGATATCGTCTTAGATTTTGAATATCATAATATCGTGATATGACATAAGTGTTGTCTTTTACTGGTTTTAAAGGCTGCATTACAGTAAAGGTATGTACTTTTCTGAACTTACCAGACTGTTCTAGCTGTTCTATTATTTGCCTTTTCCCCCATTTAGACATCATGTCCACAGTACTGATGATTATCTAAAATTTAAGTGTGAAGATATTTTGTTAAAGCACCAACTGTCAACCCTAGAATATCGCCACAATATCGACATTGAGGTATTTGGTCAAGAATATCGTGATATCTGATTTTCTCCCTATCGCCCAGCCCTAGGTCGAATTACAGTATTTGTACAGTATTTGTCGTGACTATTTCAGTTTAGGTAACTTCTGCTGTCTGTCAGTCAGCCCAACTGTGCCACTCTGCTGCTGCTGACAGAAGGCAGAGACAATTACGGAAAATGGAGTCAGTATGGATTAGATAATCTCATCAAATACATTATACATATAAGTTAAAAGGCCTGGCAATCTTACTTCATGAAGGCTAAGCTGTTACCTACAGTTTTCAGGTAAGTTGCCAAACTCATTGTATATTTGTGATATACCAGTTTCATTTGGCATATCTGGCCCTTGACTTTTTGGGGTTCTCAAATTTTGAATTTAGTCCAGACGCTTGACTTTTTCACATCTTGCATGCCGATAGATGCAGCCGAGTTGCTAGCCCTCACATGATCAAACTTTCAGTTTCAGACCTGGTAAAGTTAGATGATAGCATTGGACAGGCGCCAGGATAAGGTGAGGCAGGCCGTGACAAAGTTTCTTTCTTTTCAAATTTTTATTTACAGGATTATATGTTGATATATATATCATAATAGGCTATATATAGTATTAACTTACTAGGAGAAAACAGGTAGTTGTTGTGTTATGTAAAATCAGACATTAAGCACCTACATATAGCCAAAACGGAATGATCCTCGTTTCATACCACCTCTGCGAAGAGTCGACTGTGAGGTTGGCAGTCGAATCAGGCTCCTTCGATCAAAGCCTCAGGGTCACTCCTAGAAATTACTATACCTCATTTCATATTATGGGGTAATGCATATATAATGAAAAAAAAAAAATGAACTAAGCGTACTCATTCAGACATCGATTACCATGGCAACGATCAAAGTTTCAAAGCATTTGGGTCAGCCATAACACATATTTCATTATAACACATTATAACAAAATCTGTGCTATCTCACCATTTTCCTGCGAGCTCTACTCACCAATGTATTGTAGAAGGACAGTTCCTCTTTCAGCATGTGTACATCCTTCTGAAGTTTCTTGATCTGAGCCTAATCACAACAAAAATGTCATGAGATCACTCACAGGAGCACAGCACAATGCAGACTGTAAACAAAAGTAATACATATTTGTACCCATGCATGACCTCCCTGAGGATTTTTTGTGTCATATTAAGTGGTATGTGAAATATCATGTGAACTCACTGCTGGATCCATGTGTTCATTAACAGCCGGGTTTGTCCGGACACACATCATTCTGCTGGCAAAACGCAGTGTAGAGAGCTGCAAAGAATAGTAATTATCATCCAGAGCTGAAATGACACCACATGCAGTAAGAAAGAGACTGCTTTTTTGTTTTATATCTTATATTCCACTGCTTACTGTTTCTTCTATCTGTGCAGCCTCACCATAGATGTTGGACACAAGCACAGTGTTGCAGTTCCCTCCTGCAGAAACAGGAGGAAAGAGACAAATGCATTATGTTTTACAAGTATTACAAAAAAAGGTACCACTTTTTTTAAATTAATGAACGTCCATTTAATTTAAGCCACTACCAAATGATTGCTAATTGCCAAATTGCTACAAAGCTAATGAAGACTATCAGCTCCACAAAACTCTCTCTGTATTTCTCAGTATGACTATGTTCAGAAACTGGTGTCGTCCGGTGACTTTCGCACACAGAAAATCTAGCGAAGATAATTAGTTCTCTAAAGAGCAAATTTCTTTTTAATCCTCCATTTTTTGTTGTCATTACTTAGAAATTCCTCATTGGGGAGAGAGAAACTACGCACTATAGCTTTAAACTACCAAATTCATCAGCATCAGTCATACTGCATGCAGTCTCACCCAGTGAGTCCTTGAGGGCATGAGTGAGTTTACTCTGTCTGAAGGGAACATGGTCTCTGCGACGGTCTGCCAGGGCCAGGATGGCCTGTTCCAGGAAAGACAACGACTTGTTGATGTACATGGCTTCTTTGAACATCTGACCCTCTGACTGGAAGGAGAAGGCCAAATGAAGTGGGGAAAAACATAAAGTTACATGACAAATCTTAGAGGAGGCAGAATCCTTTTTTCACTTTGTCTAAATGAAGACAAGATTATATAACTGGGTAAATTTAAAATAGAATGGGTGATTCTAACATCCCACCTACATTACTTTATTCAAAGGATCTAACATGTTAAAATGTTAAAGGTCACATTATGCAAAATACAATTTTTGTATGGCTTTTCAACATGTGTATGTGTGAAGTCAGACATTCTCAAACTCACCCCGGTCTTTCCCAGCCTCTCTGACCCGGCCAAATCCACCAGATTCAGCTTAGAAGTGACATACTTGGCAACAGACAAAGTCCGCGAGTGAGACTGTAATTACGAAAGACATTTTCTCCTACTTAAAATCGTATGCAGGAAAAGGCTTGTAACTACAGTAAACAATACTGTAAATAATGTAAAGGTAAATTGACTCATACCTCTATATGCACAGTGAAGATACAGTGAGACCTGGAGGAGTTTCTGTTCAAGGCATGAGATCCAATAATGCGATTCATCTCACCCTGAGTAAAGAAAAAACAGCTTTATCAAGGTTACATTTTCAATGTATTAATCCATTAAATCCTGGAATAACACACTTAAGAACATCTTTAATAATTACTTCATTTAATTGTTTGGGGTGATTATTCCTTCAAATAGGACAGGTTTTTACAGCAGTTAACATCAGACCTCAAACAGCAAGTTGAGAGCCTCCTCCTCACTGTGGACAGGGTGAAGAGACAGACCCCTGATGAACACCCCTCTGCCTGGCTCCTCCACCACCACCATGCCACGAGGAGACAGTTGTGGTGAACCTTGCAGCGATGACAGCAGGTCCACCAGGGTCTCATTGTAGATCTCCAGGTAGGACAGGTGCACAGAGAAGGCATGCTCAGTCCTTTTGTCCACCTCCTGAAACACCTAAAAACCATTTAAAGATATAAAAAAAAACATATTTAATAAAGTGGAGCAGCCAGGGTCTTTCAGAGATAAACATTTTCACATGATGCGATTACCTCCTGAAGGGCCCGAGGAATGATGCCTCTTTGCTTGTACGATTCGGTGGATCCTGTCATGGTGTAAGTCTTCCCTGCACCTGTCTGCCCAAAACACATTAAAGTACCTGAAAAACACACAACAGAAGACAATAGATTATATAATAATTTCTTGGAAGACAAATCACAAGGGAATTTGGGCCCTTTAACTGGCTGTGATAGAGTCACAAGACAAAAGAAAAACAACAGTTGACAATAAGTTTTGCTTATCTGGTATTAATACTAAACTACACACACCACAAAGTTTTAAGTAGATAAAAAGATCTACCATTATAGCCATCCAGTGCTCCCAGTACCACCCGCCTGCACACTCTGGCGTACAACTCCTCCTGGGATACATCCTGCAGGATGCCTGCCAGCCGGAATGACCAGGAACTCAGCTGACTTTTCCTGGAGTCCTGGGACTTCCTTGAGTCTTTTCTGTGATGGATGTTCACTGTCTGGGAGACAAGACACAAAAATAAGTTTAAGGTGAAACGTTACACTACCAAACACAGGAATTATTTTCAAGCATTAAAAATGCATTGAATTTATGCTACAAGATGTCCACTGTGCTGTGTGTTCCAGGACTGAAATATTGTATCTGAAATGTGGTGCAATTTGTATTCTAAGTAACTTTAGACATGTTGTCTTGTCATAGCAACAAAAGCACGTCTAAGCAATGGCTCCTTCGTTTTTAATTGTCCCAGTGAGCAATCATGCATAACATCAGGGCCCTGGAAATAGACACTACTGCAGCCATCATTCAGTCAAAATAAAGTTGGTGGAGGTTAATCGTTTGACTTGAAAATTAAATTGAAACGTTTTGTACCATGTCCTAACTAAATGTCTAATTATAGCTTCTCGTTAACATGGTTTTAATGTACCATAGCCTTTTTAAACACATTTTTTTAGGATGGCATTTTATAAGGACCCAATGTTATGTGTCTGTACGTGTAGCTATAGTATGTTTATGTGCATGTGTAGCTAAGCATGTATGTATGTGTGTGTGTATTATGGCATGTATTAATATTGACAATTAACATTAATTGGATAGATTAACAATATGCATTGTTGTCTTGTTTTTATCTTGCAATCCTGACTGCAGATCAAGTTTCCCATTTGGGATAATAAAGTGACTGAACTGAACTAATACACATTAAATGTATGTATATATTGGATATTGCGCTGACCTATCTAGTAACGTTAGTCTAAAAATCATAACTTTTCGTATTAAACGTTTTAAACTAGCGTGCTTTGGCTTGCAAATTACAAAAAAATACCCGTGCTTGCTGTAAAAAGATAGCTTTAAGTTCAAATTTTACCCCCAACCAATGAAAACAAAACTGTGACTCTGTTTCTTAATTCAACATTAAAATCAACTGGAAGTTAACAAAACTTGTTAGCTAGCTACTCGTATTAAAACCATAGACCGTAAATATTAAACCGGAGATGTACCTGTCCGTCAGGAAGACATTCAATGAGGTCTTGAGAGAAGTGTGCCGTTGGTCTGATTCGGACAAACACTCCGACTCTACTGCTGTGAGCCTTCATACCACCTGTCAGAGACACGACAACCCAACAAAACTCAAGCCAACCGCCTCTCAACCTGCTGTACTATTTAACGAGAGGTTTCAGGTGAGAATAACGTTAAGTAATTTCAGCTCACTTTATCGGCTCCAGTTCATCTCCTCTGTTAACACGTCTGTGGTTTCAATTCAGCGTCATGGCAACGACCGCGCGCGCAGTATGGCAAAGTGAGTGACCCCGCCCCTGACTGTGAGTTTTTTTAGTTTTTTTTTAATCATACACTCATATTTAAATATAAAAAATAAACACAAACTATCATTAAACTGATTCTTAAACACGCCATTAGTTATTAATTTCGTTAGTCATATTTTGTAAATTACTTAATGAAAACAATGAAACCATCCTCTAAAAAGGCGTATTTCTTTTGTTATTCCAACTCGTGATTAGACTAATCATTCAAAAGACACTTTTTATTTTATTTGATCAACTAACGTTACACAACTACAACTGCATTTCATAGTGCAATCTGTGTTGTATAATGACGACAACAGAGCTGAACATTGAATTAATTAATTAATTAACACTTATTTATTACGTTTTTTGGATTTAATCAATGCAATTTGAAATGTATAACTAAAAAGTAAGGAGCCTAAATAATAAAAAAAATTATCAAATAAATGAGGCCATTAAAAAAGTTATTTTCAATATTCGGGCTTTAAATTAATAACAGTGATTTTCTTAATTATCTAAATGCCCTATTTTCTTGTTAACAAAAAAAAATCATATTTACATTAAGTGGTAATCACCAAAATGCATTGTGCACATTCTTTCATCTAACAAAGGTGTTGGAAGCATTGCCTTCCTAATAAAATATTTCCAAAGTCAATTTTTGAAGTATTTTAAATCCTACACTGTTTGCTAGATTGCACTCTCCCTCACTGCTTTTGTTGCCACATTGCTAGCGCATTAACCTCACCAACGTGCGCATGCATTTGCACCCTCGGAAGCGAGACAAACTAGAGATTAATACTCCCCTTTGTACCTTTAGGTGTTGTCCTGTGCTTTACATTTAAAGCTACAGGCATTCGTTTTTAGCCACTAGGGAGAGGAAAACGACAGGAAAAACGTGGTCTGGTTTATTGCCATTTCTTTAAACCAATCACAATCGTCTCAGGCGGCGCTAAGCCGTTGTCGATGTAGACTAGCATCAACCTGATTTGGGATTTGAAATATCTTGGGCTTCATCTTACAGATGCTCACTTAATTCTGTAACATACATTACAGTTGTTCTCCACCAAGACTCCACCCACTGACAAGGACACTATAAAGCAGGTGTATGTGCAGATAGGAGGCTAATATATGTTCAAGATGAGAGGGCTCACACTGCTCTGTTTGTTTGGATTAATTCTCACAGCATCCACCATAACAAGGTCGAGACTGGTGAGTTTTTCTCTAAATTTACTGATCTTAAAAGATATGGAAGGATATAACTTTAACTATTAAGAACAATTCTGTCGTTTGTTTATTCTCTTTCTGTAAATGAATGATAATTTGCTTTAAAAAGTTCTTCACTCACTTTGCAATATGAAACAGGTTAACTTATTGATTATGTAGCTGCTATGTTTGGAATCCAATGTCAATGTCCTTACTTTCCAAACACTGTAATGTCCTTGGATTAAGGTTTCAAATTCCAATTCCAGTGGCCAAAGGGGGGTAGAAAACCACTTGACAATGAGGACGGGTTTGACACAACAACCAAATCAATGGTGGGTAGTCTGGGAGAAAGTAATTTCACCATTTTCCGTGTGTGTCAAATATTCTTCTGGCTGTTAACCAATGAACAAGTTGGACTACTTAGCTAGTGAAGCACAAATCACTTTAGCATACACAAACTGTAACAAACTCCACCTACTGACATGAGCACTATAAAGCAGTGAATGTGCAGATAGGAGGCTACTCTATGTTCAAGATGAGAGGGATCACACTGCTCTGTTTGTTGGGATTAATTCTCACAGCATTGACTCTATCAACGGTAAAACAAGTGATTTCCCCCAGATTTTCTTATCTCAAAATATACTGACATTTTTTATAACTTTAACTTTAATTCTTTCTTGCAGCATTACCAAGACCCTGGCGAGGTGTGTTAGGATTGGAGATGACAGGCTACTATAAAGGAAATTACTTAAATTAATTAAAAATAATGAATGCTATGTTTAATTTTGATGCAATAGCTTAAATGTTACGTGAATGTTACTATGCAGGCCACAAATGTATGGAAGCAAATATTTGAATATTAAGCAAATTAATACCTAATTGTTAAATATAATCACTGCTGCATAGTTAAAGTTCGAACTGAAGGTAATGCTGAAATTTAAACACCACTTACAATTTACAATAATAAAATATTTTAATACAATAAATTAAGTGATATTTCAATTTCATAATTGAGGTATTCGGTTACATATAAATAATAATTATAATGGCATTTCAATATTTATTGTGATACTACTCTGATGTAAAACAACTAAAAATACATTTTATTTTCGTAGTTTTTTCAAGAATCAAACAAATCATTAAAGGCTACAGCATGTATCATACTGCTGCTATTTCTATTGATTATTTAGTTGCTTTATTTAAAACCCACAGTCCATGTCCTTTGCAACAAACTGTCAAATGCATACTAAGCAAACACTATCATGACCTTGCACTAAATCATTCTAAAATACATTTTCAGATTCCAAGAGGGGTTTTCACTCCGATGGAAAATGAGAATGGGACTAACACAACAACCAACTCATCAATGGTGGGTAGACTTTGAGGGAGAAAGTGATTTTAACATTGTCCAAGAGGTTTGCTTTGGAGATCAATGGTAGGTTTTTTTCAGCTTTCTTTCTAGACATGAGTTGTGCTTTGATCTTGTGAGATCTACAGGATATCTGCCTTTCTGCATAGGGACAAGTGTTTTCTATAATATCGATTGGTTTCAAAGAACCTTGGGGCCTGTGCCTGAAAATTGCCACTGATAACTTGGTTTAATACATTTCACATTATCCAAACGTTTCCTTTTACTACAAAATTACTTAATTTTGTATTCAACCTGTTAGGCAAAGTTCTTCAATCTCTTTGCAATGATTTGAATATTACACAAATTTTACTTTGCAGGCCTTTATTTATGAATTATTAATTCTAAATTACACCAAGGGTTCAAAATACATTTAATTTTTTATTACATGTATTGTTCAATTTCTTTGTAACAGTTTCATTTATCATTTATCCTAAGTTTGAATAACCCAAAGGCAGCATACATTAGCCTTCTTTCACAGTCCGAGAGTTTGATGCTGACTATAGGACTTTCTGCAGACCTTGCAGGAACAAGCAAAGACCAACTGCTGTGTCATTGAATTAGATTAAATATGTATATACTTTTTTTTATTGAAGTGCAATGACTTTCTATTTCAGGTACTAGAGGATCGCACACATTATATAGTACAGGTATGTAGACTTTCATAAATTAAACTAAAGATCAAACATCTGACTGTTCTTTTTCATAATATTCGTTTTGAAGCAAGCCTCACTGTGACCCTCAGAAGCACTTTTCTCATTACACCAATCCTGATTGGCTGGTGAACGCATGTCCGTCCGCACCAGGTAGTGCCATCTACCATAAATAGTGTGTGCGGATGGCACAGCGCCATTCAAAAACCTCTTCTCACCCGAAGCATATCTTGCATCAAGGTTAGTTGGCTTGACCGCAGACGGATCTTACCTAGCTTCTGTCACTGCGCTAGCTAAGTTTGGGATTCTGCTTCTCCAGTCACACCAGATTGTACAAGGTGTTTTCCTTTTTTTACTGTTTTATCTCAGCTCTTCTCACGGTTTAAGAATTAGCATCCCAGCTAATCTGCTCCACTCCGTCCTGCACAACAGCTTGCTCGGGATGGAGACCAAAACTCGCTGTGGAAATAAAATCTCGAGCAAAGATCCACATTAAGTCTGTTCGAGCTGCTTGGGACTGTAACATGCCCGAAAGGTGATTGATGTTCTCGGGTCATGTCAAGACTGTGCAGTGTTCAGCAAATCAGGATGGCGTAATGAGATAAGTGTTTCTGAGGGCCGCAGTGAGGCTTGCTTCCAATAGCGACACATCTCACTCATACTACTCAAAGAACCGGGGTTATGAATATAACCTTAAGTGTTTTTGGGAATGCTAAAGTCTAACAGTCTAACATGAATTGGAGACAAACTCAGAGACAGAAGTGTTAACATATAAGTGTGAACTTCAGATTATTTTAGTTATTATATATCATACTTACATTATGATAAAGTGTTGCTGATTATTTTTCCCATCAGTGGAATGGTACTCGGGAAGTAGTTGACAATACCGATGGGTTCCCACCAGCTGATGGAGAAGACACCCAGGTAAGAACTGTTTAGAACTTAATTAACTATAAATAAGCTTTTTAGCTGAAATGTAATTTTGTTTTTATGTTTTCCAGGGAAAAACCCAAAAATGAAAGACGACACGTCAGAGGGCTTAACTCGTTAGATACAAATACATGTTAATCCCTAATGGAGAAGCACCACCATCAGGATGTAAAAACACCAGGCATATCATCATTCTGCTACTGCTTCTTTTCATTAAACATTTCATCAAAGCTATTACAAATGTCTTTTTATTTCTAATTTGGTTATCTTAAGGTCAGTTAAACTTGTTGGGTCAATTTCAAAGAGATTAGTTCAATTTAAATAATTTATCTAGGGCTTTATTCAACCAAAGAAAACTTTTGTCAAATGAAATTCTACCTACTCTATAAATTGTCCACAGTGCACTGACTGTACTCAACCTGGTAGGGTTGTGTGTCCATTAAAGCATTTTTTCCTGAGGCCACTATACGTTTTCAATGCTTTGCAATGGGAGCGCCGCATAGTCACACAATGCTACAGGGCAAATACCACAAAGACCAACCGTCACGTCCTACATGTACAAGCGCTGAACAACAACAACGGAGGAGAAAATAATATTGCCAGACCGTACACATTAGGGCTGGGACGATATGCTTTTGTCCCGATTTGATTCACGATACATGGGTGCCGATTCGATTTGTATTCCGATTTTCATTTATTGCGATTCTAGAAGTATTGCGATTCGATAGTAACAAGTATTGACATTTGTTTTCCTTCTTTAACAAAAACAAAAGTTGAATAATACACCTCTAGATACAATATATCATGATACATTTCTAAAAATGAATTGTTTTTTTAAGAAGAATGCACATCACGTCAGTCAGTCAGTCTACTATTTCATTTGTATGATGTACATAACGTATTTTCGGCATTTTCTGTCTGTTTTGCTGGAAACTAATATGATGTAGTAGTCATATTGATAGAAAATATTTAGGTGAATCATTAGTAAAAAATAAAAAATTAAACATCTAATCTAGGAAAAAGAATAACATTTTAAAATTGTCACAAAGAAAACATGATACGTACAATTTTACATAGTACATATCTGTCCTCTCTACGTACGTGCTTCAGCCTTTCTTTCTTAAAAAGCAAGGGCCAGAGCAAGTATTCTACCTTGTTCCGACTCATATGGTGCAGACAGACACCATTTTTACTTATGCGGATATTCCGTATCATAGCAACCAGACTCAACAAAGGCAGCTAAAAACAAACCTGTGCCTCCAAAAGGCACTCTAGCACTTTCAGCTGGGTAATTTTAGATGAGCCCCTAGCATTTTTGGCTAAGAAAAAATTCTTTGGTGGACAGGCGGCCTTATGAAAGTAACACCAGCGATTGTCTGACATTGAGAATTTGGTCGTACAAAAGCATATCGTCCAACCAATTGACCTGGAAAGGTCAGCCCAAAATGTATCCCCCATTTGACAAAATTGACAAGTACTCTGAAAAACAAGATAACATAACAATTCATTACCATGAACACACACATTGTAGTTTATTTTGACTAGGGCTGCACAATTCATTGCAATTTTATCGAAATCGCAAAATTTACTAGTGTACTAGTGCAATATCCAAATCGCAGAGGGGCGCAATATTTGTTAAAGGCAATGTATCAAACCATTCTTAATTAAGTATTGTAGTGCTGCAGAGGCGTCCCGGCTTACAAATCGTATTCTACAGACTAAAGAAAAAAATCTTGTTTGGTACAGATCCTCGCAAAAATTTACACTGTAATCAATTTATTTTTATTTTGTTTAATGAAAATGAGAATAACAATACGAAAAATAACATTCCCGCCAATATCGTGAATTATATCGCAATATCCGTCAAAATAATCGCAATTAGATATTTTCCTCATATCATGCAGCCCTAATTTTGACTCCAACCCAGATACGCATGCTGCACCAGATGTATGTTAATCTGCAGCTGAAAATAGCCCCCAACAAACGCAATATTTACTTCTGTTTGGTCAAGTTTGCAAGTTTGAAAATTATAAATATATATTTGTGAGCCATTTTTAAAGATGTGCATTGTCAGTAGAAAAAAATGGGCTTGGGGCAGAGCGCAGAAAGATGTGGTAGTCAGAAAGTATTGCGAGACAGACAAACCCATAATGGAGTTTTTCCACTGCTAGTACCAGCTCTACTTGGCTCGACTCGACCGCGTTGCCCCGTCCTCCTGTTTCCATTGCAGCATTAGTATCGCCTCATGCATGAGGCGAGCGTGGCTGGTCGCCATAGCGTCGCCACAGGAAACTGCCGTGACTTAACCTGAAACACACACAGAACGTTGAAGGTGTGTTGCTGTTGCCACAGCCAGAAGACAAATTTTGTTTCAAATGAAGCTGGAGGCAGCAAAAACAAACACACACAGCTGGCTAAACTATTTAAAAATGGCGGGTTTGTTCAGGACACCCCCCGTCTGTCGCTTTCACGTCACCTTTTGGTATCGGCTCAGCTCGCTTGGAACCTCGACTGAGGTGGCACTAAAAAAAGTACCTGTTAGCAGGTACCAGGGACTTTTTTTCGTAACCAAAAACGGCGAGTAGAGTCGAGGCGAGTCGAGCAGGTACCATGTAATGGAAAAACGCTGTAAGACTTTAGTTTACAAAAGTCCAACAATTTAATATATTGGCCCCTTAATTTAAAATTATTACATTTTAATCAAAATGTCTGGAACGACACTGTGCACTAATACACATATACTTTTGGTTATGAAAATATTTTTTTTATTTTCAGTGTAATGCCTTTTACTTCCGGTGGCCAAATGAGAGCACGACATTTGAAAACGGGAAGCAGTTTTGTTTGATTAAGCAATTTAACATTTGCTAACAAATATACCCCGCTGGACTTTGAAATTAAATACACACAGTTGATATCAGCAAATCATTCAACGAAACAAACAGTGGCGCAAGGCTTCGGCAGACTACGTTAGATGCAGCGTGTGGGAGAAGTATAGATAAGCAAAGTAAAGAGAAGCTAACAAATGCCATAGCGAAGTGAATAGCTACAGACTGCAGGCCGATTAGTGATGTGGAGAATCGCAACAAATGACGGCAGGTATGAGATTCCCTCAAGACGCACCATCACAAGAAGAATACACGAGTTGTATGAAAAGGAAAGGACTGCAAAAGCAACAACTTTACAACGTGCAACCCGCTGTTGCTCTCACTGGGGACTATTGGACATCACTGAGTAACCATAATTACCTTGGAGTTACAGTGCATTATATTGATGAACAGTGGGCGCTGCATTCACATGCTCTGACTGTAATGAAAACAGAAGAGAGACATTATGCTGAAACGTGCACGGGACACTTTATTGAAGTTTCACAGCAGTGGAATGTGTCCTATTAATGATAACATGAATGCCCTGGCAGTGGCAATAAGCTTTCATTTGTATTTGCTTTGATTACATTGTTTAAATTGAGATTTACACAAAATATTTTTATTTAACTGCTACTGTATAAACAAAATGCTGATGTTAAGTGTTTGCAGAACAAATGTTATGGCACTTTAGTTCATATGGCAGAACATTTAAAATAAAACACTATACACTACTTTTGAATTCATTATTGGATTTTGCGTATAACAATGCGATTAATCTTTTAATCTTTAATCAACTTTTAATCGTTGTCCAGCCCTAGTTGAAATACATTTTATTTTTACATTACATGTGTTGTTCAATTTCTTTGCAACAGGTTCATTTATTGTTTATTTGTTGCAAATGTAGACTAAAATGAACAGCTGTCAAGTTCTCTGTTTTTTTTGTGTCCTCATCTGCAATTTATTCCCGATCTGTCAGATTAAACCTATTTCCAACTTTGTATTCTGGTTCCATCTACTTGGCTTTAATTTGCAATGTTGTAAAGCCCAAAGGAAGCATACATTAGCCTTCTTTTACTGTCCGAGAAATGGATCCCGACTATAGGACTTTCTGCAGACCTTACAGGCACTGTTGTGTATTTAAATTAAAGTAAACATGTATGAACTTTCGCCTTTCTATTTCAGGTACTAAAGGATAGCAGACAATATATAGTACAGGTATGTAGACTTTAATAAAGTAAACTAATGTTTAAACATCTTACTGTTTTTTGGGAAGGTGAGAAAAAAAGTGTAACAGCCTAAAATGACTTGAAGACAAAATCAGAGACTAAAGTGTAAACATACGAGTGTGAACTTCAGATAATTTTAATTATATATATATGTGTGTGTGTGTGTGTGTGTGTGTGTGTGTGTGTGTGTGTGTGTGTGTGTGTGTGTGTGTGTGTGTGTGTGTGTGTGTGTGTACTTACATCATGGTAAAGTGTTGCTGATTCCTTTTCCCATCAGTTAAATGGTACTTGGGAAGTAGTTGACAATACCGATGGGTTCCCACCACTTCCTGATGGAGAGATAACCCAGGTAAGGAACTGGTGAGAACTCAAGGACAATACATAACTAGCATCGTTAAATAATTCTGACTTTTTCATTTGATGTTGAATGTCAAATAACATCTAATCTGAAAAATGCAATTAGTAATCTCAATAATACTGTTTAGTATACGCAAGTGTGTGTGTGTGTGTGTGTGTGTGTGTGTGTGTGTGTGTGTGTGTGTGTGTGTGTGTGTGTGTGTGTGTGTGTGTGTGTGTGTGTGTGTGTGTGTGTGTGTGTGTGTGTGTGTGTGTGTGTTTTAAAAGGGGTGTGGTGATTAACGATAAATAATCAAATTAGTTTTTTAGCTTACATATGGTTTCTTATCTTTTCCAGGGAAAAAAACAAAAAATAAAACACAACACAGCAGAGGGCTCAACTCATTACATGCAACCCCTGATGGAGAAGTACCGACATCAGAATGACAAAATTACCAGGCATATAGTCACTCTGCTAATGCTTTTTTTAATTAGGCTAAATATTTTATCAAAACTATTAAAAATGTCCTTTCATTTCCCAATTTGGTTATCTTAAGGTCAGTATAAAACCTTTTCAAAAAATCTAGAGTTAATTAACAACTATTACTTTTGGATTGATGCAGTTACGCGAACCGTGACTTTTAAACATTGGCCCTCTGACCCCCCGGACTTTGAGATTAAACTCAAACACTTGTATGCAGTACAGATGTGTAACAGACTCCACCTACTGGCATGGACACTATAAAGCAGATGTATGAGCAGACAGGAGGCTAATTTGTGATCGACATGAGAGGAATTACACTTCTGTGTTTGGTGGGATTCATTCTTGCAGCCTCGGTAAGACAGTGTGAGATTGGTGGATTTTACCAGATTTACTGAAAATGATAAATACTACTATTCTGCTTTAGGTTTTGTTTGTTATATGTTTGACTCTGGCTCTAATCTGCTAAAAGAAAAGAAAAGAAAAAGGTACTGCACTTTGCAACAACTTTCTCTCAACTTGATTTGTGTTACCTAGAGCTAAAAGGTAGTCTATATTAGCCTATTTAGTGTGCTGTATTTAACACTGTAGGACTATTGCTTGACTAAGTGTTAAAAATGGGTTGCAGAACCAGACTTTAAACTTTAAACTTGACAACTTTGACTTAAATGAAGAATTTAGATAGATAGTACATGTTTTTAATCCCCCCCCCCCCCCCCCCACACACACACACACACACACACACACACACACACACACCCTCAGTGAATAAGCAGGAGCATGTATGAAACTGCTGCTGTCGCTATGAAACAAGTTTACTGATTATGTTGCTGCTTTATCTGAAATCCTATGTCAATGACCTTGCAGAAACAGAATAAACAAAAGGGCAAAGGGATATTATACAAACACCCAATGCTGTATCTTTGGTTTTGGGGGTGTATATTTTTTAATCCAAGTACTGTATATTTAAATTTCAGTGGCCTGGAGGAGGCACGGCGCCGTTCAAACCGAATGAACCTCCTACGGTAGGTAAAAACGGCGCAACAGGAGGAAGGTTATTTTATTCATTTTCAAGACAAGCCGGTCCAAGAGATCACTGAGGGGATTTACTGTAATCAGTGTTTGGCTGACTAGTAGGAGTTACAGCACAGACTAAATGGCCAGGCAATTAAAATAGCATAATTCATTTTTGATAAAGTGCTTGCTCCAAAATATAACTGGTGAGAAATTAGGCACTTAGCACCACTGCAGCAAAACATAAAGGTTTGGACTTTAAAGTATTGGCAGCATTTTTTTCATATTAAAAGGCAACATATAAATGATTTAGGTTGGTGTATTTACCTTTAAACTAATGTCTTGTTTAGTCTTTATCTCATTGATATATGGGTTGGACCTAATAACAGAAACACCTCTTAGTATAAAGCAATACATAAACAGCACCAAACTACAGCCTCCAAAAGGACCAAAAAGTAACATCTAACATCTCTCTAAAACCGGTACAATCTACTTCAGGGCTGTTGTAATAAACTACATTAGTTTTACTGTGTTGTAGGTGAAGCTAATACACTGGCAACTGTGTGTAGATGAACATGATCCTTGCTTGAGTTATTTAATCCATCGCAGGTCTTAAAACCCATATGTTTCTTTGGATTTCCTTTTTTACCTTGTTCTTTTGTGAGTTGCACTTATATACTTTTTATATATGTATCTGTCTTTTATCTCCACTTTCCCCTTTTGTACACTAACCCGTTAAATGCTGCATACGGTAAATTAAGTTTGGTAATGCAATAGTTTCATGTACACTTGCTGTTAAGAATTAGCTTCAACTGCAAGTGTCTCCTAATTCGTTTTCATACCACAAAGAAATTAATGGCTTCTTGGAAATGACATGAAAAATACTGTTATTTATTTATTTATTTTTAAGCTAACAGTTTAGCTTGAATTTGATTGTGTGATTCGGTAGGGAAATAAAAGGTAATTTCCTACCTGTTAACCAGCAGCTGGTTGCATTTTCAAGCTAGGCAGGCCAGGGCCTGGTCCAGCCTAGCGGTAACGTTAACCTTAGACATGCAACGTGTAGGGAATCTTGTTGTGGAGCTAAATCAAAGGGACACACTACAATGCTCATTTTAAGCAACATACCCCAAGCTACCAAGCATAAGGTTGCACCAGTTATCCATAAACTTGTTCTTAAATCGGTGCTTTTCACCGTCTGCTCAGTGTAGTTGTCCAAGTTTTCAATTGATTTTTCACTATAAAAGTCTTGCATTTTTCCAACAAATTGAGTTTAGTCAAAGATCCTCTATACCAAAGAATTTCTAATATAGACGGGCTTTGTTTATACTTAGCCCGCCATTACAACTGTTACAACTTCAACTCAGACAGTGAGTTAATCGGAACCGCAATGGATGTATTACCATAGACAGTATATAAAAGTGTATTACAGGCTGCAGCACCACCTTGTGGCCGGAAAGAATAATAGCAGATTAAAATGGGACCTGGTCAGAAAACAAAGAGCCACCTCACACATATATATTAAAATATACTTTAAACACTGTCTTAAGGCATTTCTTTGTTTATTTGTAGAAAAGTTTCTTCAAACTCAGAGACAAAGTATTATCATATAGAATGATCATATATTTCGGAAGAATTACTGTATGGTCCTGAAATGTTTTCTTTTTTTCCTAAAGCCCTCAGACCGTCCATTCAGTTTCTGGAGCCCTCTGTCCAGTGACTCTGGTTTTCCACAAGAACCAGCTGCCGAAAAAAATAACCAGGTAAAAAAATGTTTTAATTCAAATTGAGTTTAGTACAAGATCCTTTATGCTTAGCCTGCCATCACAACTTCAACTCCGTTTAACCAACCGGAACAGGCTCTGTGTGCGCTTTAATACCATGGATATATTACACGCTGCAGCACCATCTTGTGGCCGGAAAGAATAATAGCAGATTAAAATGGCACCGGTGTTCTGTCGATGTAGCATACTTTGTCAGAATAGCATACCGGAAGTTTAGTTTGATAGCGGGGTCTGTCAATTTAGCCTACTTTGTCAAAATAGCATACCAGTGTTTGCGAAGGGTATGCTGTTTTGAAAGCCCCTGGTTTAATAAAAAATACAGTTTATAAAGGGGTATGCTGTTTTGATAGCCCCTTTGTTTAATAAAAATACAGTTTATAAAGGGGAATGCTGTTTTGATAGCCCCTTTGTTTAATAAAAATACAGTTTATAAAGGGGAATGCTGTTTTGATAGCCCCTTTGTTTAATAAAAATACAGTTTATAAAGGGGTATGCTGTTTTGATAGCCCCTTTGATTGTACAAGGCATGCAATTAAGTAATGTGTATATAATATGCGATATAATACACCAACATTTAGGCCTACCGCTTGTAATCTTAGGTATGCTGAAATGATGGTTTAAATTTAACGCATGCGCAATTCCACAAATTTCCCTGCAGCGCATGCGCATTTACCGAAGGTATGCCATTCTGATGGGTATGGTGTTCCGTCAGAACACTGGATCAGAAAATATACTTAAAACACTGTCTTAAATATAAGGCATTTCTTTGTTTATTTGCAGAAAAGTTTCGTCAAACAAAGAGACAAAGTATTATCATAACAAATGATCATATATTTCGGAAGAATTACTGTATGGTCCTGAAATGTTTTCTTTTTTTCCTAAAGACCACAATACCTTGGAACTCTCTGTCCAATTACACTGGTTTTCCACAAGAACCAGCTGCCGAAAAAAATAACCAGGTAAAAAAATGTTTTAATTCAAATTGAGTTTAGTACAAGATCCTTTATGCTTAGCCTGCCATCACAACTTCAACTCCGTTTAACCAACCGGAACAGGCTCTGTGTGCGCCTTAATACCATGGATGTATTACACGCTGCAGCACCACCTTGTGGCCGGAAAGAATAATAGCAGATTAAAATGGCACCGGATCAGAAAATGTACTTAAAACACTGTCTTAAATATAAGGCATTTCTTTGTTTATTTGCAGAAAAGTTTCGTCAAACAAAGAGACAAAGTATTATAACAAATGATCATATATTTCGGAAGAATTACTGTATGGTCCTGAAATGTTTTCTTTTTTTCCTAAAGACCACAATACCTTGGAACTCTCTGTCCAATTACACTGGTTTTCCACAATAACCAGCTGCTGGAAAAATGATCCAGGTAAGAAAATATTCAGCACTCAACACAATTAGCGTTTATTACTTCAAGCTGTATAACTTTAAATCTTGGTACCTGTCTTTTCAGGAAAAATGAAGATAGACAGCAGAGAGACTGAGCAGATGGCTCCACGTTTTAAATCAGACAGAATATACCGTTTATGTATTCTATTAGTGTTGCTGCCTCCTTCAAATAAAAAGTTCAAGTCTGGTGTGTGAGAAAAGTTTTTATTTGTTAATATGCTTGGTAATAAGGTCATTTGAAACATCTACTTTTTTCAAAAAGTGCTGGAACTTTTGATAAATTTCCCATGATTGGTCAAATTGAAACACTAATTAAATAAGTGATTATGGGAGGCATAGCAGGTTAACACAAGTGTCAAGTTTACAATTAGACAACACCTTTTATGGAAAAAGACACTGTATACAGTAAATCCCCATTTTAAAAGTTGAAAGATTCAGACAAGACTTCAGTCACAAGGGTATCTTTATTTTTTGTGTTAGGCTCTTCTCTTTTCATCACAAATATTATCTAAGTCCAACCAAAGTGTTCCAGCAGAGATCAACGCTCCCCGACATCTTTTATGGAAAGGACCGAAACAGAACATAAATCCAGTTCTTCACCTTTCTAAACATAACTGTTTGTAGTAAAACCCCATTTGATTTTAACTGGGCATACCACTGCTTTTTAAAGTGGATAGTATTCTGTATTCTGTTGGTTTGGTGACATTTGTTTTCACAGACGTGTAGTCACTGTAACTCTCTGGAAATTAAGTTATGCACAAGCTACTGGTTCTACACAACTGCAACAAGGGCTGACACAGCACGTTTACTTATGAGGAAAAGCCTTGATTAAAAAAAAAAGAAAAGTCTTAAAACTACACCACTTTACAACAAATTATAAAAGTTGTGAACTCAGTATGGCCAAACTACCTCAACAAATATGCTTTTGAAAGTAGTTTGGTTTCCTGTCATTTTTCTTGATACTGTAACATCTGTGACCATCTGGTGTCAAACCACAGTAAAGCATTTGTTACTAAAAGAATGGTTTGGGATTAGAAACAAGCTTTAATATATCTTTTACTGATGTCTAAAAAGACCAATATGAAGTAGGGGCAGCAAAATCCAACAGTGGATATGAAAGACAGTAGTTGTAATCATCAGGCAAACTACAACAGCACTACATTCTTGAACAGAAGGATTTTCTTCGTTTGTATATGGGGGGCGTTTTTTTGTCAAAAAGTGGTGAGAACCAGAGGCAGGCAGCAGCCCGTGAGACAACAAGCCAAGTTCTCTTCAGATGACAAAGCAGTTTCTCTCTATCAGTAAGGCCACTTTATATAGAAATTCTAAATGAGGACCACAACCCATCACTTCTTGTCCATAGATCTTTGCAGAGTGTCATCGTCATGAAGGAAAAAAACAAAGCTTCAAGTTTCTAAATTAAAGAGCCTGATGGCCGGCTTCTATGTGGGGGGGAGGGGGGCTGGTGTTTGCCCCGTTCACCACCACAGCGGGAAAAAAGCTCAGTCCACATGGTCACCACCAGCTATGCTGCTGCGGTAGTATCCCCACTCCCGAAGCCCCCACCGCAACTCAAAAAACACACCCCAAAATACCATGTGCGATTGGGTTATAACGATCTTGCAAAAAAATAGATATTTTCACAGAAGTTTGTAAAATCATCTTGCCTAAAGTTATCCTCTGTGGCTTTATCAAAGCAAGATGAAGTCCAGAGAAACGCTGCGCCACACAACTGCTGCTCTGAGTACAATCCACAAAGGACAAATATGTCGTCGTCCATTGTTGCTGCTGCAGTGTTGTACGTTTGGGTGTATTTTGCCAATTCCTTTTCAATTCTTCCCTCTTTCAACAGCCCCTTAAGATGCAGTCGTTCAGTTTTGCCAACCAATATATGTAAAGTGTGTTACTATTTATTTAAAGGGAGTGTCACTGTATGTGGTGCAGTGGTATTGCTGTATGTGTGTGTGTGTGTGTGTATGTATGTGTGTATGTATGTATGTATGTATGTATGTATGTATGTATGTATGTATGTATGTATGTATGTATGTATGTATGTATGTATGTGTGTGTGTGTGTGTGTGTGTGTGTGTATGTATGTATACAAGGCTGTGTGTGTTAGTAACCAGTGTTAAGATGGTGGCAAGATAGGCTTTTTCAGGACTGCAGTCAACACAGCTGGAGTTGCGCTTCCTTCGAGGGGCTTGGCAGGACCGTGCTGAAGGGGCCAGGGGGCGGAGGGGAGCTGCTCTACTTATCCCCCAGGATGGCATACTGGTTGTCAAGCTGCAACTGCTGCATAGAGGCGCCACCGGTCTCCTCTCTACCACGGTTCCTGTGTTTCACCACTTCAAAGGTCTTCTCCATTTCTCTGTCCCTAAAATATAGACATGTATCGCTTCAGTCAAACTGCAACAAGACATCAACCTCCCATGTTAAACAAACTATTGTCACTGAACTTCACTTACTTGCGTGTCTCCACATGCTTGGCGGTGGCCAGTAGAGATGGGAACTGTGCGTCATTGAAGATCTCAGGAGGCCCCTGGGTGGGAGCTCGTCTGGTGGTGGACATGCGAGCCCCTGGAGGGCGATATACACCAGAAGGCTTTGACTCAGGCTCTTCTACATCCTCTGCAATTATGAAAAAAAAGAAAAGAAAATCACACCAGTTAGAAAGAAGAAAACTGATTTCCAGGGGCAAATTCTCCTACAAGACATGCCCTATCTCACAATGTTAATGCAGTGTGACTTTCCCCAGACATGAACTCATATTTCCAATTATACCGACACCACGCGAACGCAACACAAATGCCCTATCTGGATGTTAACAAAAGTGAAAAATAATTCGGAAATGTGTTTCGGATCCGCTCATGAATTTAATGGGTTTCTTTCTTGGCCCATGCCACACCCTTCCACCAGTAGTTTTTCCCGCAATCCTACTGACAAACAGAAAAAACGAGCCAAAAACATAACCTACTTGGCGGGGGTAACATTTAGAGGTTTACAACTGCTTCAGGCCATGTACATGCTTATTTTATGATCAACTAATTGAAAACATGTGTATGGCTTGGAAAACATTGGAACATTGGAAATATTAGCTCACTAATAGGCTTGCATGACCATACAGTATTCCATAATTAGCAAAAGTGCCAAATAAATATGGGCTCAGTGTAATTAACATGACTAGGGGTATTCTTCATAAGCAGTGGTATGGTCATCCTCTGTGTTAATCACTGACTCTTTAAAAAAATAAAAAGTTTTGAAGTTGGTTTACTCACCCACAGGTGCAGCAGCAGGAGCTGGAGCAGCACCAGACTTGTTCCAGGGACCAGACACTTTGTCTCCGCTGACCAGAATGATCTCTCCATCCTCGCCAACCTCCTCCTTCTCGTAGTCCTCCTCCTCTTTCTCGTCACTGCAAAAAGGCAGTTGAGATGAGGTGAACCCATGAGGAGACATCTAGGATTTATTTCTCTCTCCAAGTTCAGTTTGACAGAGATCTGCTTGTAAAACATGTAGATTAATGTATTCATTTAAGAGCACATATCATGTGCATGTTGCACTGAAATCTATGACAGAAACTTGTATGTAAACTAAGGATGGTGAAAAAGAAAACAGTTTACATGTTTTGCCTAAAGTGATATGGAATAGTCTGCTGTGTTTATAAGTATTGTGTATTAGATTTCATTGAAATACTAAGGTAGGCTCATCATAGCTTAATAATTGGACTTAATTGCCATTTCATCATCACTGAAATAAATCTCATCTGGAGCCAGGCTAATCGTATCATTACACCCTGCATTTGCTTTACAACCTATGCACAATGGCAGCTACATAAAAACAATGTATCTGAGTCTGGGGGTATTTTAATGCTGTCATTATTGCTGCTGGCAGTAGTACAGTTGGTTAAAAAAAAAGGAAATGTAATTGTTGGAAGACAGAAGACCAGTCATAGGGGGGCATGGTCCTTACTGGCCCCCCAACTTGATATGGACAAGGAGTTATGACAACCACATACATATTTAATTCTCACCTTATCTGTAAAGCTTGGAGCCGGAGCCCGCTGTAGTCCACTTCTTTCTGCTCAAACTCTTTCCATTCCTCGTCCTCCTGGGCAGAAGGATGCATTAAATCACAGCAAGCTACAGTAATATGACATTGGCAATATTGGTAATTCTTAAGATAGTGAGGCTCTTCTTTATTAAAACAGCTGCACTCTAGCCAGGTATTCCCAACAAATGTTAACGTTTCACATAGGCCATAACGAGTTGGGTCAACGTTACCCACCAGTGTGACAAGTTATACTTATAGATAGCTTTGTCACACAATCCTAATCATGTTATCTGAAAGCTAAAAGGCTGTCAACACCGTGTTAACTAGTGACAAATGGCGGCTCGGCCTAGTTGGACAGCCACGATTAAAAAAAAGGTGGATGACAGCATCCCCATGCACACACAAGGCCTTTAACACAATATTGAGTAATCAGTGACTCTCAAACATTCACACGTAAGTGTATTTTGACACAAAACCGGAGCTAAGGTTGTAAAAAAAAAAAATAGCGCAAAACTCGTGTCGTGCTAAATTTCGTATCTCGTTAGAATGTGCGCCAGGAGAAACCATATGCTAGCTTTTCTCCCTTCATGTCAAAAATATACATTACACGCATGGTTTTCGTTAATAAATGGTGAAACGTTATAGAGGTGTCAGCAAGCAGGAAGCCCATTGTGACGGAGGATGCAACATTTGACACGACACCGGTATATGGAAAAGACGCCAAGTGAGTGGCGTTGGCTAACATTACCTTTTCAATCTGTGTGTCTTGATTGTCGTTTTTCGCAGATTTCTCCTTCTCCCTCTTGGTCTTTTTTATCACAGCCGACGTGGGCCCGGTGGTGGACTCCTTGCCCTTACCTTTCTCTTTCTTCTTCTTTTTATCCCGCTTGGCAAAGAAATCGTCCAGGCTTTTCTCTGGTGGTAGATCCGCCATTTTCAAAGAGCAACGTTAACTAGTACGCTAACCGAGCTATGACAAATGTGAAAATCTGCTTTTCGAGAGTGAAGACAGCTGTTCAAACAGTCAGAAAAGATGGAGTTACTCGTTACTCTGACGGTTTAACTTCTGTTACAGACTGATAAAAATGTCCACCCTGGATCCCTGACTGAATCGACCATGCCATGCACGGGCTATGGGGCTATTTGACAAATCTGTACCGTAACCCGGAAAAACTTCGACCCTGAACCGGATATATTATGAGCCAAAAACTAAAGTCACAATATTAGTCTATTTTCTTCATATAAATCAATATAATACAAGTCATGTTTAATTATAAATGTATTGTATTTGAATTAAAAAAAAAATCCTCGAACAATAAATGCAACAAATATTTTAAACTATGGTTAATTTTGTTTTAAGGATTATCATACAACCCCAAATCAGAAAAGGTTGGGACAGTATGAATAAAAGAAATAAAAAAAGAAAGTAGTAATTTCTAAATGTACTTTGACTTGTATTTCATTGCAGACAATGTGAACACAAAATATTTCATGTTTTGTCTGGTCAACTTAATTTCATTTGTAAATATACATCCTTTCCTGTCATTCAGACCTGCAACACATTCCAAAAAAGGTTGGGACAGGAGCAATTAAGGGCTAGTAATCAGGTAAATTGATTAAATAATGATGTGATTTGAAACAGGTGATGTCAACAGGTGACTGTAATTATGATTTGGTACAAAAGCAGCATCCAAGAAAGGTCTAGTCCTTTTAGGAGCAAAGATGGGCCGAGGATCGCCAGTTTGCCAACAAATACGTGAGAAAATTATTGAAATGTTTAAAAACAATGTTCCTCAAAGAAAGATAGGAAGACATTTGCTTATTTCACCTTCAACAGTGCATAACATAATTAAAAGATTCAAGGAATGAGGAGGAATTTCAGTGCGTAAAGGACAAGGGCGCAAGCCTAAGCTGAACAACCGTGATCTCCGAGCCCTCAGGCGGCACTGCATCAAGAATTGTCATTCATCTATAAGCAATATCACCACATGGGCTCAGGACTACTTTGGCAAACCTTTGTCAAGTACCACAATGCGTAGTTACAGCCACAAATGCCAGTTAAAACTGTACTGTGCCAAAAGGAAGCCCTATGTTAACAGTGTCCAGAAGCGCCGTCGACTTCTCTGGGCTCGGAGGCATCTGGACTGGACCATCACACAGTGGAAACGTGTACTGTGGTCAGATGAATCAGTATTTCAGGTATTTCTTGGGAGAAATGGACGCCGTGTGTTCCGGACCAAAGAAGAAAAGGATCATCCAGACTGTTACCAGCAACAAGTCCAAAAGCCAGGGTCTGTCATGGTATGGGGTTGTGTCAGTGCCCTTGGCAAAGGTAACTTGCACTTCTGTGGCACCATTAATGCTGAAAAGTACATAGAGATTTTGGAGCACAATATGCTGGCTTCAAGAAGACATCTTTTCCAGGGACGTCCATGCATATTTCAACAAGATAATTGAAAAAAAAAACCACATTCTGCACACATTACAAAGTCCTGGCTGCGGAGGAAGAGGATACGGGTACTTGACTGGCCTGCCTGCAGTCCCGACCTGTCTCCAATAGAGAATGTGTGGCGCATTTTGAAGCGCAAAATGCGACAACGAAGACCCTGTACTGTTGCCCACCTTAAGACTTGTTTGCAGCAAGAATGGGACAAAATTACACCTGAAACACTTCATCACTTGGTGTCTTCAGTCCCTAAACGTCTTTTAAGTGTTGTGAAAAGGAATGGCAACATTACAAAGTGGTAAATGCTTTACTGTTCCAACTTTTTTTTTTTTTGCAAGAACCAAAATAGGAATTTTGTTTTTTTTGGAAAAAAAACAATAAAAATCATGAGGAACACATTAAATTATGTGCTGTTGTATTGTCTGCAATAAAATACAAGTCAAAGTACATTTAGAAATCACTACTTTCTTTTTTTATTTGTGTTTTCCATACTGTCCCAACTTTTTCTGATTTGGGGTTGTATGTTTTGTCTGTAAATTATTTTTTCTGCAAACTAACTACAGCTGCTAAAAGTGTGAAGATGCATAATATGAAAATGCTAACCTAACCTTACAGATACATGGAAACTGTATACAGTAACGTTAAAAAAACAACATTTAATTGGCTCATTTCCTCCAGGAAAAGAAAGAAATCAGAATGTGGTTTATTACCATTTTCTTATCAAAGAGAAAAATAAAAAAGTACTGCAACAGTCTAGAACATAAATATAGAATATATAAATCAAAGTCATGACTCTATTTACTACTATCTAATAACTTTGATTTATTATATTCTAACTTTGACTTGAAAACTGACTTTTGGTTTACCATATCATAATTTTGACTTTAAGTTATGTTTATGTATTTTTGTTATTGCTATTTCATCAATAGTTTTCTTTTCCTGCAATTGTTCCATTTTCTATAATTATTGGGAGTCACTATTACTATTACTGAAAGTTGTTAGATAAATCTTTTGTTGCAAATCTTTTATCTCTGTATGTCCAGTGTACAATTTGGTGGGGCGACCTCATAGTCTCAAGCACTGAAACTATAGTTGTTTTGTTCCCTTTTCTTCGATATGTAAAATTGTATATATTTGTGTGTATTGTGTTTGATATTTAAATCATTAATAATTATTCCAATTAATTAGAAGTGATGGTGGCTGCAGACAAAATGGCAGACATCCACCATAAAGACACAAACCGTCTTCTTACCTACTTTCTGTTAAAAATGTGTCCAATATATTGTCATGCTTTTTTCTTTTATAGCTCATAATTATAGAATATACTTAATATACGGTATAATGATTTTGATTTACCATGAGTATTTTTTATTTGTCATTCCTAACATCATTCATATTTTTTCTTCCAAGTGCATATGTTGTATTTGATTGTAGTATTTCTTTATTTGTAATTAATATTTATATTTCTTTGTAATTTTTAAAACTGTCACATGGATCTCAGAACAATTCTTCTAGGATTACATTTTCGAATATGACTGCCATCTCAGGGTAATATATATATATATATATATATATATATATATATATATATATATATATATATATATATATTTATTTATTTATTTAAGACCAAATTCTCAGCCTGACCATGTAGTTACAGAACAAGAACACACCTGAGTGGAGAAGATGCATTTATGGGATTGTTTACAAAGGAGGCTAAATCAGTATTTTGAAATAGATGAAGTTTAAAATATGACACAGCACTTACACATCGTATTTGGACTGAATATAACCTCCAAACATTTTTTAATAGAAGAAACTTTAAACTCCTGCATGTACTTGGACAAAATTGCTAAACAGTCAGTCAATAATATATAGATTTCAAATATGGACACAAAAAGACACTTTTAAAAGTTGAATTGTCATGTTTTGCCAGATTTGAAAAGGCCTACACATCTATTAATAACACTCATCAAATTAAACCTCTCCTCATGTAGTACAGCAGGCTTGTAAACAGATTATTGAATTGACGCAATATTCCCAGAGCTTGTCCACTTGGCCACATGCAGCACTGGTGCACAAAGAGAAAATTCCAGCTCACTGCATCAATAGATGTGCTGTGGTCAGCAAGACTGTTTACACTGCTTTGTTATATAGCCTAGTAAACCAGTAAGTATGCTATCTAAATAACATGTGCAGTATAGACCTAATACTAATACTTTGGGCTTAGTGTCCAAAATTCTGCCATGGCAACATGAGAAAATGTCTGTTGATTAAATTCAGTTTTAAAGGTCTTATGACATGCTGCTTTTTGGATGCTTTTATATAGGCCTTAGTGGTCCTCTGGAGTTTCTGAAAGTTTCTTTCCTGAAATTCAGCCTTGGTGCAGAATTACAGCCACTAGAGCCAGTCCCACAATGAGCTTTCCTTAAGATGTGCCATTTCTGTGTCTGTAGCTAAATGCTATTGAGGAGGAGAGAGGTGGGGCAAGGTGGAGGGTGGGTGTGTGGCCTTGACCAGCTTGCAACCACGGATGTAGCTCTATTTCCTCATGGGCGGGCCAAATTCTCTGGGCAGCTGTGGGCGGTGGGCAAAGCAGAGAAAAGGGAGGTAACCTTTTCCCTTTTGACGACATAAAGGGAAGATTCCAGATTGGCTCATCTGAACTTTCATTTTCTCAAAGGCAGAGCAGGATACCCAGGGCTCGGTTTACACCTCTCACCATTTCTAACCACTGGGGGGACCATAGGCAGGCTGTGGGAACTCATATTAATGTTAAAAAACCTCATAAAGTGAAATGTTCATGCCATGGGACCTTTTAAAGAGGATAAATCAGACAAACAAATCAGTCCGTGTTTTTCTTTGTTTTATTGCTCAGCAGTAAAAAGTACAGTGTATACTACAGTACAAAAAATACATAATGTTTAACACTGCTCCACCGTGCCACTGAACGTTTTGTAAAATATCCACTTTTGAGCGTGCAAAACAAGAAGCCCAGCTGTGAGCATCCAGTGCAGGAAATATCAATATGTTTGACTGTGTTATTCAACATCACCTTTTGAATCAGGGATTTCAGAACATCTCACAATGCAGAAGATCTTTAGCGACGATAAAGGCAGGCATTGATTATTGAATAAAACTGCAGCAATGCAAAATAAAAACAGATGATAGGACCACAGGTTCAATGATTAAACAAAATATGCACTTTTTTTAAATTAAACTGTCTTTGTATGTGCTCACAGTAAATATTGAGCATACATTATTTATTTCAGTGTTTTTATTGGTCAAGATTTTTGCAAGCCTCTATCAAGTTTTATGTGGTCCAGCAACTAATTCACAATCATTCAACATTTCAACATTGAAATTTGCATTCATGGACAAACACATTATTTATGGAAGGAGACACTTACGGTAGCAAGGTTGTTCTAATTGTTTCCTACAGCGCTGAGAAACTCTTTCTCAAACTGGGCTCTAGCAAGTAGCCACTCCACGATACAGACGAGAGACAAACAGACACACACAGAGAAACAGATAAAACTGATCTGAAAGTGAAAGTCTTGTTTGACTTAAAGTAACAGTGATATTTGGTTCAGGGGAGCAGCACATTTTAACTCATCCTTCCACACTCACAGTATGCTTACATGCACAAACAGGGCATTCACACATACATACTAATATATATACTGTATATATATATATATATATATATATATATATATATATACTGTGTACATATATATATATATATATATATATATATATATATATATATAAAGACTCAACATAGGGAATTAAGACATCTATGTGGTCCCTCTTAAGAGAAGCTGGTGACACATGAGGGGGGGAAGCCAGTTTCATTTTGACATCTCTCAAAAATTGCTAGATGCAGACCCCGAATCACCCAAATATTCTGCTCAAATTAACCATCAAAATATGGGCCCGCATTTATCAAACTACTAAAAGTTACACTGTTTTACTTAAAAGTAAAAACTCTTTACATATACTGTATATGCACAGTCAAAATAAAAGCTACTTGTCAAATTTCTTGAAATGACTTAACGATACTCTTAAATTGACTCCAGATGTATCAGGGGTGCAAACAAGAATGAAGCTGGCATTGATTTTGTTTGCGATGGTTTTCCATGCATCTACATTGTCTGTGCTTGTTGTCAATGTGGTACCAAACTCCTTATCTCATGTGCCTTGTCTACCAGCAGCAGGATTTCTTTCCTGCTCCAGTTTGCAGTTAACTTTCCAGTTAATGTTTTGTTTTCATTTTTAGCCAATGTATGATTTAATCCCTATTAAAACTGCTATAAACCTGCAATACTGATTGTTGTTATAAAAATATCTAATATAGCCACTTTAAATGTTTGATTTTGTTCTGCTGTTGTATTGTGTTTTAGTTTTCTCGGTTTGATTTTACTTACGTAATTCATCAAGTCTCCAGAAGTGCACTGTAAATAAAATGTATTATTATCATTGATGATGTATTACAAATATAGGTTATTGTTGTTCATTTCATATTGTAATTGATTCTGGAGATATTAAGGATTTAAAATAAAGGAAATGTAATCTTTAAAAATGTAAATCACGTGTTTTTGCAGAATGCCATCACTGAGTAAATGTAAGCAGTTTTGTCCAGCTCAAAACAATAATGTGATTAATCAAGCAATCACTTGAGAGCTGCTCTTAAAGGTTACTCTTACACTTTGCTTCACGTCACTTGATAAATGTCTCCACTTTTAGAATAACTTATTTACTCCTAAGTTTTCTCTTTGAATCATTTTTAAGTGTATTTCTCAGTTTGATAAATATGGGCCCTGATCTCACATACAGTATCTCTGTATCACCCCCCCCCCCCCTCCCCCCTCCAAAGAATGTAGGTGCTATATTCAAGTTCAACAGGCCATAAGTATTTTGCCATTGATTCTAAAAGGAAAAATAAAATTACAAAGAACAGCATTAAAGTTTTCATAGCATGTTTCTTTCTCTAAAGCAGATTTCACGTGGCAACATCCACAGCGCACTCACCATCAAGCCACTGTAATGAAACAAAACCACATATACTCTGTATTTTATAAAGACAATAAAAACCTTTTATCACAATTAAGCCTTTTGTAGAAAATGTACATCAGAAAAATATTCAGGTGCATACTCATAGTAAATAGTGTCTGTTTACATCACTTCTCTTTCAGGTTGCCTCTTTGTGTTTGTCATATACAGTATAAAGTCAAAGTCTCTGAATATTTACCACATTTATAAAATAGACAACAGCAGGGGGAGTAGAATAGGAGAATCCGACAGTGTCTCTTTTGTTCTGTCTCTAGATGGCAGAAGCTTTGTCTCTGTTGATGAAGAGGGTCTCCTGACAGAAAGGGTTAACCAGGACCACGCTGCTGCCACTGTAGTCTCCGTTAGGGGGTAGACAGGTGTCTTGATCCTGCAAATGCACATGCAGAAAAGAAATTAGCGCAGGTGGCTAACTGTTAAACAATAGTGATTAATAATTCACGCTTCAGGCCTCATCATTAAGGGACACGCTGCAGTCTACTGTATCTAAGTCACTCTACAGGCAATGAGCAGACAGTCTAGAAGGGAACAGAATAAAATATGGGTTTGGTGCACCCTGTGGCTTTTAAGGAGATGGTGAACAAAGATATTTGACAACCCTAGATGAGCAGAGATACAAAGGGAGGCAGAGGGGAAGATGTAAAAGGGAGGGATGATGCAGAAGAAACAAGACAACAGAGGGACTTAATGTGTGTGTGTGTGTGTGTGTGTGTGTGGGGGGGGGGGGGGGGGGGGGGGGAGAAATGGTCGTTGATGGTGAGTCAACAGTAATAAGGCAGTGCTGGAGGAGGGAGGTGTGAAAAACTACATGATTTGTATTACAGCAGAAATGAGACTATTTTATCAGCAAGATCCAATTAAATCAAACACTGTCATTTAGGTTCTGATGGTCATTTCTCCTGGAGCACTGTCATTATAAAGCACCAGAAGAAGCTATGAGGCTGCTGTTCTA
Organism: Gymnocephalus cernua; assembly: GCA_023631565.1. Classification (NCBI taxonomy): domain Eukaryota; kingdom Metazoa; phylum Chordata; class Actinopteri; order Perciformes; family Percidae; genus Gymnocephalus; species Gymnocephalus cernua. The sequence continues at coordinate 23,358,548 of CM042446.1, forward strand.
TAGAGGGGTAAAGCAGGGGGGTGGGGTGAACAACACCTGGAAGTCACCAGGGGCATCCTACACATGATCCAACCTCAGCGCCTCTCTCCTGATGCCCCCACAGGCGGCAAATGAATGCAAATCGCACGCAATGGATGCGGAATACAAGAAAGGAGACACACAGTGAAATGGTCACTGGAGTAATGGTGAAAAAGATCATGCAAACAGAACAAAACAATGGTCAATCAAAATGACATGGGGAAGAAGAGGAGGCAGATCACACATCAACTTGGAAAAATTATACCAGTGTTCTATACTTCATTTTCCACCAGATGGCGCTGTGATGCACAAAAAACTAAACTGATGCATTTAAGCCAAATGTTATCTTGTTATTTTTCTTAGTATAATAGAGACCAAATATCATTTGAAAATTGCCAGAAATAAACAGGGGCTGGGTAAAAATAATGATTCACTTAATAGAAATGAACTAAGCCAACATATTTACATTCTCAACTACAAAAAAGCCAATTAGCGTGCGCATGAGAGCAAAGAGCTTATTTAGGAGGCCATATTCTCTGTGGTCTAACTATAGGTTGAATAATTAAATATGTTCTCAAAAATCATATCAATATTCAGCATGCCAAACACAGAAAAACACAAATAGTGTTAATTGGAATGCATTGTTGTATGTTATTTTCTATATAGCTCCCGTATTTAAAGGCTGTATCTAAAACATCCTCATCAGAATATTCGTGACAAACAGACTCATGATCTAATACTCTAATCTAAGATCATCGTCAGGGCTGCAGGCAGGATTTCTAAAATACAGAGTATAAAAATTTCCACTGCAGAACAACACCGGCTTAAGAATATTGATCACCACAACCAAACAAAATTTTTTTTTTCGTGCAACTGCTCAATTATATTTTCTGTAGTTTTTGTCCATACATTATGGTCTAATGTTCTTTTAAAGCCTCCTCCGACTAGTGAAAAATACTAAATTCCTGAAGTTTTACCTCAGTCAATTGTTGAATATGTAGTCTGAAAATCCAATCCAACTGTGTGCTATGTGTGTAATCATATCGTGTCAGCACCTCCTCATGTCATAAAACCCTTCAAATTCCCAGAAATATTACAGAGGACATAACCTAATTGGTAGCTACAGCAACAGTATGCATTTGTAATAACAGTACATACTGGTATACTGATAGGGTAATACTTTGAAATCAATTTACTAGATGTGAAAAACAAACTACTCACAAGTCATCTTAATAGATTCCCTGTAGGGAAATTCCCTTTTGCTTGTTCAAAAAAGCATCTCTGTAAATCCTAGTGATACAGTGTCATGCTTCAGCAGACCTTGAGGCTTGCTGACAGAGGAGATTGAACATGGCTCCTCTTGTTGTTTCCATACTCATTACATTAAAAAACATTCTGCTGACTGATAGTGAAACATCAAGTGAATGTACCTCCACTTCTGTTTGCATTGCTATACACTAATAGAGTCAGTGTGCCAGTAGTTTGTACCTCACTCTCCAGAGTGTGTATCTCTCTGGGCAGCTCCACAGCGTGCCTGCTGAAGTAGTCCATGGTGATGGCGTTGTTCCAGTAGCTGAGGTTGTTCTCCTGACTTGATGACTTCTTCTTCCTCCTCATACAGCACACAGTCAAAAGCACAGCTAGAGCGGGCAGAGATGGGAAAGGAAAATGAGTGTAGAGGCCGAAAGAGCTGCTGCTTCAAATAGCTTCTAAAAGCGCCCACATGCAATAGCTGCGCAGGTAGAGGCTGTCATGTTTCCAGACAACATGCCACTGTTACAATAAATTGTGGTTCGATAGGAAAAATACCACCCTTAAATACAGTTTGAAAAAGCTACTGGCGCTGTGCCTTGTCGTCATTTTGAGCTATCTAAAACAACCAAGCTATCAGCCTCTCAGTAAGCCATTTTCAGGAATCATACAAGAAAATCATTTATTATCAAAGGGGAAGAAATCTTTATTTCTCCATCTCCAACAGACCAAAATGCAACAAAAAAGGGTTTTGCCTAAGGTGCAAGTAATATAACTATGCAACTATGTATAAAACATACTCTCCCATCCTTGCAGTTATTATGCTATTGCACTCTCTCCAATTTAATGCAACAAGATCATGCCCTGAAGGGTGTCTGGGGGCATTCTAAAAGATGAGCGAGATTACCTACTAAAGTAAGTGTAAACCAGGAAAGTTAAAGAAAAGTGTGGGTGCGAAATTAATAAATTATAGCATTTTATTATAGAATAACTCTACCGTGACCGATGGTGAAAGTTACTTATACATAATAATAATAATTATACATATAAAATAGTTTGCTTTCTTTCCAAGAGTAAGACGAGTAGATTGATAACACTCTTAAAGCTGGGAGTGGTATCGATTTTTTCATCTAAAGTTGGCTCATCTAAAGCAAATGAGCCAACTTGTAGAACTTTTCCTTATGATAGTAACATTAATAGGTTTTAAGTCAAGGTCAGCCAAACTCTGAAGTAATCTGGCACTTTTTTAGATTCATTAATTTCAACTTTTTAATGCTGCTCTAACATAACTTACAGCATGAGGACACAGGTACACTGATGGCCAGCACGATCCACACAATATCCATCCTGCTCAAGCAGATGGTCATGCGGGACAGCGGGGATTCAACGGTGGGGCCTGAGCTGTTGCCGGACGTCGAGGGGTTCTGGGTGGTGACAGGCACCTGCCTGTTCAGGAAGTTCATGCTGGCTGTGGAAGGGAGCTCCGAGCTGTTCCCCTGAGCATGAGCATCCTCGTCTGAGCTGCTGTTAGAGAGCAGCCCTCCATATGTAGTCACATTCTCCAACCAGTGTCCCAGCGAGGCATTGTCTGTACCTTTCCCACGACCCTCCTCAGTGGTGGTCTCGTGGGGTGCAGTGTGGTTGTTTGGGAGGATTGTTGGATTCTGTGTTTTGAGGCCTGGCTCAGTGGACAGCACTAGAGTGGACTTGGTGGAAGTTAGATTCTCAGGTGGGCTCTTGACTGGAGCGTCAGACCCTTGCCCCTGCGCTGTCATTAGTTGATCAGTGGGGGGCTCGCTTACTGCATGCACCTCCCGCAGGGTGATGGCGTGGTGTGCGGCGCCCTGAGCATGCTCCCTGAGTTTCAGGCCTGGCGCAGGGTCAGCATTCATCAATGAAGAGGAAAGGGAGGGGCGCTCGACATCTTCCACATGTTGCCGGCTGGGGTCGGTGGGTTCTTTTACACTCAACTTCTGAGGCTCTACGTGGTGTGCAGTGAGCGTATCTCCTCTGTCTGATCCAGAGCTGGACAGAAGATTCAGGGGGGTTGGAGCTCCTCTAGCAGTAGTTTCCATATCTATATTTGGGGCCGCTGTGCTGGGAGATTTAGGGCTGCTGCTGCTGGCCTGGTTAGTGCTGACAGTAACTGGGCTATGGACTTGAGGTACCCTGACCAATTTGTGCATGTGGCCCTGGTTTATATCAGAGCTCGACTCCAGGGGCTGATCTATGTGACTTTCAGCACTCACAGTGTTTGGGGTGACAGTATTTTTGTCATGAATGGGAGGGTCGTCATGAACCTGGCTGGAAGTTTGGGTTGTGTGAAGCAAGGCAAAAGGGTGGAGGGCAGTTGGGAGTATGATGTTTGAGTGTTGATCGCCTCCTTTGGATGATTCCCCGCTACTAGAGCCTTCCGGATTTAAGTCCAGACGGGGAGGTTCAGGGGCAGAAAGGGGGCTTCTGTGGGAGACTGCCATGGAGACAGAGTCCTGGGATGTCTGGCTGAGGGACAGCTCCTGTGCTGATGACACCAGTCCTACTGGCAGTGCTAGGAATGCTAGAACACCTGTAGAGACAGAGAGAGAAAGCTGGTGATTAGCACAGGATGATGTAGAATATCCTTTTAGCTTCATGAATTATTGGATCACTTCCCTGCAAGTGTGTATTTTCAGCATGTCTGTCTTTACATTGTGTCTCTCAAGGATCTTGCCCTGCAGAGCTAAACAAGAGTACAGCCCGGCAGTTGAAGAAGAGACGTAGTCTTCTCTCGCATTCATTATGCTTCTCAGCCTTTGATCTACTGAACCGCTGTGCTTTTCGCTCACATAGTCCTTTATTAGGTGCATTATTCACTAGACGTGTTCCACTGTTTGTACCCATGCATGTATAAGATTTAGAGGATCTACTGGCTTTGTTACTCTGCAAAAATTCTTAAAATGCTCACTCTTTACTGAGATCATGAAATAACAAGCACTTATTTGATACCAATCTCCAGATAACACTAAAACTGAAGGTAATTTAGTGGCATATTTTCGTACATTTCCAGTAGAGTTTTGATCATTTTCACCACTGTTAAATAAGGTGTCTTGATAGATTGTCTGAATAAGTACATTTTCTAAAACAAATAGTCAAGTAAAAATACATTTGCAGCCAGTGAAATTGTCCCTTGCTTCATGTTCAATATTAGTTTAGATAAACTGTTAACATATTGTTTACAGTGAACAGATTAATGACAGTCATATTGTCAAAATAGCCCACTTAACATGCTAAAAAGCATTTTAGAGAACTTGACAGATTCATTTTCTCAAGCTCAATCCCATAAGGAGGCTGTGTAGTAGCAAGCCATTAGCAGGTGCCTGTGGGGAATATTGGTCCTATTATGTTATCCAGACAGCAAGAAAGTCATAGAGGGAGGAACGTACAAAGGCTTATTAATTTCCCCTTTGCTCCCTCCCCTCCATCCCTTATTGACACTGTTAAACACAGCTGATGTGACACATTAGTGGAGCTCCCACCGGGCGGTTTGTATGCATTCAGCTGAGAACAGAACATGCAGTAGCACAAAGCTAACGTTATTCTGTATGACTGAGGATAGGTAGCCTGTTTTTGCCACAGGATGCTGAACTAAATATGGTTTCGAGAATACTACAAGTTTCTAGGTTATTTTGACATGTTTTATTCTGCTTAAACCATTATTGGTTTAATCCTTAAAGGATAAGGCTGGGGCTTATTTCAGCTGTGGAGTCTAACATATTTGGTGGCTCTATGGCACAGATGAAGAAGAAATCAGGCTTTGGATACACAGACCTTTTAGTAGGATCAATTCATTGGTTTTGCTTTTTTCATAGGATTTATTTACAAAATTAAACATAGAATTTCACCAGCCTTATCCTTTAATAATACTCACTGAAATAATGCTTAAACTGATGTGTAAGGATCCAAAGATACGCAAAAATTTATGCATTTATGCATTTAAAAAATGCATAAATGCCAAAATATATATGTAATATACTGTTCAAAATCTTTTGAAATTATGTTTTGTAACACTGCCCAACCCTACCACACAACTTTAGCTGAATTAATAAGCAACAGATGTACAGACAGGGCCTGGATGGCTATCTTGCTTGTGACTTGTGAAAGAAAAGCCTCTAAGAGGTTGGCAAGAAAAGGGCACTGACATGAAATAAACAAAGAAAAATGTTGAAATGTATGACTGTGCAAAGATTTGGGATTCATGAGGTCTGCGTCAGAGGGCTTTGGAGGGAGAGAATTAAGAATGATACTTAAGACTGCATTGTTTGGCATTCGTAAAACCTGAAAAAAGCAAGAGTCATAGAAACACACAGAGTCTAAAGCCACTGATGTGACCCACATGTCGTGGCCATCGTTTAACTATGGGGCTCAGTAACTATGGAAACCAAGTTTCCATTACCAAGAGGGGCAGAGGAGAAGGAGATGGGAGAATATGTGAGAAAGGAAATCTGTTGAACACAGAAAGAAAAGGGGTAGAAAGGGACAGAATATTTTAGAAAATGATGAATTGATGAAAAAAAAAAACAGTCCAGGCAACAGTCAATATCAGTCATCTTAAATTTCTTTGACATAGAAAGCTTCGCCATCCTCTTTCCTCTTTGTTCACCGGGAATTTAAAATACACCACAGCAGAACCCCAAAGCACTGACGATTTAAACTGAGCCTCTGAATCATTAATCATATTCCTCCACACTCAATCACACAGACTACCAGCATAGAGGGTCCAGGCCCTGTCTTCCATTAACCAAGCCTGTCACGTCTCTAATCCACGGAGCCCACTCCACACTCATATGTGAGGAGATAACACACATGGCCATCCTTGATTTATGACTGCTTGTCTCTCCTAAGATGATCCTTTAGGCAGGGAAATGGGACACAGACAAACCCAAGCTACCAAAGCTAGTAAAGTATTTGGGCTATTGTTGATTGTCTGTCATATGGATAGCAGTCTGGCTTAACGGATGTACATTGCTGGGATAAAGCCTGACATCTCTTAGCGCCGCCCATAACAGTTGTGATTGGTTTAAAGAAATACAAACAAGCTAGAGCCTTCTTTTCCCCTATCCCAGAATAGATAGTCCATGTAGCCAGACCGTACTCCATCGCTGACACAGTGCTGTGAAGATAAGTCTGACAATGCGAGACTATATGAATAGTGGTTACATTAGAACACATTTAGTGGATAAGGCCCTTTGAGATCCTCAAAAGACATTACATTTCACAAAATGTTCTAACCTAAAAAAAAAAAGGTACATTAACAAAAACACAAAGAGAGAAAATGAGACAAAAGACTCTGGATGATATATAAAACCATTATGACAAAATCATAGGTAAAATATATCAAATATATTTTTTTAAGATAGGAAAGGTACCTCAAATTTCTCTGTATGTATATAATTCTCTTAGACTTACAGCTGCAAGCAAGGTAGAGTAATAATTATGTTTTTCAAATAAAAGTAGATAAAATAAATGAAAGAGGTCAATTAAGAGCGAGGGTGTTAACAATGCCGTGGTCTGGCTTGAGTCATGCCTTCAATCAGTACCCAAACCTGGCTGTCACAACCTGGCATACATACAACATAACAACCAGATTCCCTTTAAAAACAAAGTTATATCAGAAATGAACAAACTTAATGCTCTGGCACACACACATAAACAGGAACACAGTCTTCTGATTTGTCTGGGCGATCAGAAACTCAGCATAAGACGTGCGGTTTCATGCTGATCTGTAACCAACATGGAGATTAATATTCATTTTGGGACATTTTGCAGTTTAGTCTAATCATATTTTATTAAATACCGCATCTAAAATCTTAAAGGGGAGAATCTGCTTTTTAAGTAAGCTTGCACTCAGAATGTTACAAATATGAGAGGGCAACAGGCACACAGCAGTAATTTCATCTAAGACTAGTTTCTTTATACTTTATAACGTTATAATTTTTACTGTGTAAGCGGCTGCTGCTCGTTTATGGTTTGGGACACTCAGTTATTGTCTCACCTCACTTGGCTGTATAGAGCTCACTTTGTGTTCCGTAGTTTGGGTTAGCGTTGTTACTGCTCACAGCTGCATTTGTAATTGGAATATGTGAAATGTTAGATAGCTTGAGCCGACAGCTATCTGTCAATGTGGTTAAAAAAGTACCGCATCCAAATTTATTTCTAAACAGTAATTTTACTGGTTTCCAGCAAGTTCCCAGCTAGCTTAAGTGAGCAAGCAATGCTAAAAGCAGCGCAGATAACGACACAGCTCAGTTGAAAGAAACAGAAAAAACTCCACTGCCACCAATGTACTGTAACTAAACATCTTGGGTATTAGCCTTAATGGGCTGATATAAGACAAAAACATTGAATAGGACTTTGAGACGCATGAGGAGCATGTCTATTTATGCCTATATTTTGACTTAATTACTATATGGTATATTGCTGTGGTTTTGTGCAGGGATTACATAAGTATCCATGTGGTCTACACATACACTGTGTTGCACACTGAAGCAAATGGGTGTAATTTGTCACAACACTTGTGCGTCTGGCTGATGGAGTGAGAGCGTAAGCAGGGTGAACGCAGACAGAGAACCCGGCCCGGCCTCCACAAAGACATGCAGTGGGGGAAGCAGGCACTGCTGAATTAACTGGAGAAATGATTGAAAAGGCCTAAGAACTGAATTGAGCTTTATGAACATCCATTATTGAGTTGAATCACCGGGAAGAACATGAGAAAATTGGATGGAAAAGGGGAAGAATAGTGAGGTCGGACAAGGTGGGAAAATGTGCAACAAGGAGGCCAGAGGTATAGTGAGGAGTAAGAGAGGGAGATGTGTGGGTGTTTCATCAGTGATAAGACATTAACAAAAGCAAAAAAGGTTGGATTGGACACATTAGACCAAGGACCAAAAAGGACACTCAAAAGAAAATAACGTGTAAGAGATATAGGAGAATATAGCAGGCACTTTTAAAAAAAAACATTTGTCTTGCTCAGCAATACTCGTCTACTCAGCATTATTTTCCCACCCTTGTGCCTGTTGGCTGTTTTTGGCCTGACATGATATTTTTTTCTCACAAGCACAAAAAACACCCACAAAAATCAGTCCACTTTCAGTGGGGGTGACACAATAAAGGAGGCAAACAACAAGAATTCTCTGAATCTTTGCTCACGAGAAGACAAAAAAAGCCAGCAAAAGTGGGTTTTTAAATTTCAATGGTGACATTGAATCAAAGGTCTTTGTCCTTGTCTGGACTAGAGGGTGACAGCTTACACTGTTATCACACACACCAACCTGTTGCCCTCACTATCTATATCACCCAGCTGATCACCTCAAAATAACACATGCTGATATCATGGAGACAAACAACGTCCAGGTGAAATTACTGTGAGAGTATGCGGCCATTTATTTGCCTAATGCCGCCTGTTTTCCATACCTAAGCTCAGACTGTATGGAGGGAGGGGCAAATTATGCAGGAAAACCTGCTGAATTAGGGCTCTTTTGAATACATAGGAAGCCGGTGACATCCGTTGAAGTCCTCCATTGATGCCATCAGGGACATCAATAAATCATGTTGCAAAGCAGGATCCTGTGCACTGATCCAATGCAGGCTTTGTCCCAGCAATCATTCATTATTAGACTCAATGTCAGGGCACAGCGGCCAGAGCGGCTGTCACTGAATCTAAAGTTACACTGTTGGTGAAATAAAAGATAAAAAAAAAACATAACATTTACTTCTGCTGATGAAATTCTGCATGAAACTTCCACTCATATGTTTTGACTCCAGAAGAAGCATATTGTTCAGGCACACTAATCAATCATACTGGAGCACTTAGTGTGTGGTATGCAGGCTATCAGTGATTATGCACTAAACTGGCTGCATGATCAATCCTGAGGGGAGTGGGGTACTCACTCGTGGCGAGTGGGATATTTATCTTTCTTTCCAGGGGTCACCTCATGCTACACGTGATGGAGAACAATGTGGCCGCCACGAATGTACAGTGACAATCTGCCTATGAAGCAAGTGTTGGAGCGAGGCCAGTTGTGTCGCATCATCAGCAGGCAGCTGGTAGTGGCACTATTCGAATTGGGGGCTCGACACAAAGCCAAAAATAGGAGCTGCAAAATCATCCATCAATAAGGCTTGTGACTCTTCGTCGGGCTGTACTTCTGAACTGTAACTGCTCCGTCATCTCCCTGCTCAGGCAGCATGACGGGGAATAAAGGAGGGACTGCATGTATAGGGAACAAAATGCAGACGTTCAGTGACAATCTGGCCAAGGTCACATATATAAATGAAACTGCAACCTGCATTAAGATTTAATGCCTGACAATACAGCATAATGATGTCCTTTATGATATCTTTATTAACATTAATGTTCTCTCTTTATTATTGCTCTGCATGCTTATAAAATATGTACAGAACTTTTTAAATTTTAATCTTATGTTGTATCTTGTAGTCCAGTGTGCAGATAAAAAAAAAAGCCTTTTAGCTAGTTCTGGCAGATGTACAGTTGTTTTTAATGTTTATTAGTGTGCACTGCTCTTGTTAAATTAATTAAGTAGTACACAAACAAATATATTTAATATTTGATTGCAGTTGTTTTAGGTGCTAATGTTCATGGTCAAATCATGGGATTAAAGAAAAAACAAATGGCACAGTAACAACCTCAGGGTTTACACTCCTCATTCAGAAGCAAAGCAAGGCTCGTTCCAATAACATAAAGGTATCTTGATTTATGGACACGTTTGGTACTAGTAATCCCAAGTATAGGTGGAGGTTTTGTACCACTTCAGAGCAATAGCTCAATTTATTTAAGCACTGCCGTTTTCAGGGGTCTCAGTGCTGTAATTTGGTGACATTGTTCTAATCTGAAAGCAGAAATCGATCTATTACTATTAATTTATTTAGTGCTAATTTATAGTTTTTGAAAAATTGTATTTCCCAGTATAGAGGTCTTCATGTTTAAAAGACCTCTCCCCACAACCAGGAATACATTCTGGTAGAGAAACACTAAATCCCTAAATCCTTCATTAAATGTCTTGATAGGCTAAAGGTAGGTTTTTAATTGTAGAATATGAACTCCCCCTGGGTCGCTATAACCTCAGACTTCCCAGAAAAATGCAGAGGATAAACCTCAGTGTCTTTAATGGTAACTACTGTCCTTGTAAGGTATCCGACAGAGCCAGATGAAAACCTCCACACAATCAAAACATTTCTTTCTAAAATGTACGAAACACTTTAATCAGTTTTCCAGCACCTGTAAAAGTTTATTTTGGATCAACCTGACCTTTGACACTAGACTGAAGGTGTATGAACAAAAAAATATATGGCTTAGCAATTTGGGTCAATCAACAACCATGTCAACATGCCCTTCAGCAAGACACAAACCCTCTGCCTACACTATTATTCTAAGTTGCCTCTGGATAAAATCATGAACGCCTGAGATGCAAATGTACAAGAACTTAAGGGAATCACTGTATGTCCACCTCTTTATCTCATAGGATAAAGATGCATTACTGGTTTGGAAGCCCCAGGGCATTGAACCATAACCAATAATTAAGCATGTCTTCCTCACCACCCAGCCAGCCCTCCATGGATCACATTTAGCCTTGTTTATTCTAATCACAACCACTCCAGAGCGGTGGACAAACCTCCATGGGATTCCCCCCCAAAATCCCTGGGGCCAAATGGAGAAGGCTTTATCTCCAGTGCTCATCAGAATACCAATGAGCCTTTATCACATCATACCGGCACACACACCACGGCTCTACTCCCTAATACAAAATTAATTCATATCTCACTTTCGAGGATAAAGGCTGACAGACCCAACTCAAAGTAATCATAAGCCTTAAATGAGGAGTTTTGTTGGAGCTGGTCCAAACCTTTAATTTTAAGCTTAGACGAGCCACATAAACCAGGCAGATCCATCAGCTTCAGGCTGAAAAACCTTTTATGACTAACTGCTGGTAAGATTGGATTATCACGCCTGGACAGAGCGCTACTGGCCCTAACTCACTTCAGTGGACCCAATACCAACAGTACTACTACAGTACCACTACTACTGTAACTAACTTTAACTTACTACGACTACAACTACCTGTACCATTATTACACAACTAATAGCAATTCTGCTGCTGCAGCTGCTACCACTACTATCCCTAAAACTAAAGCAACTACAACTACTACTACTACTTCTGGAAGTCCAATTGCTAACACTGCTGATACCACTACAACTGCTGCTGCTGCTACTACTACTGTGACCACAAGTAGGCTACTAATATCACTTGAGCTGCAAGTCCAGCTGCTAACACCACTACTGCTACTTCAGTGACTACCTCTACTAATACTACAACCATTAGTACAAGTATCACTACTAATACTACAAGTCCAACTGATAACGCGACTGCTACCACTACGACGGTTGCTTCTGCTACTACTACCACTAGTTCTGATGTCTCTTCACTGATTCAATTTAGGATTCCATACAAAGATCATCCTCTTCATCTATAAGGCTTTGAGTGGTCTTGCTCCAGACTATATTAGTGAACTAATAATGCCGTATACCTCTGCTAGGTCCCTCAGGTCCTCTGAACAAGGCCTGCTAGTTCTCCCTCGTACAAAACTGACGAGGGGACTGTGCGTTTGCTGTCCCAGGTCCTAGGCTGTGGAACGATCTGCCTCTGGTACTCAGGTCAGCAACGTCTCTTGGGTGTTTTAGGTCTCAGCTAAAGACCTATCTCTTTTCTAAATGTTTTTGTGCTTGAGCCATGTGCTCTATTTTGAGTAGTGATGCCTCTAATTGTTCTGTTGTAATGTTGGTAGTCATCTTTTCTTCTTTAAATCTCTATACCTTTATAAGCAATTCATAACCTAGGTTTTCAAAAGGTGCCTCTGCTACCATTGCTATCACTAATTCATACACCATTAGTGATAATATTACTCCTGCTGCTATTACCACTAGTGATAGTATTACTATAACTGGGAAGTTGAATTACTTTTAGGGAATTTGGGGGATTGAGGCCCTTTACCTGTACATCTGGGGTTTGAGCCCCTGTAAACCTACACGTAGACACTGTTCCTACAACTACAACTGCTAATCATCCTCCTCTTCCTCCTGTCACGGTGAGTCAATTGTTACGGAAACAATAAAACAAGGATGTGTCATTCTCACCACATCTACGTGTGAACACAAGACAATTTAATGACGACATTTGTTTTTATTAACAGTTAGGGTTGTTAAGTAAAAAACAAAGGTAAAATGTTTTTCCTTCCTCTTTGGTTATGTTGTATGTGAACACTTTATCTTTCATAAATGCAGCCGATATCACATAACAATACCAAGTTTCTTCATTTAACGGTGCTTTCATGACTAACTTCATAAACGCAAAGACAGATCCTTCTTGAGTTTATCCTCATGTAGAGGCACTTAAATATGTCCTGGGCTTACAGTATAAATAGAGTGTCATCTTGACGGTAGCACAAACAAATTCCTTTGGTTTGCTCCTGGGTGTGTTTGTCTGCCATTTTGGGGAGAGTGTCTGTCCCGTGGGGGGAAACAGACAGATAGGGCACGTCCTGTGGACCGCTGAAACTGTCGGGGTGGAGGAGGAATGGATGGGTGGAGTGGTGGAGGGCACTACAGATGTGAGCCCTGAGATAAGAGGGAAAAGCTTTCGTAACAGGATAATGGCTTCCTGTTTGAATGCTCTGCAAATTGTTTGTCGATACGGCAGCTTTGAACAGAGACGTGTTTATCTGAGAATCAGGCGGAGGGAGAATGCGAAAAACAAGAACAACTAAGATTCCTTGTGCTGTTTACTGGGTTATGATTAAGCTACTGTGACAGCAGGAAAATATCTAACAGGAAGAAGAAAACGTTAAACAGGAAGTTGTCTGGAATCTGGGGCGAAAGAACACTGAATTACAAGCCTGCAGTTATACAACTCTATTAAAGTCACAGACACAGCTAAGAGCTTTAAAAAGACCACAAACTACTGCAACACACTTTAACCATACAAGACAAAGTCAGATAGGAAGAAGCCTTGTGTATTCATTTACATTTCCCACCAACTGGTCTTTCAAGGAGCTGCCTTAAAAACACAATTTGCAAGCAATTGCCTTACCTGTCGGGCTTTGCTTCGACAATAATGCTGCCAGAAAAAACCTAATTTACTAGAAACAAATAAGTTCTCTGCATTGTTTCAGGTGTATTATGTCATCACAACATGCTCGCAAAAGTGCATAGAGAGCAATAACAGAAAAAGGTAGAAGAATAAAAAACAACACAGAGGGTGACCAGAGGAAAACTTTTCCTGCTCTGACACCTGTCATGATGTGGGATCATGTATCTTAGTTCTCTTCTATCTGCAGCATCTCTTTTCTTGCCCACAGCCTGAGGATGTTAATGCACATCTGTCTCATGCAGATGGCTGTTACAGAGAGAAATGTCTCTGTATAGCACAGAAACAGAGATCGCAGGTGGGCTTTTCAGCTCTGCACACTGTAAAGAGGCAACCCTGATGTGAGCGTAATGTTATGTGCCCCAGCCTCAGCTGGATCTCCAACTGCAAAGCAAAAGAGAGCGCTGTGCTTTTAAAGAAAGAAAGACATATTGTCTTAATATAAACTCTATACAAAACTAGTCCACAGTTCCAACTCCCTTCTTTTAGATTAAACCGCTGCAATGTGACCTTGCTCCACTTGTGCTACAGCTTAAAGCACTTTGCTCACAGCAGTCCAGTCCGAGTTGATCACTTCTGAGGGATTGAGGCAAATTTGTCAGACAGCCTTTGGCTCCGCTGCCTTGAGGGTGCATATCAGATATCATCAGCCTGTTTAGCTAACCGTCCAGGAGCCTGGTGGGTCCCAGTCTGACCTCCATGTTCCATATTCATGTGACATTGTGCGCTAGTAGCCTGCCAGAGCTGTGTACAGAGCCTTGATCCTCTGAATTTAAAGCAGCACAGACAAACTATGACAAGAACTAGGAGGATACAGCACTGTATATACAGTATCTGATATCTACAAATAAAAGTTCCTTAAAGACATTCATCAGGGCAATTTGCTTGACGAACTACCAGAATGCACCAAGTTACTTGTGTACTTGTGTTTTAGAAAAGCATCATCCTGGTTGCATACTCAGGGCGCACTGTTGATGCCCTAGTCCCCCTATTGGGTCTACTCACTCAGCAGCTGGCAGCGCAGGACCTGCAGGCTTGTCTTCATGGTATCATGTGATCCGGTTCCTCCTCCACAGTGCTCATGGTTCTCTAGTAAAGACAGAGAGAGAGTGTATCAAAATCACATTCAAGTCATGATCAAGTATCAGTGTGATATACTACTATGATTATGTTTGGGCAGGTTTAAGTAGAGTAGACACGGAAAAGTAAGAAAGGGATTGCAAATAAGATTGTGCGGCTTAACCTTGGCAGTTTAATCTTTGTAATGACTACCGCAAAACAGTTGCACCTCTCACAGTGGATAATATGAATTCCACCCAACTAACATTTCACAATAAAAGACCAGGTAGGAGTGCAGTGGTGGTCAGCCTCAGCTGCTAGGTTCAAATCTGCATTGGCATCCTGCAGGCGGTGCTGGGCAGTAAAACCAATTATGGAGCATTAAACATTGACCAGTAAGCCTTGTTCTGAGACAGCCGCTGCGTGTGTCAGGCAGACAAGTACCCAGGGGTGCTCTTTAGTAGAATGACTCACTGATGGCCTTCTATTAAATGAAAGAACACACACACACACACACACACACACACACACACACACACACACACACCTATGCCTCATACTCGCACAATACACAAAAACAGACACAAAAGTGTATTCGAACATACAAACACATACACCGGATACATACCTAAGCACCCTTCACCCTACATGCATGAATAATCTGTTCTAAGTGTGGCATGTGAAATGGGATTTACGCCCCCCCCAGGAAGAGAGGTCTGGTATCAGCAACCTGTGTTTCTGTGGGAGACGTGTGAGATGAGAGGGACAGACAACAAAAGCACAGGGTAAAAGGGTGCTGATCCTTTCATAAGTCTTTATTTCTTATAAATGGAGTCCCGCTCTGGAGACTGAGGAGGCAACAAACTACATCTGAGTCATCCTGTTTATATTGCTGCCATTGTGGCAGCCTTTTAATGCTTTTAAACCAACTATACATCTCTGCATCTCTCTATCTATCTCTCTATCTATCTATCTATCTATGCAAAATGGCCAGATAATTTAATGGATTTCTGGTGTGTTTGCATTTTAACAAGGGAAAATCAAAAGCATGAAATAATGGGCACAGCATCGTATCAATTTGGAAAAACACTTTTTTTTCCTCCTCTCCTCTACTATTACAACAGCAAAATAAGGCATAAAATAAAACAATAATGTAAAATAAGCAACTAAATTGGTTATCAAGGCACACTTTTAGATGACAAATAAACACAATTTTGTTCCAAGTGTTTAGAAAATGAAAACAAATGCTCTGTGCTTTGCCGCTCTTACAGTAACTATAAAGGCGTAGGTTCATACCAATACAGTGTGAGTAATTGCAAAACAGTTGAGGCTGCAAGAATACAGTAGTAACAGCAGGAAGAGTTTTTTCCAACTTCACATTTGAAGAAGTGACACTAGCAACAATGGTCCCAAACCTATCCTCGAATCCACCATAATGCTTCAGTAACAGGAGCTCCATTGCAGCTTTACTCCTTTCCCGTGCTTTAATTTTTTTATTTTTCATGTTCCTGGCATAATGAACTCAATGGCAGTGTGTGAAGAGAGCAGCTGAGCCTCTCAACGGTGATTACACCTCATCAGCGCTGCCAGGCCATCTCAGCCTCAAAGACACGCTCTTTAATTTACAGGGCACAAGGGGTGAGGGTAGGGGAAGGTGGGTGGGGGAGAGTAGAGATAGTGGCAGGGAGTGCTGGATTTATAATCAGATTTCTATCTTAGATTTTTTTTTATTATTTATATATTTATACTCACAGCCCAGGTGATGTATATAAATGTATACTTCAATTATACTTTTTTAAAGAATATACTAAGTACACTTTCAGTTTTTTTGTCACCTTCAAGTATACTTTAGTGTACTCAAGTAGTCCTTGAGTACTACTGGAGTAGTACTTGAGTATGCTTATAGGGTAAATAGTATGCTAAATTGGCACAACTTTTTACAAACTTCAAGTGTACTTAAGCACACCAGTGAAAAACACACTTGTAGTACAATTGTATGATCTCACAACTATATTGGAAATATATTTTAAGAGGCATGCAGTTGAACTGATAGTAGTTTAAAAGTGTATTTTGAAGACAGTGTTATCATACTCATTACTATTATTCTAGCATGCCTCTGTAATATTTGAAATGAACTTGCGTGGAGGTGAAGTAAGTCTGTCCACACAGACATTGCCACACAATGAGACCACTGTGTGAATTCAGTAGGGGTGAAAAGACACAATCGACTGGCAAAAAAAAGCCTGGCTCAACTTCATATTTTTATCAACCTCTCTGATAAGCTTTAAGACTCAAGGGTGTATTACTCAAACCAGACTTCCAGGATCATAGTTTACAGTCACCGAAAGAACATACACTCACCAATGCCGCCACTTGTGTTTTTTAAATGCAGTTTTTGGTCTGAACCTGGAGGTAAGGAACTGTGTAAACAGCATGTGTTCTCACTGGAAAGTGAAAAGATCCCAACTATAGGTGTATCCGAAAAAGGCTGATGGATGTCTGTTCCCTCTCCAAGACAATAGTGTCAGCAGTGGCAAGGACTGCAGTGCAAGGAATTGTTTATTCCAAACTCGGAAAAAATCTACGCCACCCTTTCCAAAAATACAAAAATGATGAAAAATTATGAATCTTAAATAAATGAATGATTTTATTGCACACAACATACACATCAACACTATATTCAATTTTAATAAATCAGATGTAGAAATGCATCACAATGACATAGCTTTTCTTCTGATTTACATCATGAGCTTAGCACTTTGCACATAACAGCCTAGCGTCCTACTGGAGAGGGGAAAAAAAGTTGCATGGCAACTGACATGCACACAGACGGCAGCCATCACCATGGCAACCCTAATAGTACATTAAATTAAAATTCATTCACAAGGACATTTCCGGGCTCAAACTGCATTGGGAGGGCGGAAAAAAGGAGAGGATTTGGAATTACAGAAATTTCCACTCTCCATGGGCAGTAACAATCTGCTTTTCTCTGGGACTTGGTACAGGCTTTGTAATTGCAGTCCTGCTGACAGGACCTAGTCCCCGAAGGTCCCAGACTTCAGCTCTGAATTGTGTGTCTGGAGGGGGTGCAGACTAGAGGCTAAACCCAAGGTCACCCGAGACGTCACAATGAAATAAGCCTGTCACTCCGTCTCTCCGTGGCCACCAGCCGCAGGGATAACAATGCTTTTAATTTTGGACTTCCCTCTATTCTGCGGTTCTGTATAGGAGCTGTGGCAGCAAGCTGGCCACTTGCCCACAACGACTGCAGCCTGAGAGCTTTTCCATAACGAGAAAGGAGGAGAAGGAGGAGGAGGCGGAGGGAAGGGAAATGTGGGAGGCAACAACAACGGTGTGAACTACAGTGCTCTCACAGTCAACTGATAACTGGACCCCTAACTGATGCTTTTCCCCTCCAGTTCTGATGCCACGCTCTCACGCTTTGGTTTATCTCTTTGTTATAAACTGGAGGAAGCTTCTGTCTGAGGATGGAGGTACAGAATAAAGAGAGGTAAAAGGTGAAAGCTGCAGCGTGGAAGTAATTGGACAGATACAAAATACAGTAACAGAAAATCATCTTTCAGCATTTACAGCAGACTTAAAGTAGGTTCATATCAAAATCTGGTTGCATCGATTCTGAATTCATTGCATCAAAGGCTTGACGTGATCTCAGCTCCATTTCAAGTTGTGTGAAAACAGCTTCCCTCAGCCCTGCCCTTCCACAGCGACCCAGGGGACATGTTCACACAGAGGGTGCCCGTTTTTCCTTTGATGCTGTTTTACCCTTTGATAAAAGTCGGCAAACAGTCTCTGATAGCTCTGTTCCTGCAGTCTTGCTCCGTCCATGTGTTTCTTCCGAAACCGGCGGAGATTAATGGGTGTAATTCAGGAGTAAAGCTTCACCTCTGGGATGGGTGGGGTGTTGACACCATTTTGGTGACCTACAGCAGAACAACCAACTGCTTAGCACCAATCATGTGAGACTGATTCATGTGCAACAGGAAAGCTGATTACCGATTACAGCTGTGAACAATTCTGTTATGAAACCATTTTTCGTCAGTGGGAGAGTTAAAACCCAGTGCCAGTGACTCAAGAGAAACTCTGGGGCTTTGATAACTTAATTGTCCAGCCAGGATACACAACAACTGAATGATTACCAGTATTGATTCCATGCAACAACAGGCCTAAATTAAATGCGAGCAGCACGAACGACAAAGCAGGAATAGGTTTCCAGGGAGCTTTCGAATCCAACCATCCCTGAAGACGGCCATATTGCTGAGTCACTGTGGTGAGCTGTATGCGTGAGCGCTGTCAGTCATGGCCCTGGATGTTGAACCTGGCAGGATGAGTTGCTCAATGCTGCGTCATAAAGGCTGGCAGAGGATGTGTGGGTTATCAATCAGCACCATCACTCCCTTCCAGGCTCTGCCCGCAGTACAGCAACACACCAGCCATTAAAAGAACATTAGGCTCCCAGCATGCTGTTCACTCTGAAGTAGCACAGAA
Source organism: Gymnocephalus cernua (assembly GCA_023631565.1). NCBI lineage: Eukaryota > Metazoa > Chordata > Actinopteri > Perciformes > Percidae > Gymnocephalus > Gymnocephalus cernua. The sequence continues at coordinate 23,377,579 of CM042446.1, forward strand.
GGAGACACATCACCCTCTCTGTCCCAGCCAGTCACTATATTTAATTTGGTTTTACAAAAGCAGGGTGTGAAAAACACTGTTAAACTGTGCATGTTAGTCAACATATTAACTTCAAAATATCATTTATTTCAAAACAACATTGACTAGTTAAAAAACCTTTAAGTGTGTATGTGTGGTCCAAAGTAAGGTGTAGGGCCACTTCAGAGACCCATAGGGTCCTATGGTCCCCAGAGGAAAAAAGCATATTTTTCTTGATTTTATCTGGATCGCTGCCCTCATGTCCAAAATGTTCATCTAATGAAATAGGTCTGGTCTTGTGCAGGATGGCTATGTTACATAATTCTGACGTCAAAACAACAACTTCTCTTAAAGAAAAAGTAAATAGTTAAATGACTATTAAGCTAAATGGCTATACGGACCAACATTTTATCCAAAAGGGGAGATCTTGTAGCCGACAACTGTGATATGCACATAGAGCTTCTAAAAACAAATCTCCAAGTATGAAACCGTTAACTTCAACAAGAAAAACACCTCCAGGTTCCTGTTCATATGTCTCACGATGCCAGCATCACGCTTCTACAGATAGATTTAATGTGCTCACTGAGCAAGCTGTCAGTTCACATCCACATTTTGGCTATAGTCGGGTTAACATATTTCATATGTCAGTACTGAGAAAGCAGGACAGTGTAGCATTAAAGATGATGCACTTGTCAATAGACATTAATGTAGATTTTCTGAGCGTGTTAGTCACTGTACTGTATTAGTGAAATGTTTTTTTTTAATTTCCTTACTTTGAAGCCCTCTACCCTAATCTTCATACATGCCAAAAACACAGAATCTCAGCTTCACTTTCACATCAACTATGAAGAAACCTGCTGTAGCTCTCACAGGATGAATGAATCTCTTAACTCGTTCAGCGGAGAACTCCCACTCAGGAGGAGCAGAGCACCTGTGCTCAGGGGCAACCGAGGAGGAGTAGAACAGCATCACCGGCCTTTTCATTACTCAGCACACAAAGCCAGGACCCATGACTAAAGCAATTCATCAGAGGAATCATGGCCAAAGCCCTATCTGTGGGTAGGTGAACATACGTGAGACACAGACAGAGAGTTACAGAAATGGTAGCCAGCTAGAATTTCTCCCCATTTGTACAGCTGCAACAGAGTCCATTAACACGAAAAAGTTTTACAGCACTAGCTTCCGGTGCACTTCAGAGCTGTTTTACATCTTTTGGAGACGGTCCAAGTGTCATCTCTGTCAAAACGAGTCTCAAGTCAAGACTCAAGTACTCTAAGGCCAGTCCAAGTCAAGTCATGAGCAAAGTGCATATGAAGAACTTCAGTCAGAAACTGAGGCTTTTGCTTTCAATTTTCAAGTCAAATAGTCAGATTTGTATATTGTTTGTGACTTAAGTTCAACTCAAGTCAAGTCAAGTCCTCAAATACCACAGTGGTTAAGCCCAAGTCAGTTCGCAAATTTCTTTTTGTTCACTTAAGTCTGGCCCTGACTCCAAGTCTCGTCTTAACTGAGTCAAGTCTCAGGTAGTCAAGTCAAGTCTCAATTTGAGTCTCAGGTAGTCAAGTCTCACTAGTCTTTTGGGAGTCAAATCTCTCAGCAATCAAGTGCAGTCTCAAGTCCTTATTTTGTTGACTTAGTTCCTATTTGAGTTCAAGTCTCAAGTCTTTATTAAGTCAAGTTTTAAGTAGTGAAATCATCTCTCAACTTCAGTCTCACAGAAGTCAAGTCCAAGTCAAGTCCTCATTTTGTTGACCTAAGTCTGACCCAAGTCTTAAGACTAAAGTCAAGTCTTTAGGGAGTCAAGTCAAGCAGTGGTATGTTTTTTACACTTTAAGAGTAGGTGCCAGACCAAGGGAAGGCCAGACTGTCTGACAGATCCAGCAGGGGATTGAATCAGTGAAACAAAGAGCGCGACTGGTAACACAGCCCCGGGAAGAACCTGTGACTGACTTGTTATATCACTGGAAAGACGACACCACAGACTGAATATCAAGCACTTGGAATGATTGGAGGAGGTGCACTGTCAGTGGATGCATTTGTTTAGCGTTTAAGTCAGACCTGACTAACAGCACACAGGAAGAACCTTGTTGGTGACGTCCCCTGGGTTTCGCCCACAGTGGAATCCATAATAGATACAAAAAAAATATTCAACTAACAAAAGCCTAATTTCACACATTTAAAGAAAGGGAGTGGGCAATTATGGGAAGAATAGAAAATCAACTAAAATAGAAGAGGTTGAGAGAAAGTGAGCACAGCTTAAAATAAAAAGGTAAATTACTGCGCTTCATCACAAAGAACCTTAATATACTGAACATCACAAATAGACAAGCTCTTAGATGATCTCCGACACTGAATCCAATTTGATGGATTTCTACAGACTTCCCAAGTGGATATTTGGCTTTCTGGTCATAGACGGTGCACAGACACTCACAGACCTGTATCACCTGCAAATGCTCTGCACAAGCTTATTCCTTCTCTCCTCAGAGAGTTCTTGAGCCAGGCAGTAAAGGAGCAGACAAATTGGGATGCAGCTCACCCTCGCCACTGTCTGAGTCGTAAATATCCTCCTCTTCTCTGTCTCCCTCTTTCTTCTTTCGGTCCTTATGTGACCCCTGACTAACTGAGTGACTGACTGACTGCTACTGCGAGCGGCTCTCTGGTGATGAAGAGTAATGTGAGACTACAGGGTGTCACGTCCCGCTACGCTTGTCACAGCCAGTAACACAATCAAAAAAAAATAACATTGCCGCAAAATAGGTGAAAGGGGCTTAAGGATGGCAGTTAAATTCACCAAAACTTAAAGGATGCATAATGATAGCGCCAGAGTGATTGGGCTTTTTGGTGCATTGGTCTGAACACAATCCAGACATATCATGGAAATGCATGTTTTAATTAATATTTGATCACACAAGTGATTATCTGACTGATCAAGCTGATATGCGTGGACAATTACATAAAGAAGGATCTAAATAAAATGGATTCGTAGCAGCATTTGGTCAATAGGAGATTGCATTGTTTCAGACTGTGATTCTGTGCTAATGAAGTGAAAATGAGGTCCTGTGTGGACAAACACACAGCAGTAGTTTTGTTCACCAAAGAGAGAACAAGGAGGAAGACAGAACAGGTCAGAAGGCAGGATGAATAATGGAAAAAAACAATCTTTTACAAGATTTCTGATCTGCAGCTTTGAGAATAGGTGAATAATTAGACTGCAAACGGAGCTAAAAAAAAAAAAGATGTTTGCCAAAATGAAAGCGACCCTTTCTTCGCCCCTTTTTCTCTTTCATATCTAAAACACCCGAGGAAAAACATTTGATCAAAGCCTCGTCTTTGGCTTCTGTCTCGCAGCCAGATCTCCAGACCGTTACATCTCACGGTGCGGCTGGAAACTATCAGGCCGACAAACAGATTGATATGTAAAGTCTGCCTTTCTAGCTTGGCCATATTGATTATTGGTCCAGGGCCGCTCAATGAGGCCACAGTAACGGATAACAAGCACATAATCCTCCACGTAATGGCTGTCAAAGATCTAAATTTACACTGGGAAAATAGGCTGGGAGACCTTTGATGAAGTATTTGACCTCATCCATCAAAGATTTTTATCACCGCTGGATAGATACTCCTTTCTCTAACTTCTAAAGCATTATTTTTCCCTTTATAAAGACTATTTTCAGAATTGATTTAGACTCAACTAATGTGGTTTTGACTACAGCTCTTGATTTAACTTCCCAGAGGCGGAGACAACCGGTTCATTAAGTGTCCGTTCAGTGATAGCTTTCATTGTTGTGCGTTTTCAAGGCATGGGTGCTTGGCAGGCTGGGAATAATAGACTACCTTTGCATAAGTGCACGGCTGTCCAACTCCCAGAAGCCGGGAGACGACAGAGGGAGTGGCTGTTACCGCTCTGTAAAGTGATCTCCGCGGTTCTAACACAGGGCTTGATGTTGTAGAAAAGCCCTGAGCTGCAGGGCTTCTCTTCTCCTTCATCTCCCATCTAGTTTTGCTCCCCACTTCTTTAATGTCATGTCATGCTTTCACCCGAATAAGTATCCTCCTCTTCCCCTTCTCTCATCTTTACTTCAAGCTTAGTCTTCATGCTCTGAACCAAAGGGGGCGGTTTAAAGCAGCCAGAGTCTGGAAACTGGAAAATTTACTAAAGACATTTAAAAAAAAAAGAAAAAAGAAAAACCAAGAAAACAAAAATTCTGAACCTTCATTATAGCTATGTGCATCTCTGTGCACATTTTCTGCATCTCCATTACTGTAACTACAACGAGGGAGAAATATGCAGACTGATCTCTAAATGAAGAATTCATCATTAAAAATTAAAAACATGCTGTTTCACGTATCCTTATTTGAAAATGTTCAATAAAAATAGTTGAAAAATATAACAATCTGTAAGATAAGGCGATATGCACATAGATCATATATGCCAATAAAGTGTAAAATTGTTGCATCTTTAATTTCTAATTCTGATGTATGTACAGTATATGCTCTTTTATATTTGTCAATATTTGGAGAACAGTTAGCAACATCCATGGGGCATCACATCCCATCCAATCACATCTCACTGTTCAATCTGTTCTCTGCTCTGATTGGTGAGGCAGAAGGTATTTTTAGCTCCAAATATTCAATAAAAGCAGACACCTTTCCAAAGGTTTTAAATTGAGACAAACAGACAAGCCAACACCACAGCAAAATAGCATGACACAGCAGTAGCACTTCAACACCAAGGGTGCTGTCAGCCACCATCTATCCTGCAGCCTCCCAGCGGGCATCACAGTTAACACAAGGCATGAACGCACTTTACCCTCTTATACCGAACAGGTGAATCGTTAAAGAAAGCCAGCAGTACTTCATCACAAGAATACGAGCACAGGCTTTGATACACTGAGTGAAAACCTTGGGCCCGGTGAGAGTAGAAGCACTATTAGTGCACTGCAGCACAACTGCTGCAACATTAAACTGAGAAGGAGCATTTGTCAAAGTGCTTAGAAGTCCCTTATGCGAAGCCGTTTCTGAGGGGAGAGGTAGGGGGCTTAGGCCTTGGCCACTGGCCTCAGAAGAAACGATGACTCATACATCGATATAGGTTAACTGAACTGCCCTCGAATCCAGACGAGCTCTGATGAAAGGATGAATACTCACATGTGAAAGAAGGACACAGTTGAACTGCATGTCTAAGTGATTCATGTCATCTAACAAAGTATCATGCACGAACATAAAAGCAATTTTATTTGCCTTGAGGGCAAGAGATTAAAAATGTAGTGGTGGAAAATGACAAACCAAGAGGCTGGACCCTCTGGGCATGAACCTAGCCCTACTATTCTAGATGTTACTGCATGCAAAGTAAGAAGCCCCGGGTTCCCACCAACATAGAGGGCATAATAATACCATAAACAAACTTAATCCCTTCAAATTATCATAACAGATTTAACAGGGCGGGACATTGTGCTTATTTCAACATTCTGAGGGTTGAGGGCAAAAACAAACTCTGGGCTGTTAGAGTTGTGTCAGAGTGGTTTAAAGTCTGATGACTCAAGATATCATTATTGCTAAACATGATGCAAAATTGTATAGAGGATTACTAAGAGTAATGCAATACAACAACTATTGCTTGGCCCTCTGTAAATGTATAGCTGGACCACCAATCACAGAGCTAATGTCATAACTTCTTCCCCAGCAACAGCAGAAAAATTAAACAATTAATGTAACCTTTCACATTCCAACACAAACCAAATAGGCAGATTTGAAGAGTTTGTTTCCTCAAAAACGTTTTGTTTGGATGTTGATTGTGACTCTAATTGTGGCTTTAAATTGTGAAATACTGGATATTTGACCAAATAATCCTGACTCAATTTACTATCTTATATAATATCTTAATTATAAGTTATTTTATAAAAAAGATTTTTTGAGATTATTTTTGTCAAACATATTGATTGCAAGACGAAGAATGAATTTCTATGCTCAAATATGGTATAGTTTTGTGTCTTCAGGCCTCTAAAAATATTTTACATGAAACAATGTGACATTCACAACACTCTTTGGTTGAACAACTCCTAGATCTATGCAACCTGTGACAAGTAGTTAGTCACAGGTTTGTCTTTAAAGGGTAACAACCAAATCATGTGCCGAGTGTTCTTTACAATTGAGACTCAAACGCAACAAAGAAAACTAAAGAAACTGAGGTAACCATAAAAGAAAATGACTAATCAAGGAAATCCTTTTGTACCAGAACAATACTGTTATTTGGATTTCAAGATGTAAGGGAACAAAAATGTGACAGTAGGCAGTTTATTTTACAATTTCCTGTAGACATACAAGCTGATAATCTTACTAAAGAGTATCTATGAACCACACGTCCGGAGCACGACAGGAAACAAGGCCCTTTGGTGCATTCAGGAATGTCCATGAGGTACACACAGCAATCCTGTGCTGTACAGTTTGCATAGCGAAGGGGGAAATACATATTGTTTCCACTGTCTCTCTACACTCCCTGTCATAGTTTATGGGCTGCAGACATACTTTCTGCAGAAACAGTAAATCACACACCTCAAAAAGTCCAGGAAGTTCCTTACTCTACACACACATTCCTAATTTTACCTCTTGACGCAGCCTCTTGTCTAGTGACAATGGCAGGAAAAAAAATCAGTGGAGAAGGATGTTTTGTGGAGGGGGGGAGTGTATTGTACCTCGTTTCCTTGAGCGGTGCAGCAGAGACTGCTGAGAGCCAACTGGGACGAGTGACAGAGAGGAGAAACATCCGTAGAGAACGTCCAAGGTCCAGAGATTTCCCGCCGGGTGACGACCACGTGTCCAGAAAAGGAGGGAGAGATGTTGTATTGTTCTCCTCTCTCCTCCTCCCCCCTCTGCTCCAACCCCCACTATTAGTGAGACGGATTAACTACAAGAGCTGCTAGGCCTAAAAGTGTGCCTGGCTCGCTGTATGCAGACACACACACACACACACATCGCATCAATTACGCCTTCTTCATGTGATTCAGGATGATGGATGATGGCAGATGCACTCTACAAAAACATGACAAAAACAAATGGCCTAAAAACTGGTGAATTTACTTGAGCTGCCCAGCTGCTCAATTCTCCGAACAGACTAAAGGCCTAATAAGCCAATTACACAAAGACTAAATTGCATGTGGTGCAACACGAACACACACACCCGACAATGCATGCAAGTTTGTGATTGACACAATCCAGAGGTGATTCAATTTTAGAGTGATGGAGCCTGGAGTCTTCCATCCGGACAGGGGTGACCTTTCTTCTTCAGACACCACAGGAGAGTGCAATGATTAAAGAAGTGGTATGTGGTTTGGAGCTGAAACTTGATGGAAAGGAAGTGGTAATGACTTGAGCAAGCACTTGCTGACGGCCTGGGGACCTGTCAGGGTTGACATTTTAAAGTGAGACCCTACTGAGGCCAGTCCAATGGGAGTCCAGTTACAGCAGAGGAGTCAAAGGGGCAGAGTTGTGATATGGATTTATATCACGGAGCAGACACCCTGAAACTATACTTGCCAGGGTGAGTATTGTTGTAACAAGAGCAGCAAATAACAAATATAACTGGCAGAATTTGAACAATCTTGTTCGTCTATTTTTGTTGCTTATGAGACGGCCCGAGGTGCAAGCACTTTGAAGTAAAATAAATATTGCAATTTCAAATAGTAATACAAACTGATTGAGATAATTCACTTTCATAAACTCACATACTCAGAATTCTTCTTAACCTTTGTCCACAGATGGTCGAAGTAATTTAAATATGGCTGTTCTGATGATTTTTTTTACACTGTAAATAATCATCAGATGCGTTCATATTTGTGTATATATATTTTCATGATTATTTATTCAGAAAATAGTGGACAAATGGCCATCACTATTTCTCAAAGCACAAGGTGATGTCTTCAAATTGCTTGTTCTGACCAAAACCCAAAGAGACTCACTTAATAAAGATATGAAAGAGAAAGCAGCAAATGTTCACATTTGAGAACGAAATGCTTGGCATTTACCTTAAAACAAGACTGAGAGTTTACAGCCATGGGCAATATGTGGTAGGGTTAGCCACACAGCCGCCTATGTGTGGCTGTACTTCGGTACACTGATGCTTTGAGCTTAATTGTAACAGGATGCTAACATCCTCACAATGACAATGCTAACATGCTGTTTAGCAGGTATAATGTTTACCATGTTCCCCATCTTAGTTTAGCTAACTTAGCATGCTACCTAGCAGCATGTTAGCATGGTATAAGCACAAGCCACTTGGCTAGTGTGGCTAAAAATGATAATGAAAATGTTGTCTATTAATTTTCTAACACAATATATTTCTCTTGAAATGCTGAAAGCCTGTCACAACCATCCATCACCTTGGGAAAAATCCCAGTTCCAAAGACACTGATTAATCATTGTTGTCAATGACTGAAACCTTCAATGAGAAACAGCAATCAATATCTTACCACATACATAAATAATCCTCGTCTGTGAAACTGGAACATGCAGTTGATAATTGCTGTCCTGCCCACAGGGTCGTGCTGAACCGCTGTGAGCAAAACAAGCAATTATTCTGAATCAGATTTGAAGCCTTCTGTGATGTAGCTACATTTAGAAACCTCTCTTTCACAACTCTAACACTCCTGAACAGCAGTACACAAGGGGAATATGAGAGGATTCATGTGTTTACATTGAGTAACTGATGATGGTGATTAATTGCATTGAGCTTTGGTGTCACATTGACCAAGTCTGATGCAAGAGGATCAGGAAAGATGAGGGTGAAACTTCACAACCTGCAATTAGTAAATAACGTTGTTGCCACAGGTATGAGGTAGCCTTAAAGTTTGAAGAGTGTGACGTTCAGGAGCTTTCTTTCAGACATGCAACATCCATCAAGTACCGTAGCTCTCACAGACGCCTATCGGAGAAATAATGAAGCAATCAGTGCTACCATTCAGCATGCTCATTACTGACGCTAGCCCGGGACGCCCACCACAGCATTTCAGAGTATGTGTGTGTCTGTTTTTTTTTAAATGCTTTCCAGGAGAAAAATGGCCCACCAACAGATGTTTAATTACCAGAGGATGGAGAGCTTTGGTTTGCTTGTGCCATCACTCATGGCGGAATAAATGAATAGGTAAACAGCAGAGGAAAAAGTTAGACTCAGCATGACACACACACACACACACACACACACACACACACACACACACACACACACACACACACACACACACACACACACACACACACACACACACACACACACACACACACACACACACACACACACACACACACACACACGAGTCAGAAGTGTTTAATATTATGGATGAAATGGTTTTTCAGTGCTATGGTAGGGAGGTGGAGCTGAGAGCTGGTGGGTGATTTGGTTGGTAAGCTTCACAGAGTCTATGATTAAGTGATAAACCACAGATGATACACGCCCTTTTTTCTGACATCCAACAGATAAAAAAAAAAAGATGATTACTGTATATCATCAGGAAAGTTCATGGTGTTTTTGGTCTCCACCCACTGGGGGCAGAATAAAAGGAAAAACAAACAAAAAGTGTCACATAGTGAGGTCAGAAGATGTCTTCAAATTGCTCTTTTGTGTGAGCAACAGTATAAAAACAGAGAAAAGCAGCAAATTGTCACATTTGAGAAGACCTAAGCAGCATTTTTCAGCACTAGGTGAAATGTTTATTGATTAAACTTGCTTGGTGCCTACTCCTTTTTTTGCTTTTACTGTGGGATGGAGGGACACGCTGTGGGATTCAAAAGGTATCCAGTCCTGGGTTTAAACCGCCACAAAGCAGAGTTGCAAAGAGACAAAACTGTGACAGAAAAATGAATGTCAATGGCATTCCAGTGACCTGTTTACGGCTATCGTAGTTAAATGTCAAATGCTTGGCCCCGCGGGGAGACAGAGCTGGCCCTGGGAAAGAATTTGCAGGTGTCGCTCCCTCCATCACTCTGCTGCCTCTCTCTTATGTGTGATGTTGGGCATGGGACAATACATTGGGGATGAGCAGCAGGATCTATTATTAGTGGAAGAGTGAAGAATGGAGCGAAAGCTCAGGGGAAAGCAGAGGAACGGGCCAAACCTCCCTGACATTATTTTAAGAGTTGCCGTGGTGACAGTTTCTTGAAAAGATGACGGAAAAACTGTCACAATTTAAAGGACCATTCCAGTAGTTTTGCACATTGTAGCTAATTTACTACAAATCCCTTACACATCACAGCTAACCATTTTGCAATCCATGCAACTATGTTTTAGAACTTTTTCGTCTTTGTAGTTTAGGCATCGTTATTTCTCTTCACTTTATGAAAATCACACTTCTTTTTTCCCTCTGGATGATGTAATCCATCTCATCGAACATCATGTCTGCATTAATTTTGATCAAAATTACATTATTGTTGTCAGGATTAACATGTAGGGTTGGTCCTCTCGTCTAACTCTCCCAGGATTATATAACTTTAAGGAAGTAACATTTGCAAACACAATGGCATGGTCCTTGAAGTCTGCAACTGTGTGCAAAAGAAACAATCCAACAGAACCAGATGCATAAACTCTGATTACAGTGTTGAGAGTGGGAGAAAAATCATTGCAGTTACTACGGCATGTTTGACACATCGTATACCACAGCGAGCTGCAGTGTTTTTACAGCACAAACAGCCTGCGTGTGACCAATTTATTTGCAGCTTAACAAACCCAAAACGTCAAGTCATCTCTTCTCTTCAAAGGACAGTCTCCTCTTTAGGGAGGGAGGAGGGGGGAGTCATTCCAGCAGCTTTAGCAGTCGTTCACAACAGTGCCATTCTCAGTATGAGATAATCTGGGTATGAACATGGATCTTTTGGTACAGTGGCTCAGGGGCAGAACCATATGAAAGTAGAACTGTTAAGTTTTGCAGCAAAAGAGAGTGAACAACGCTTTAAAGAGGAAATATGTCCAAGTGTCTTGTGTTTGACATAAAGCCAGAAGTCTGCCTAATGGCTGTCCACTCACATTTTGCTGCTGCCATGTTGCTCCTTTCTGCTGCCAATGCTGTACTCGCTCCATCAACGTCCTCGCTACACGATAATGCCACTGTCTCCATGGTGATGTAGCTGCCACCATCAAACCACCATCCCTGCTGCCACCACTACCAGTAACACAAACACATTCACACACAAACCAGGCGATATCCCACTGTGTCATTTTGCGAGTTTTTTTTTTTTTTTAAATGCTGCTCTGTGTATGTAAATTAATTTGCAGGGCCAACGCCTCGCTCCATCTTATTCAGTATTAATGCTGTCTCAGATTACTAGACAGCTTTCCAGCCCCCCAGGGCCACGAATCTTTTAGACTAGAGAGCGAGACGGAGGAGAAGAATGGGAGCAAAACCACATAATCTGCTCTCTAATTTGGGGTGACAAGTGCCGATAGTTTAATATTTGAGGAGTTCTTCCAGAGGTTGTTAATGCAATGATTACGATAAAAATGTCAGCTCCCATGACACCTTTGGCAAGGACGGCAACAGAGACATGAGCTGTGTTCGAAACCGTTCCCTATCACTGAAATAGTGCACTATATAATGTGTTCGCCATTTTGTAGTGGTGTTTGAATCCTCCGTGGTGAGGAGAAGAAGAAGAAGCAGAAGTCAGCGCTGTTAACATTCAACATACCTACAACTTTTTACTAACCTCCTGAGTGCTCGGTTTGTTTCAGGGACGTGTTAGAATTATTTTTGTTTCGGTTTGTTTACATGATGCTGGGCGCGCCCGCCTCAGTCACATACATAACCACCGCATCTATTGACGATGTGTTTTCAGTGAAGTGAAATCTCGTTTGGTCGTTCCCTATATAGTTCACTATAAACATAGGGAATAGTGAGTAAGTGAATGAGGGGACGGTTTCTCACAGCTATACTGTAGCACCAATCTGGCATACATGCTTTAGCGGTCATGTAGCGAGTTCCTAGGAAAAACACCTTTCCTGTGCTTTTGTTATAAAGAGCAGTTTGGCACTCTATAGCAGTCTGACAAATCTTCCTCCTTCCGTCTCTTCTTTCATTTACTCATTCACTTTTACCTCATGTGACCTGGACGAGGACTTGGCTCTCGTCTTGCCAAGCACTGTACATGAGCAACATCAGCCCCGCTGCTTTTCAGCCCATCAATCAGGTTCTCCAGCAGCCATGAAATGAGCCATATGCGGCATGGGTAGGGCAGAGAGAGAAAACAATGGTTTTATATTCTCAAGAGCACCAGATTTCCTTTCCTGGCATTCAGACTGCCTCAACTCGGACTCAAACAGCGTGAAAAAGGGTAGGAAAAGAAAATGCTTTGATTAAGGTATAAGGGTAAAATAGAGATGACCAAACGTTTAAGACAAGATAGGGGAGTTGTTTCCCCGTCACCTCAATCCTCCACAACAATTAGCTGCTGACAGTGACATAGAGCGCAATAATACGCTCTACCATGGGGAGGGGGCTCCTCAGTCCCCAGCATATGGTGCCACTTTAATCCGCAGCCTCTATCAGATGAGTCTGGACAGAAAACAAGGTTTGATTTTAACTGAATGCATGCACAAAAGATTGGAGGCCGGATAAAACAAAGGACTATGAATACAATTTGCTGTATCCGAAGTGTATGACTGACAAGTATTCATAAATTATAACTGAAATGCTTTTTGGTGTTACGAGAAGTTCAGCGCTAAAATAACTAAATGAACTGTTTTTATATAGAGCTTTTCTAAGTCTTAACGACTACACAAAGCTCTTTTACATAGTTCAGGAACCATTCACCATTCACACACTGTGGCCGAGGCTGCCATACAAGGTGCCACCTGCTCATCAGGTAAACATTCACACACAATTACAACTCGGGGTTCAGTGTCTTGCCCAAGGACACTTCGACATGGGACGGGAGGGCAAGGGATCAAACCACCAACCTTCTGATTAGCAGGCGACGGCTCCACCACTGAGCCACAGCCACCCAAATATCCTGATTGAAAAAGTTGTCAAGGAAACCTGACCAGAAGCTCTTTTATTTTTATTTTTTTTCTGGGTGAGAGGGTGGTGATTTGCTTCCTTGCTTGCCGGGGTCACAACCTGCCCTCCATTAGAGGCATTAATCCTCATAGGTGAGCCAGCCTCAGACCCCGTAATTATTAGGCTGACACCTGCTAGTATTGTCCCCCTCTATCACATGACCCCCAGGCTGGGCTTGCAGGGGTAACATGTGCCCCCCTGGACCATTTCTCCTCCCACCAGGCCTTGTCATAATCCTATTAGGCCCAGTCATCTGCGCTGTATTAAAAAAATGTGATGATTGATCCTAAAACACCAACCCTCTGTGTCCCGAGGTTGCTTACAGAGGAGTCCCTGTGTTTCACTTTTCACATGTGGGTATTAAACACTTCTCTGCCACAAAATATGAGAAACATTTTATCCTTCTAGTCTATCCTTTTTTATTTTATTTTGTGTGACAAGACAGTTGGATTAAAGGGGCAAACTGATCAAACAGAGAAAGATAACAACTGTTTTGTGATTAGTAGGTAACTGTTACGCTTAAAGGTCTTGCCTGTGAAAAAAAACTTAAAATGGTTTAATAGACTGAGGGGATGAAGACTTGAGTTAAGTCCAGCCTCATGACTTTGTTATACGGGCTCTGTGAAAACTTTTAAACGACAATTAATGTAATTTATATTATTTTCTAATAATTCTCTCATTTTATTATTCTTAATGGTCTCTGTTTTTACTTTCATTTATATAATTTATTATCTACTGTCTTTTTATTGTCTAACGTTAGTGTCTATTTGGCCTCGTTTTAATGTGTTGCATTTTGGTGTAAAGTAATAGCTAGCAATTGTAAAGTGTTGAGCTTCATCTCTTGTATGAAAAGTGCTCTATATTATATTTCCTCTATATTTTTTTTAAGCGTTTGCACTTCAGATATATAGGTTGATTTATTGCATGATTTTAAAATAGTACTGCAACAGACTAGCTTTTCTATCTTTCCTCACATATTTATAGACTTGTGTGTGAGCAATGTAACCCTTGAAACACTGAGAAATCCACTAGGAATTATGGTGCTGCATTTAGAGATCATCCTGTAGTTTCACATAAGCAGGTTAAATATTTCAGATTTTAATATTTCTGAACAAACCTTAATTAAGTAAGTCTAGTCAAACAAGACTAGGCTACAGCCATGCAAGCGGCTCTGTGAGGCTGTAGTTAGGCACTTAGTACTTAGCGTTGGTTTCAGCTAAATGCTAACGCCAGCATACTCACAAGCTCACAGTGACAAGGTTAACTTGCTGATGTATAGCAGGTGTAATGTTTACCATGTTCAACATCTTAGTTTAGTTTTTATAGCATGCTAAACACAAAGCACACATGAGGCTGATGGGAAATTGCAGATATTCAGTTATAAACTAAGTATTGGACAAATTAAACATGTGACCTGCTGGTGGTAAGTTAAGGGATCACCAAAGTTATTACAATTCATCCTGAGGGGAACATGAATGCCTGGACTAAATCCCATGGCAATGTATCTGTTAGTGGTTAAAATGTCACTCAAAACAACACATGTGAATCTCATGGTGGCACAACAGGAAAAGTCAGAAGAATACCAAAGTATAATAATATACAAATATTTCACCAGATAAGTGAACTTTGACCTGCAGGGGGCTCTGCAAAGTCAGGGGATCACCAAAGTCTATAGGGTCCATCCTCTTGGCACCAAGAATGTATGTACAAAATGTCATGACAATCTTTCAAATAGTTGTAGGCCTATAGTTTTCAGTGATGGGCCAACAGACATTGCCATCCCCAGAGCCAGGCTGCTTGTTGTGGTTGGGGATGCTTAACACACACGGCTATCAGGAAATGTTCATCACATTTGTTGCATCACACCTGCTTTGTTCACAACGCCAAATTAGATCTCATTTTATCACTTCAATCACCTGGTATACCTGTGACATTTTTACTGGATGCCAACAACAACAACTGGATGTGAAACGTATGCTAACAGCTCCATCATTTTGCTTCAGCTTGAATGTGTGGAAGAATCTCCTTTTTCCCTACTCAAAGCTAAAAAGAAGCCTGTGTGTGAATTGTAACTCTCTTCCTCAACCTGCTGTATTAGCTCTATTAATACCCCCAAATCTCTAAAGCAACACTCACAAATCGCTTTACATAACACCTTAACAACAGCTATTTCCTGTGGAGGAACCTTATGGGTCCCTCCTGGTACAGAGGGTGACCATCAGTGGGTGGAGGTGCAGATTGGAGTGGCATGGCTGCAGCTGAGGAATGTGAGGAATTCCCCCTTGTAAACACCTCATGCTCGGATGGTCACCATATTCATCTGCCCGTGCCCATCACCCCCTTTCATCATCATAATGGTTAGTTATTCATTACCAACTATCTGATTTTCCTGTGCCTGCTCAGGGCAGGTGGGGTTGCTGCTACTCAAGTCTTTTGTTTCAGGCACCTATATTATTCAACCCCCAATGCTCAGATACTACTGTATGCAGCATGGCTTTCAAATGTTAACACTTCGAAAGAGAGTTTGTTTTTTTTAAGCACTACCAGCCCAGGCTCCCTCTGGTCCTGTGGGAATGATCTTTAGTTGATAGGATCATAAGTGGCTGGGGGGGGGGGCATTTTTCTTCTTGGTTGAATAGAGTGGCTTTCGCTTGCTTTCCAGCGTGGCACCTCCCCCCGTGGTTCCTGTATACGAGCCCTGATCTCAGCTTAAATGAAATTCATTTCAAAAGCAGCTGAGGGCCTTCGTTAATACTGCCTGGCATTTAGAAAACACAGGAAAAGAAATGGCACAAGCACATACCTGCTTTTTCCTCCCTTTGCTTAGGTGAAATCCTGTTTTGGCCACATGCTGTTTTGTCAGGCTGGACTAAGGTGCAAAGTCCATCCTGAGCACATACTGTGCAGCATGAGGGGCCCATGGGGGCTGCATTCCACCTCATGGTGTACCACTCTCTACCAGTCATGAGGGACGCTTACTTACAAGCATGAAACCCACTCACACTGCCATAGCTACATTCCCCAACAGTTTCCCATCAGTTGGACTTTCTGCTGCAAGAGTCAGAGAACAGATTTTCCCTTTTCCTGGAACTTTCCCGATACGTTTGTTTAAGGGAGGTCTGTTGCTCTGGATGAGAAAGCTGATCGTTTCTGGGTGTTTTTCAGTGTTAATGTAGACTTTTCCTGACATTGGCAATAAGAGAGCAGCTGTGGAGATTGTTCAGCCGCTGCCCTCTAAAAAAGCTTCCTAATGTTGACATGAGATATCGCACCAAATAGGAAGCTGTTGAAATGGCTGACTTTGGCCTCCATCATACAGGATGTCAGAAAGAATTGGCAGGATTTGTCACTGACAACCTCTAGGCAAAATCCTCTTGATGTCATTCATCCAGTCTTGACTTTATAAGCTTTCATGACACTGTTTGGGAGGTTTCACATAACCAAATCAAGGGCCAGTTATCAAGGGTGCCATGTGCTATACTGTACAGACTGTGAAGCCCATTGGGACAAAGTTGTGATTTCGGTATTTTTTTTTTTTTTTTTAATCAATTAAGGAAATATTGAAAAATACCCATCACATATTTCTGGAGCCCAAAGCGACGTTCCTCCAATTACTTCTAAACAACTTATAAGAAAACATTAAAATATGAAATTAAAAATTATATAAAAGCAGCAAATCCTCACAATTAAGAAGCTGACACCAGATAATCTACGGTGCTTTATGCTAGCAGTGTGGCTGGTCCACCAGCAATATTGCAACAAATATTGAATGGATTTTAATTAAATTTTGTTTAGACATTCATGGTCCCCAGATGACAAATCCTTAAAATTTTGGCAAATCTTCTGACTTTTTCTCTGGTGCCACGATGAGGTTCACATTTGTGGTCTTACGTAAAATGTATTGACAGTACTGATCTGGTAAAGACATTTATGTTCCCCCAAGGATGAATTCTCGCAACTTTGGTAATTCCTTATGGCACAAACCGTCTTTATGTATCAAATTACATTCAGTAAATGTTGACAGAGTTTGCAGCCCCGCATGATATCTCTGCAGATATATAGCTGGATCGCCGAGCATTGTGTACAAGGAATAAATGTCCTCATTACTGTTAAGTGCTTTGCTCATATGTTCCCTAATACCCATTCATGGTATCACAGCATGTCAGCTCGCCCCAAAGAAGCTGTCAGCTACAGATGTCAATACCCCTGCTGACCCCTCTCCCTCCCCCCACCACTGCACACACATGGCACTGGAGGATTGTCCCCCAGAACAAAGGAATGGGGGCTTTCTGTTGAGAAAAGGCAACCAAACATTCTTTGCACAATGGAGAGTGGCCGGCAGGTTCAATTAGTACACACTTTACTCTATACTCTATACATCCCACTGTGCTTGAAAACAATGCTGGAGCTCCACACTCACATGGGGTATTTGGTGATGCTGGTTTGTTCATGGTGGTCTTATGTTTTAAGAGAGTTTCTCCTATTGTTGCTGCCATGTTGCCTGAGAAATAAACCACTTGAAGGCCACTTAGGGCAGAGATCCTCAAGTTGCAAGATTGATGGCTCTCCAAAAACTTTAAACTCCTTGTTTTTGGAAGTAAACAAGCCTACTGCTGTAAATAAACTGGGACTACAGCCAGCCACTGCGTGGGATCTTTACCATTCACATTTCCAAGAATAAAGTGGCACCCAAAGTCTATTGAAACATTTCAGGGCACATTTTCTTAATTGGATTTTTTTAGGATTGCCAAGAGAGACAATATTGAATCCCATACAAAACACGAATCAACCATTACCTTAACTATGTCACCATATATTGGGATCTGTTGCCGTGATAGTTGGACGCAGCACTGACAGGGATTTGATGCTCGTGTCTGTGACAGTCACTGCTCATAACTGCCAGCAGGATTTCAACAAATCGGATGCTCAACATAATCAATACGCAGAGGTATTGTACGAGCAGTCAATAAAACACACTGCATGTACATAGCAGAGGGCGAGCTGTCTGATCTTAAGTGGAGAATAAACTGATGTACTTACCTATTATACACAAGGTGCGCCGTGACGTCGGGTACTTGGCGTATCCGAGAGAAATGAAACCCCAAAGCCGCTGTGTCACACTTCACACCAACCAGGCGCACATGTTGCCAGTCCCCACCGAGAATGTCACAATCATGAGCTGCAACAAGAAGCCAAGTGAAGCTCACTGCAGGAGCGGACCGTGTCGTTGTGGGTCGCCGCACAGCGTGTCCAGCCGCTGGATGAGATGCGTAGGGCGCCACCGTTTGCAGGACCTCTGGAACTCTGCGCCCACCGTTCCGCTCTCAGCCGTGACGCCGTAAATAGCGGGACATGAAGCGAACTCTCTAGCTCAAGGCAGTGTTATCCGCGCGGCCACTGCTGATGAAACTGTAATCCGTTAAATGCGTGGTGCGCAATTAAGGAGGCGCGCAGGACGCCGGTACCACCCACTAAAGGAGGTTTTCGTGGTGAGTTGTACGGACAGGGAATTTTAATGAGGACTGCTGCAGAGTTTCCCTCCCTGTTCAGAGAGTCGTGCTCGCTGAATCCAACTGTCCCGACAAGAAAATCTTAAAGTTACCTTACAGGAGAGGAGGCGGCGGAATGACGAAATAAAGCGTCAATGAAACTCAACTGAGATTAGCCCGTGGGACACCTGTTGACTGAAACCCGCTCAGATACACTGACTCAGTGGACAAACCAACCAACAAAGCCTCTCGTGGTGCACTGCTGCAGAAACTGTAGGCTGACTTTAAAGCCGCAGGATCTTTGATAGAGCAGCTGGACACAACGCATGTACTGTATGTGACATGGTTGATTGATTAATCACTAATCCTTTAATTGATTAACTAAGTACAACTATTTTCTACAGCTTCTCTTTTTGATTAATTTGCTACAGTGGCTACACAAAATGTATTTGTCCATTAGCATTAATTCTATTAATAAATATTGCAGATAATATATGTCCTGCAGGCTACAGTGGGTTTCTTCTTTTCCCAGATAGGTTTAATCTATTTTAATCTGACGACTGAATCAGGCTTAGCTAAACCTTTTAGTGTGAGTTATACTAAAATAGACCCACATTAGACCATTTCATAAGACTTCTGATCAGTTTAGTGCTCTTTGATAAGTGATACACCTTAGTGGTTCTCAACCTGGGGGCCGGGACCCGTCAATTGGGGTCCCAAAATGTATCTAAGGGGTCGCAAGAAGATGAACTTGATAGGAAAGGTAACAAAACATTTTGGTTGTTATTTTATTCTGCTCGGCCTTCTAATTCACCATAAATCCAAAAGGTTGGGAACCACTGCTATAACTGAATAACGGATAGTAATGTTGCTGTTGGTGGTAAGAAGTGAAACTTTGCATGTTCTTTTTAGGTTTAAGCCTCTTTAAGTGACCTTACGTTACCTTACTTTGTTGGAGGGCTAGAGGCTCCCGGACCAGCAGCCTGAGTCATGTTCCTCTGTCAGTGCGGCTCCCACACCTCTCAAACAGCAGCTCAACGCTGAATCTGTAGGGAGGCTGTCAGCTGCTCCATCTATTTTGAGGTAAACCACTTATCTGTCCATATGGGACAGAACAGATGCATCTAACCTCAGCTGGCACCCTGGTATGAAACAGCACATCACTTTACTAGGCCTAAATCAACAACGGGTAAACAAAATCTGGTGTTTACTGCATGGGGAGATCAACAGCAGATACAAGGGATTCATTGTATTCACTTGTAAAGAGGAAAGAGCGGCTGGAAACCGCCACTGTAAGAGTAGTTTTGGTTAGATTACAATGTAAATATGAGTCACCTAACAAAAGAAATTGTTATTAAATATACCCGTCTATAATAGTTTTTCAAGAAATAAAACAGTGCATTAAAAACTCGCTTTCTCATTCTGTTGGTGAGAAATCAATTGTTTGTTAATACAGGCCTGAGTCATCCAGTAAATATGTACTGCCCTCCACAGGCCAGAGAATATCATTGCACCCAATTACAAAATGTGACTCAACATTTTTAGACCATCATCGAGGCATCCATCACAGCTGAAGTCTCACAGCGCACTGCACACCAGAGGCGTCGTCAGCCCCGAATGATTTTTTTATGAATAGCCCCGGATCTCTCGCCCTCTCTTTCGTTTTTTTTTTCTTTTTACAAACATAAGTATAATAGAATAAAAAATCCCAATAATAAATAAAGGAAACAAGTATTTTCCAAGGCACTCGCAGTTCTTACATTTTTGTTGTAGAACTCTTGGTAGAACTGTAACTTTGTCCAGTTTATGTTTCCGAGGCGATTAAGACCGGAAGCTACGTGCTGGGTCTGACCAGCATGACGTATTTGTTGCCATCACCTAGCAACCGTCTCTAAGTGAAGAAAGTTATGAAAGGAGACATTTTCGGAGAAATCATAGCCACATCAGTCTAATAATACATTAATGCCATTAACACAAAGGAGTGCAATACTAATGATTTAGTTTGAAGTTCCTGTGCTGTGACGTTAACAGTCTATGGTTCAGACTCAAAGGGGCTCAGAGTCTGTCAGGAGGTCTGAGATCTACCCTGTCAGCAGGGCAATCACGTAACGCACAGCAGACTATGGTGCAGGTAGATCATTTTCTGAAATATAGTGACTGTATTCTTGTAATAGCCTAGTATCACTTTATATTTCTCAAAATATCACGACTCCTCCAAATCACAGATAACACAGATATATTTTGAAGGTGCACAAAGTTTTGAACATGAGCAGAAATCTTGCTCAAACACATCTGAAATATTACAGTCCAGGGGTTTATCAATTCATTAAAATTAATGAATGTATCACTGAGGTGAATAATTGTCATATGCACATTTAAGGAGGTTACTTCCCCAACAAAAGACGCAAAAGAGGGAAGAGTAAATTATGCCTAGGCTACATGTGTGCTGACTCAGACATAATTAGAAAAGTCGATCTACCGAAGAATAAATAGTTGAAAGCAATACAGAATGCCTAAGAGCCTTACTGCAAACTATTCCATTATGTTGTGATTAGGCCAAATGTTGGTGCCATCTAAACAACATCTACAAACTGGGCAGCTAAAATGAACATACACCGGCTATTAACAAGCTGGGCAAGCCAACTGCTGTTTTGCATTGCATTCAGTTTATTTTAATTGGTCCGGGCTAAGACCCGAACCTCCTCAAGTCCTAGAAACGCCCCTGCTGCACACCGCAATGCACTTGATTTAAGATTCCAGAGTGACAAACATTTATTTTATTTTTTAATATAAGAGATACAAAACATCTTATTTACAATAATTCCATCATTTCCACAGATATGTGAATTTTAATGACAATATTTAGTAGTGACAATTTAGTTAAGACGTGTTTTTTTCAGCCGGGAGTTGTCTGCTGAGGCTTTGCGCTTACGTGACGGAGTGCCTGGAGTTTCTTCAGAGGAAGCTTCAGTCAGGTAGTACAGCTCGATAGGCGGGATTGGCTCCTGGAGGACAGAAAGAAAACTCTTTTAACGTTGAATCTACTGAGTCTTACCTACTACTAACAAAGTGATCTTACTTCTTGCAAGATAATGTCAGTTAAAAACCCTGAGACATGTTAAATGGTCTATAAATTGAGATTGTGTCATTCTGACTCTTCCAGATGCGGAAAAGCTTGTCCATGCCTTTGTCTCCTCCAGGCTGGACTACTGCAATGCGCTCCTCATCTGGATCTCTGGCAAAAGCCTCCAGAAGCTGCAGTACATTCAGAACAGCGCTGCTAATGTGCGCAAACATGACCACATCACCGCCATCCTCAAATCACTCCACTGGCTTCTGGTCTCACACAGGATTGAGTACAAGGTTTCCCTTCTCACCCACCAGTGCATCCATGGTGACACCCCCCCCCTTAACTCAAGGAACTCCTCGCCCCACAAACCTCCGCACGTGCCCTCCGTTCTGGTTCAGCAGGCATGGTTCACCTTTTGAAACCCCCCAGGACCAAGCTCCGTACTATGGGCGATCAGGCTTTTTGCTCAGCTGCTCTCAGTCTGTGGAATGCTCTCCCTGACCACCTGAGGACACCACAGACTGTGGGTGCTTTTAAACGCGGCCTTAAGACCCACCTTTTTAGCAGAGCTTTGGCTCATTGTTAACCCCTTTCCTAGTCCTATTGTTGTTTCATTTGCTTCTTCCTAGCACTTCTCCATATTTAATATGTAGCACTTTGAGATTTGTTTAAATATAAAGTGCGTTACAAATAAAATGTATTATTGCATTTATTATTATTCTGTTGGCATATTTTTAACAGCTTTACAATTGTCAGAATATATGAAAAAAGCATTTGTTGGGGTACATTTTTAACAAAGCTAATACCCTGCTTCACTTTCAGCATGCAAGTATGGTTGAACTAAAGCAACAAGGAAAATGATCTAAGATTTTCATTATTCAGGATAATATGAGGACAAGTCAGTGATAGTCTATATCAAAAGCTCCACTAACCTGCATCAGGTAGTCTGCGATGTACTCTGGCTTCAAGCATGCAACTCCAAGGGAGGTAGCCTCCGACACATTGACCTTGAAGTCTCCAGGCTTCAGCCGAACAAAGTCTGCAAACAGGTGAGTGGTCTCCTTGTACAAGGACGGGGAGGGACTTGGCAGGACCTGGAGGGGGGGGGGGGGGGCAAGGTTTCTCTGGTAAGGTAGGGAAACTGGCAAAGTAGCTTCCCTACCTTGTTGTGATATGTCATGACATCATTTTGATGTGTTCCAGTATCTAATTTATTCCTTTGATCCAAAAGAAAACCCTGCCTTTTAGCTTAGCTCCCGTTTCATTTCTTTTGTTAGATCTTTGCTTTTGCATGATTGTACAATTTTTGCTCACAGTTAATACTAGTTGTTTCAGGGTCACATTTAAACTGGTGTCTAAAAAAATTTCTCTTTGATAAACAGTTACCGAACAGTTACAGTTTGTCTGATTTGAAAAAAGCAATAGTGATCAGTAATTCTTTTTTGATTTAACGCAACAAATAAACAAGCAGCAACCTTCGCATTGCCAGACTGCAGTAACCGCCTGAAGCCTGATTCTCTGCTCTGGTCGATGTTCAGCATGACCGTCCATCCACTGAAGGCTCCCTGAAAAACAGAAAAATAATACTTAGTACACTTTAACACTCAAGGACTAGATAATACAATACAAATGACAGTAATTAGGACTGTTAACTGTGTGTGTATGTACCCCTTGCTCAGAGCATCCCTGCAGGGTTTTTCTCCAGCGCATGGCAGCTAACGCCAGTCTCCTCTGCTGGGAGGTGATGGAGGGCAACGCATCCAGAATGGAGCTACTGCCCCACTCATACTCATCCTCCTGGAACACACACAGAAAAAGAAATGTAAAACATAACACTTGCCACTGACCATTTAATGATAGTTGCAAAGATTTGTGAACTTTGGAAATCTTTAAACCCCTTTGAGTGAACTAAAAAAAACATGTTTGCAGAGTAAATGTTTATATTTAAGACAATATATACTCTTCTTTAGTTCCGGCAAATTATTAGAAGGTTTTAGAAAACCAACCCTACCCCTTTGAGACCATTTTGTGTTAAGTCATGAACCTGATACCAATTTCAAAATAAAATTACAGAAGCAAATCCGTCAAAAACAGTACTTGTGGATAAACATAGCTAATGAAAACCTAGTCTTGCCAGACTCTCCTCCTCCAAAGCGCGCAAAGGATGGTCTGGCTACTCCACATAGCATTTGGGGATGGGAGGAAATCGTGCTCTGGTTTAATGGCATTTCTTTAAACCAATCAGAATCTTCATGGGCAGTGCTAACTCCGCACAGAGCTGCTGCAAAATAGACGTGCGAGAGAAAACTCAGATTGGACAGATAGTCTAGCTAGCTGTCTCAATTTACCCTGCAGAGATCTGAGGAGCAGTCAAAAATAATCCTCATAAATCCACCAAATTTACAATTCCAACACAAAGAAAGCGGAAGGAAACGGAAAATACACACATCCGGCAGAATTTCCTGCAGCACTGGAGAAATCCCGGAAGTGGAACGCAAAGGATATAGACTAATGAAAACCCTAGTGGTCTGTATAAGGGACAACAGGACATTAACTGACATACTACACATTAAACCAACCATAACAATACTGTATTTGCAGGGTAAATAAAACCACAGTGAGTGATAATAGCTGTCTGCTAGAGGCACTAAAGCAGAGATCTTCAGATCCTGACCTGGATGAAGCGACCCACAGAGCGGCAGGCCTCCAGGTACGAGCGGTGCAGGATCCATTTGCCCGCTGCCATTGCTGCCAGGTACTTCTCGTTGCGCAGAGGAGTCCCTACGATGATGTGCGAGCAGCTGGGGTCGAAAGACTGCCTGTCCAGGACTACACCGCCTACAATACCAAACAGAAATAGACAGAAAGGAAAGAAAGAACGATACATAAGATATTTTGTACCTAATCTGGAGTTATAGTTACAGACCTAGTAATCAAAGATTGAAGAGCGCTATATAAATGTATGAACAGCTGTATGTCAAAGTGCCCTTAAGCAAGACATTCATCCCTAACTGCTGACTCATTAAGAGCTGCAGTTAGTGAAACATATGATGTTCACATTCAGATGCAAAGTTAAACAGAAAGAATTTAATCTCATAGACCGTTTTATGCAATCAATCGGTCCCTTTATTCTTAATGTTTCTCTTTATAAATGCTGCATCTTGGTTGAATATACTGTACAAGCTTCAATAATGGTTCAAGTTACGAGCTGCAGTTGTTCATTTGAAAATACCGAGCTCACAACAGGAAACATCTGCAGGAAGAAATATTCCTAGACCCTGGAGGCAGTTCCTCCTTTTTAGTCATTAGGGATTAGCTCCTCTGACTTTAGGCCTGTAATGTGTTGCATTTCTTTTTTACTGCAGCATGATGAACACTGTTAGAGCCCTAATTAGGTGGGGGACTCACCAAGCTCCTCTATTAGGTGACTGTAATCAATGCGTTCCTGAGGGCTGAGGGAGGACAGCTGAAATCTGGGTGGCTGCTTTTCTTCCTCACGCTCCTCCTGAGAGAAAGAAAGAACCTTTTAGCTAGTTTGAAAGAGATGGTATTGTGTGTATGTTACAGTTTATATTAAGGCGTCAGTTCTTGTCTTTAATGTAAATATGAATCTTCACCTGTGGCTCCGGTACTACTGGGGGGTTGGCGATAGGGAAGGCGATGCTGGGGGCATTAGGAGTGAGGATGTCATTTCCTCGCTCCTCTGTCGGAGCCGTTGTGACTCTCTGGCCCATGTGCTGGTTGATGACGTCACAAGCAGCTGTGAGAGGATGAAATGATTACTGTCTTAAAGATGCAGGTCAATAAACAAATCTATCTTAAGTAACAATGCTAACTTCTCTACAGGATTGGGTTGCACTAGCTATTCGTAAATCAATCACTAACTTTATGTGCAATGTCCGTGTAGGTCTGTCTTAGTAGAGACTTAAGCTACTTAAGTAATTTGCTAGAAAACATTAGTAGCGTGTCCAATCAAAAGCAATCAAGTATGTGAACAAGTTACTGTAGCATCACAAGCATCCTTTGTTAGGTATGAAAAGTGCAGGTATGACTGTTTTATTTACATATATAAATACTAGGGCTGTCAAATGATTAAAATTTTTAATCAAATTAATCAGAATTTTCAGTGGATTAATCATGATTAATCACTATTTGCAATTACACCTGAATCCTAACCATTTTTTTCTGAAATGCATACCAAAAGATACTAGTGCTGTCAAGCAATTAAAATATTTAATCGCATTAATGTCATAGTTAACTCGCTATTAATCGCAATTAATCGCACATTTTTATCTATTCTAAATGTCCCTTGATTTCTTTTTGTCCCATTATATTTTCTCATTTTAATTCTCTTATCAGCATGGAAAAGTAGATTGGCTTGCTTTGTGACTGTTTTTTTTATTGAAAACAACATTGTCATATACGTTATGTTCAATTTCACACAAACATTCACACTTGGATCTAATAATCTGTCACATAATGTAACGCTGTTACCTCGATGTTCCATTGCAGGTAGTACTGCAGATAGTCCTGCAGATAGTACTACAGGTAGTACTGCCTCATTTGTTTCTCTCACTGACTGTAGAGTCACTACTCGCTCGCTCTGAAGATAATCGCCGTCACGAGCCTACAAGCTACGCGGCTAGCAAGCTAAAACCGGCCGAGGCTTGTGTCTGTTTTGTTTGCGGTCTGCGAAATTACAAGACCCGCCCTTCAATCACTACTATTGGCCAGGCGTCGAAGGTAACGTAACTCCATTTGTTCAGGTCCTATCCCCTGACCAATCCACTATCCTCACCACTCGCGGTGAAATGCCTAAACCAAACCAATCAGCTGCTTCGTAGGGCGGGACATGGTGTGGCCATAGACAGTTAAAGAAGTGGACTAACAGATCCCGTTGCTCTCTCTATGCGTTACTCGTGCGTTAAAAAAATTATCGGCATTAAAATGGGTTTGCGTTAACGCCGTTAATAACGCGTTAAACTGACAGCCCTAATAAATACATGGAGAATCTTACAGACATGATGTGGTCATTTAATATTTACATTATTGGCGGAATGTTTTGCAATTTGATGTATTATTTTGTAATATTAAATCTTCCCTTTTGATCACAATTAAACAGCATTTTCATGCCACCTTAACATTATTGCGTGTTTTACTCTTCGATCTAAAACGGGTCATCTGTTAGCAAGCATTACATAACAAGCAAGATAACAATTACACCTGGTAGATAGTACTGTAGGTGTACTTTTTTAGTAACATCTAATCTCCATGTAATCACTAGTTCACGTTCGACTTTTTCCATTTGCTGATGTGTAAATCTCCAGTTAAGTTATAACTAGGCTAAGTCTTACCCATGTCCACCAGCTCAGAGTCCGTCATGGAGTCCCTGAACTGAGAGCCGTTTTCTGCAGTGGGAGGAGGTGGAGGTGCGACGGGCTCAGAGTGTTGTGAGGGACTACCAGGCCACTGTAAATTATCAGCCAGCTTGGCCCTCTCCTCCCTGGCTGTAGGGTCATCCCAAACTATCTGTTCACTCTGAGATGGCTCTGTGTTAATGTCCATAGCTGCTTCTCTGGTAACCCTGAAATCAGGACAGAATTAGGTGAATTTATTTGGACGAGGAAGTGCGTGAACCCCACAAAATATTATTTTTCGTTCCCAGTAGCTACTATAGCAGGACTGAATCATTTGCTTACCTTGCCTATTTCATTTAAAATACATAAAATGCAGACACTTTTATAGCACAACAGTCCTAAAAATGTTACTAATTTGCTTCGAGACATTTTAAATTAATGATTGTTATAGTTTGAACATAAACTATCTTCTCACTACATTGCTTCCTTACCTCAGAGCTTCCAGAGTACGTCTGCTCCCGCAGCGTCCGAACCGACTCCCATCAGGTGTGTGGGGGCTCGAGTCGGCCCCTCCTGATCCCATCCTGATAAGTCTGACTGAGGTACGCCTCCCTGTCGTCAGCTTGGTGGCTGACATGATCTCCTGGAGCTGTCTTTGCAGGTTCTCTCTCATTTCTAGAGTCTCTGAAATATCTGGACACAAGAGATAATCAACAACGCTAGTAAAACGTTTGGTTCTATCAAGAATGTGAATATCATGTGTAGAGGTTTTGGGGAAATAAATGAAAGTTGGAAAAAGACACCCACCAGTTCTATCTGTAGTTTCATTCATCTCTTCTTGATCTACGCTTCCATCGCTTACACGACGCGATGTGGCTTCTTCCGTGGCAATGTGATCACACTGAGGGACAGATTAAACAGATAATTAAACCGACAGAAAGACAATTACACGAGACACCTCTGCATTAAAGGTGCTGTAGGTAGGATTGCGAAGATCCAGGACAAAAAAGTCCATCTCCGCTTTCCGCTAAAGCCCAAAATGGTCTCCTAAGCCCCTCCCCCCACAAGGGAGAATGAATGCGTGTGCATGAGCAGTGATTGACATGCAGTTAGACACCCCCCTGGCCCTGATTGGTGCATCTGAACAGGGAGCGGTGGATTTTTGCAAATCTCACTACAGGCTGTAGGTGGTGCCAGAGGAGCCGGATTTTTATTTTTTTAAATTACCTGCTTCATGTAGTTCTACTGGAACATAGGGTCAGTTTCAGCAAATATGACAGAAAGTTAGTTTTATAATTCTTACCTACTGCACCTTTAATGAGGTACCTCTTTATTATATCCAGGGCTTAAATCCTGTTCCTGAAAGTTTTTTGGGGGGGGACCCCCCAAAAACTGCATGCAAGTTCCCAATTTTTTTTATTTATTTTCTTTCCTCACGGCCGCACGCCGGAGATCCGGTACGGTGCCGGAATACTTTAAGCCCTGTATATTACTAACAACATCAAATATTGATTGATATCTCACTCATTGAGTCCTGAACCCACCTTGTCGTCCTTTCCTTCAGAGATGTCTTTGAGTTGGGTTCGTGTAAAAGGAGGAGACCTCTGAGAGCTGTTGGGCACCTGGCTGAGGTTTAGGCTCATCTTGGGGTTGTAGGTGAAAGGATACAGAGACTCTGGGACATGCTTCTGCTCCTCAGCACACTGCCAAAGACAACACAGCACATATGCGTAAACAGAAGTTTATTAGAGCTGCCACAAGAACAAACTGAATGAAATGATGGAGGGGGTAAACAGCTGAAACTCCCATCTGTCTGCAACATTTGCATATCAAAGCTGTTTTGGATTAAATATTCTGGGTTTGTAGATGGGGGATGATAATTATTCCCCCCAGGTGAAATGTGCTAAGTGAATACTGAATGGTTAATTTAAATCAAGTGTATCTTAATATCACTTCATGTCTTTAAGACATTTACAAGCTTGTATAAATAATGTTATAAAATAAAAACAAAATATTCTACCTAAGGACTGAGGTTCAATCATAATCTCTAATCCTTTCCTAAGTGAATTATGTCCTCTTGAACTGAACTGACTAAATTGCTTCTGAAATTGAATGCTTTTCTGTATATTCCTCCTGTGACAGATTGGTTTCATGTTTAAAGTCTTCCCTGCCTTTTGCCAACTGCATACTGAGATTGACTTTGGACCCCTCTAGACCTTTATTGGGACTAAGTCGTTACAGAGAATGCATGAATATATTTCTCCTTGATAAAAACTGAAACAAGTTGTGTCTTGTAGTTGGTCTCCTAATCTCGATCAGCACAGGACTAAATGTTTTTTTTTTGCACTGATAACTAGCTGCTCACTTACTCATTCATTTTAGAACTGAAACACTTAATTGATTAATCGATGAACACACAATTAATTTGTAGCTATTTAAAAACTGACTAATTTCTTTTTAATTAAAATTGCCAAATGTTTTGATTCCAGTTTCTCAAGTCCTTTCGGTTTTACATAATTATAAACTGAATATTTTGGCAAATAAAACCGTTGGTTGGACAAAACAAACATTTTTAAAAACGTCACCTTGGGCTCTGGAAAACTGTGATGGGCATTTTTCACCATCTTCTGCCATTTTCTATGCTAAATGATCAATCAATTATTCACAAAATAACCGACTGATTAAACAACACTGAAAACAATAAGTTCCAGGCTGAAATCATTTAAAAGTCCCAATTTATAAACTGCTCTACAAAGATTTGTAATGACTTCCTGTCCAGTGTACTTAAGAGTAAGACACAAGTTGAGTAGTAAATAAGAGCACGGGTTATATTTATATTTGCAACTGGGAAACGTACAGCCTGCAGCCAGTACTGGGAGACCACATGCAGTCCTCTCTCCTTCACTCCTCTGTATTCCCGGGTGTTGTCCCCCACACGGCCCTGGTAGATGTAGTGTGTCACTGTATCGTCACAAGCCCACCTAAAAACAAGTTGATTAAAAGATGTTTTTACCATTTGGGCGATATGGAGAAAATCAAATATCACAATATTTTTGACCAAATACCTCAATATCGATACCGCAACGATATTGTAGTGTTGATTATTGGTGCTTTCACAAAATATTTACACAATGAGATTTTTGATAAATAATTATCAGTAATGTGGATATAATGAAGTGGGTAAAGGCAAACAATAGAACAGTTACAACAGCCTGGTAGGTTCAGAAAATGACATGACTTTACTGTAATGCAGCCTTTAAAACCAGGAAAAGACAACACTTATGCCATATTACGATATCCAAAATCTAAGATGATATCCAGTCTCATATCACAATATCAATATACTATTGATATATTGCCCGGCTCTATTTGCACCCATATTTACTAAAATAAAAATGAAAACAATCCCGACGTGCCAAGGGAAGAACATTAAAAGGCTTACTGGTTGCTGAAGCTTTATACAGAGTACATATGTACATATGACTTGAAAAATGTTAACCAATCCTTTAACTGAAGTTTGTAAAAATGTGTTGAATACCTGAAGTCTGCTCCAAGCGAGGCAGCAATGGCATTGAGTTCACCCTGCATTTTGCTCAGCTTCTTTCCCACACAGATCACAACACCAGTCAGAGGGCCGGCTTCTTTTTCTGAGACCTTACAAACATATTTTATAAGACATTAGTTTATATGTCAAGATAGACAGTATATTGGCTACTCTATCATATTGTCCCTTTCACTATAAATTAAGTTTTCCAATAAAGGTTTTTGGAATTATAAGAGATCCTCCATCAGTGTCACTAGTATTGGCTCATGTACATTATATTTAACATATTAAATGAGATTAAACCAACAAAGTAAAGTATATACAAAAAGGTATACTGTATTTTAATATGTTTTTAGTTTACCTCCTTCTCAGTCGTCTTGGTAAATTGGGGGCTAGCGGAGATGGCTTGCATATCTGAGGCGGTACTTCGCGAGCTGTTGGCGAGGGCCACCTGCAGAGTCCTGCTGACGACATCAGTCAGTGGAGTCTCCACCCTCTCTCCTGGTTTGGTTCTTCCCCCTGGGGTCTCCAAATCTCCTAGTACATCCTTAACAAAGGAATAGTCCATGTATTCACAGGATTATCTATCAAATATCAGTGCACAATTAATTGAATTGAAGTATATTACATAAAGCAAAAATTGTAATTGTGGGGTCCCAACCTTGACATTGAAGGAGGGCCTGAACAGCTGGTCTCTGCTGAGGAAACGAGAGGGAGTGTCCAGCTGCAGGGAGGCTTCCTTCTGAAGGGGGTTCCTTTTGCCGCCCTCCTGGTTTTGTTTGGGGGTCCTGATGTCCTGTTTGGGTTTCATTTCGTCCAAAACGGAGTGGAACACTTTGCTCTGGAAGCGACCCAAATCCAGCGGGGTAACAGCCTTACCGCTCTGGAGACCCAGCAAAGGGATCTCTGGAGACAAACGTGCTGGTGGAGGCATGGCAGGCTTCTGAGAACCACCGACAAAACTCTCCTCATCCCTCTCTGTAAAATAAAAAAAATAAAATCATTGTGATAGCCCAGGAAACAAATTAAAACTAGGCCTAAAATCAGACACAAACTAAAATGCACTGCTGCAGAAGCACAGCCAACAACGTACATAAAAATATATAAAATTCAGTCAGAAATGCCTCGCCAATTTTTTTGAAAATCAACTATATTTTCTTTTTCAAATAATCTCTCAGGTAAATTAATGCATGTAAGAAAATAACAAACAAACCCATTACACTTACACTCATTGGTAATTTACTATAATTATTGTCCATCATGTTCTACACCCAGCCAGTGCAAATAAAACATTCATTTATTCATCTATATAAAAGCTCTAATAAAGACACTTTTCTAACCTGGGGAGGGTGGCAGGTCAACTAGAAACCGTCCCTCCTCTGCCCTCTGGCCGGTCCGAGCAGACTCTAGTATCCAGCGCATGGTGACGGCTGGAAACCCCCATTTCTTTGCTGCCTGGTATTTTGTGCCTTCAGGGCTCTGCAGCACCAGATGACTGCTGGCCAGCATCCCTTTCTTCTGGTTCGCCAGGCGCACAAAGTAATCCTGGACACTGCAGAAGGGATAAAAAAAAAAAAAAAAAAAAAAAAGATTTAAGTAAGGTAGTTCACAATGGGCCATCTGTACAATTTGTAGGAGAGAGAGAGAGAGAACACAAATGAATGTGTTAAAACAATATACACAGACCAGGACCTCTAACATATTTAGCTGTGGTTTAACCCCACAGCCCAGGAGATCATACAGCTTGAAAAATGTACAATGGAAATTCTTCTTTTGACCTGAACACAAAAACAACTGCTAATACAGTACAATAGACCTAAAAATACAAATATTTTTACTGTTTTATTGGTATAGCGAACGATACACCTTATAATTCGTTTTATTATGAGTACATAACAAAACAATAAAACTGTTAAAACTATGAAAGCAAACATTTAAGTACCTAAATAAAATCCATCCTTAAACTGCAGCAGTTTAATAAAACTTTCTAGGAGTAAATCTAGACTAAAATTGCTTTAGGTCTATGAATTGTCCTATATAAATACATTTGCCTTTTGCCTTAGACTCTTTGACTAAATCACTTTGGAAAAAGGTAAACACCAAACACTCCTACAGCTCTTAATGTTTATACCGTGTAACCTAAAAGCAAAACAGCATGTGTGGTCGGACTGCAATGTCACCGTACTTGGCTCCAAGGTGCTTGGCCAGCTCCACCAAAGACTCCCTCTCTGCTCCGGTGAACTGGCTGACAGAGAGAACGCAATCTTTGAGAGGAAAATGCCCGTCCATCACAGGAACAGGTGTGAACAAAGGGTTGGAGGACAGCTGCAGAACAGACTCCTTCTCCACACACATGGCCTGAAAATTAACAAGTACAAAGCCTAGCTGTCAGGGATCAAACTTACATAGCATTGTCATATAAGCACATCAAACTGATCAAAAGTGTATTTAAAATCAATTAAGAGTAATTGTGTAGGGCTGCAACTATCAATTACTTTCAGACGTTAAAGAAAAATGTGAAAAATGGCGATCAAGTTCCCAGAGCCTAAGGTGACGTCTTTAAAAAAAGCCTTGTTTTGTGCAATGCTAATCTGAAACCCTGTTAACAGGTATGTAACAGGATATGAAGCAGAGGAAAGCAGCAAATCTTCACATTTGAGAAACTGGAGCCAGAGAATGTTTAGCATTTGTGCCTGATAATTGACCTAAACAATTAATGGATTATCAAAATTGTTTTTAACTCAAGAATTTAGAGGGTGTTGCCTCAAAAATGACAGACCTAAAGACACCCTTTATTAAAAGACGATTAACAAAAAATAAATATTTTCCCCTTTATTCGATCAGTTGACAAATCAACAGATGGCACTGAAATCACCAAGAATGACACGCCCTCCTCCCTACGCAGATACAACTAAAACAGTAGGACTGTGATCTTACCAGCCAGGTATCAGTGACCACCTCGTCGACTGTGGCCTCCACTGAACAGCCCAACAGTGGGACCACTGCATAGTCTGCCACAACACGTGTACGGCCCATCAGCACCCTGCCTCCATTTTCTGTCACCAGCAGAGAGAGCTGGGCTTCTGCCTCAGTGCCAAAGCCCATAAGAAGGAAACACTTCCCAAAAAATAGGCCTGCCTCGCTGGGTTCCTGCAGGGTTGAGTCTGGCTCTGGTCCTCTGGAGTGGTTTGGTGCCCAAGGCTCAGCAGTTGTACTGATGGACTTCCTGCTGTTGCCCTCTGCTGGTTGAGCCATGTCCACTGGAGGATAAAAGGAAAATGAGATTAGCTGCAAGATATGAAACTAGCTATATCTTGTAAAATCTTTTAATGCAGTCAAATTAAACTAAGCAAATTCTTCAACAACAGATTCTTACCTACTGTAGGGTCATCATCCATGTACTGAGAGAGCAGATCTTCCTCGGCTCTTGTTTGCCTAGGAGTGCTAGGACTGGCTGCAGGGGGACCGTCTGAATGCCGAGAGGTGGGAGTGTGACGGGCAGGCACAAATACAGCAGCCGGAGTCGGGGGCAGACAGTCAGGGTGGAGGTAACCTGCTTCTGGGAGTTGACTGCCTTTGCTGAAACTGTCCAGCAGCCACTGCACTGTTACTACATGGGGTCTGGAAAGTAACAGACATACATCAAATCATCTCAATGATTTATCATACTGTAAACTTGCTAAATTGTAAAAGTACACCTTAAGCAGGTTTCTGTATATTATACTTTGTAATTACATATGATGTTGTAAAACAAATTTTAGATAAGGTAAGAATATATCCTGGACTTAGATTTAGACCAGACTTAAGTCAATATAAGTTATACTTATTCATTTTTAAAAGATATTTTGTGTCATTGTTTGCATTCATTTGATGGTATAACATTAAAGAGAGACAAGAAACACAGTAAGAGAGAGGGGTGATCAAATTAGGTTTCCAGCCTAACTAGAACTGGTAACACCATGCATTCAACCACCAGGACACCCCTATCCATCTGAAATCTAACGTTTCTTAAATTCCTCAAACTCTTTAGTAGGTGACATTTTTTTAGGCACTTTGTGAGATCACATATATAGTCTTTATCTACTTGATCATTCTTTTTCATTACATTGGGTAAACTGGCAAATACAAGCTGGCTTTTTAATGGTAGCATTACTTCAAATGGGAAATTCCAGCTGTACTATTATTCATTCAAACAATTTTGGGTAAGCGTAACATATTTTATGTGTTTAGAGACCTTATGATTCAGTACTTTTTATAGTTTTATGGGTTGAAGGGTCAAAACAGATGAGATCTTAAAAATGTACTATAAGTGAGGATACAAAAAACACTAAACACTAAAGTAAAGTAATAATCTTTGCAGCTCAGACCTATGTGTTGCTTTGGACAGAAAACTCTTGAGGTCCTGGTCCAGCTCTCCCATGACCACATGTGTGAGTTCCTCACTGGGCTGGTTGAAGCGCAGACCTCCTGCAGAGTTCACAAGACGCCGCAGCTTCTCCAGTTTCTTCCCTGGCAGGCCACACAGATACAGCTGCACAACATTTAACACGTGTGAAATAAAGCCTCAACATTGTCCTTCAAATTATGAAGAAATGAAAACAACTGTGGAAAGGGAAATATCCACTCTACATAAAAAGGAATATTCTTTTGTTTACCTTACAGCCATCCAGTATATCGTCAGCTGGGCAGACGGTGAGATCCAGAGTATCTATGGGGTCTGGAGCTTCCAGGCGGCTGACGGTGGCATTGGTGAGGGCCGTGTCATTAACTGTCATGCTAGCATTGACAGAGATGTGGCTCAAGCCCAACAGAGATGGTCCCTCTGGAGTAAAAAAAAAAAAAAAAATAAACAAGAGTCCTCATTGCAATTTATTACAGACTAACACTTTGAAACACATTTAGATACTAAATGTTGTGTTTGATCCCTATCACACGATGAGGATGAAAAAGTAAAATTTTTAAATATAGTAAACAACAAACAAGAGCAATTATCAGTCTGTGGCTCACCCTCCTTCCTGTTGGTGCCAGTGGGAGTGGAAGTGTGCGGTCGAGTGGTCTTTGATGCGTTACGCTCCACAGTGTACCTTGTCTCGTCTTGACAAAAGCCCTTTTCTATGCTGTCAAACAGCCAGTGCAGAGACACGCAATACACATTCCACTTCCTTGCACACTCGTACTTCTGACCTGCAAAAAAATCCAAATACAATGATACTGCTAGCAATGGCAGCACACCAAAGACTATAGCTAAAATAACAAGAAACAAAATGCGGTTCCACTAACTGAATCTTGTTTTTGAATTGGAAAAAATGATTGTGCTGGAATTGCTGGTGACTTACCTGTTGGCTCACTAACGATGAGGTGGGTACACTCGTTCATTTTGAGCTGACCAGTGTAGCTGGCTCCATGCTGATCACAGAGTCGCTGCACCTCTTTACGTTCTGTGCTGGAAAGGCCTGTCACACAAATAGTGCAGCCACGCAGCACAGGGCACAAATAGTCCTCAATGGGTAGATCAGTATATCTGAAAAGACTGAAGGAGGCAAAACAAGGTGCTAATTATTATCTAATGTGTCTTTGTCATAATCATTAGTACTGTCAATTGCCAAAGTCATTTAAATAAAGTATAACTTGATGAACTAATTGTGTGGTAATATTAACTGATTTAAATAAATAGTGCATAAAAGAGAAAACATCACAATAATCTGTATGGATCTTTTTACAGTACAAACAAACCTGTCCTGAGATTTCTCCCAGCATGCTTTGACCCATGTGGGCAGCAGGATGGGTTTACTGAGGCTGGCAGCTACCAGGTATTTCTTGCTGCCCACCTCTCCTGCTATCAGGTGTGTGACAGATACATTTAAGTCAAGATAGACCCGTCCACCCATGAGTTGCACCAGATCCATCACCTCTGTCTGTAGAGAGACAGACATTCAGACACAAACACACTTAAGAAGACACTGTGCTGTGCTTTCCCAACTCTTAACGACCTTTGGACATTCATTGATCACTACTTTACACTTCTCGTATTTATTTTAGATATGTATAATTAGGATGAGCTCCTTTCATATGAATTGGTCCTTTTCATCTAAAACTATTTTATGCATGCACTGAAAAGCAGCTCTATTCTGTGTTCCCTAAATTATGTAATTATATTTGTTAATACATCGCCTAAAACGGGCAGCTGAGACAGACACTTAACATATCCCCACATTTGCACCCTGCCTGAGACAGCACATTTGAAAAGGAGGTAAAGAGGAGATATCCCCTTGATTTGTATCGGCATAATATCATTCACATTTTATCCATAACGTTTATTTTATTTTAATTTTTCCAATTATTGCTTCATGTTTTATGTCTAAGTCATAAATACTTTCACTGATGTTTTGGGCATAAAAGCAGCAACAATCTGCAAAGTATCAGTTGCAGTGAACTAACCCGGGTTGCTTTATCCAGACTGGTGCAGGAAATGGTGATGTCAGCCATGGCCATGTTATAGACGGGCTTCTCTGCTTTGGGGACACAATGCTGCTGCTGCAGGCAGTACAACACCACCAGTGGACTGACCACTCTGCAGCCAAGCTATATGACAAAAAACAAAGAGTGAGAAAGAGAAGAATTAGCCAGGGTTTCACCCTATGAAATTCAGGATCCAGGTTTCGATGTATCAAATATTAAGTTAGACCTTTTTGCAGTGCAGGAAGGCGGGGGTAGTGAAACTGCTGAAGACAAACAGAGACTTGTCCTTCTGGTCCATCTGTAAAACTGCATCTTCATCGACAGTCTTCAAGTACTTGTCAGACTGCAGCTCCAAAATGGCCTGTGTAAACATGAGACAAACATGATCATTCGCTGCAAACGAAGAGACAGTAGAGCAGTGGTAAAAAATGTAATCATCAATGAAATATTTTAAAATGGACTTTACCTCATAAGCCTTGACAGCATACTCTTTTTTTTGTCCTTTAGCGTTACATTCCACAAACTTCACAATGAAGCCTTCTCTATCTCCTTTGGACATGGTCAACCTGTAACTGAATGAGGACCAGTGAAAAGACTTACTATTAGCGTTTGTTACAATGGCATTAGCTGGCCTTAGCAGTGACGTTAGCCTCGAGTCGACAACAATTAACATTCAGAGAGAATATGCAATTGCTTTTAGATATCAAACTGGCTATAGATTGGTACGTCATTAATATATAACATTAGCTTACTAGCTACTCACTTTAAAATCGTCCTTTACGTTAATGTTAACTAGACCGATGGCTAACCTCCTCTTGATGGACTCAGAAAAACAGAGACAGTTCAAACAAGCATATATAAAACGTTAAAAACGCTTCAAAAACCATTAGTATTCATATTATCAGAAACGAACGGTTACTAGTCTCAACAGCATTGAGGGAATTAATATACATTTTGTAATAATTTACTGATAATAGCTTTGCGAAATAAAAATATCAGCTTTGTTGTTATTATTCGCGCCAACTGCGTAACTTCCGGTACTACCCGCTAATTGGCCCGTGTGGAGTCGGACTCTAGTGTTGAAAAGATCCGTAACGTCAAAAAAATGCGCTAGAACTTAAATAATTCAAGTAAACATGAGTGTAAAAATATAAGCAGAATATATGAGCCAAAAAATATCAAAACAATTTAGTAAAGGCCAATTGGTTTAATTGATATTTAGGGATTTACTATTCACTAACGTTATATTGCATCAAAACCTAACAATTTTGATCCCTCACCACATAACAAATTAATAAAAGCCATGTCTAGACTCTAGATTTTATTATTTTAAAATAACAATGTTTTTTTTCTTCTTCTAATCAACAGCTTTATCCTAAATGTGAAGTGAATTATCCTAGGTTCTTGAGGGAATCCCAAAATCCTGACCTACACTAACATCATCCTTTATTTACAAAGCACTTTACCAAATGATATTCACAAATGTAATGTCAATTCAATATTCAGTTGGTAGTCCTTATCCATTCAGACTATTTACAAAAATGAAAACTTTTTAATTTAATAATAATTTTCCAATGATAGAATTCAGATGATTATGTCTCTATTAAATAGTTATGTATTGTCAGCCAAACATGAGCGAACAATTAACTGCTCATTCTGTTGAAATCTGTTACTTCGACAAACACAATAGTAAATACAAAAGAAGAACACTGTGGATTCCCTTTTATTCTTAAAATTTTATGTACAAGTGTGACTGATTTTTTAAAAAAATGTACATTCAATATAGAAAGTTTATATACGTAATATTACATTGAACATTTCACAAATTGCACTATTCTTTCACATAGATTCATAATCAGAGTCAACGTCATTCGTCATGTCTTAGCAGAAGCTCATTTCCGGTGGTGATAATTCACTTATAAATAATCTAGTGCTTCTTGCATTCTGGGGGTGGAGAAGATAATTACTTTAAAAGCCTTCAAAGAGAGAGCAGAATTAACTATGAATTAAGATCAGAGGACTAAGAGGCTGGACATTTGGAGAGCGGATCTGTGTTAACTTTGAAAGACTGGACTGAACAGGACTTGACCAAACCAGACAAGAGGTCAGCATCACTCCGAGGGTTCAAGTGACAATTTCTTGTAAAATAATAGGAAAGAGAAATCATAAACATATATCTTCTGACTTCCTATTTTAACATGTTTTCCTTTGCCGTATGAGAATCAATTATATAGACAAGTAAATTACATGTTTATGTAAGATAGGTCCTGTGCACAAATGTGTCACAAACAAGGCCAAGAATCATCTGTTCAGGATTTAGGGTAAGTGTAGCCAATCAGAATATGATAAAGAGGAATAAGGTAATAGGGAAGAGACAGTTAACCTACAGTATAACACACCTCAGTCTTTCAATGTCATGAAAAAACAAAATCTAGAGTAAAAAATATATTCATACAAAAAGTAACCTCTTCTGTGTGTCATTGGAAGAAACCAGAAAAGAAGCACAGAAACAAGACAAATGTGGTCATCCGTTAAAACAATTTCAAAGTGTTTATGAAGACTTTAGTGCCATTTGTAAGGGGAGAGGAGAGTGATATTGGAGAAGGTGTTGCAGAGATTTTGGTGACAGTCAAAGATGGCCCACTCTCCTCCGTCTTTCTCCCTCTCCATCCCCTCGTCTGGGAGCTGAACAGTCCCTCTCTGAGCTGCGGCCGTGAAGCTGCAGGGCAGTCTGGGTGCCTGAGCGTGACTGTGAGAGTGTCCATCAGCCTTGGTCTCCAATGTCGTTGTCCACAGGGGGTGGGACGTTGGGCATTACCGGGTTGCCAGTTCCCGCTGTAAGGTAACCTGCTACTCCTGGACCTACAGGTGACCGGAAGATAGGTATGATTCAGAACAGGTGTGACTGGGCAGGATAGCTGGAGCGCTGGTGAGCGACAATGATGTACTAAACTAAAAGACATCAACTACTGTATGGAGGAGTGATCACTACATTGACAGCAGTATTTTAACCCTTGTGCATCCCTTTAAAAAAGTTGCTCTGGTGTCCTTGGAGGTCAGAAATGTGTGCGCCAAAAAACTGACATAAAATGATATATTAATATTATTTTCCACTTTCACAGAGTACAATCTTTTAACCAACTTCAGTCCTGACCATCACTACCAAATATTTATTTTCAGAATGTTTGTTTG
Source organism: Gymnocephalus cernua (assembly GCA_023631565.1). Classification (NCBI taxonomy): domain Eukaryota; kingdom Metazoa; phylum Chordata; class Actinopteri; order Perciformes; family Percidae; genus Gymnocephalus; species Gymnocephalus cernua. The sequence goes on from CM042446.1 coordinate 23,417,745, forward strand.
TTTACATACTGCCACTGTTGTGAAAAAAACTCACAAAAATTTAATTATTTTCTGTATGTATATCTGGGGAATATCATTGATTTGCAACAACATGGATTTTGATGCACTGCATCTAACACTGCAGTGCTCCATAATACAGCAGCAATGCACCTAGTGAAAACCAGGAAAATAGCACGTATTTATCCCATAGGGCAGGGGTCTTCAACGTTTTTTAGGCCAAGGACCCCATAACTGAAAGAGAGACGGAGCAGGGACCTACTACTACTTATATTCTATAAATGGATAGATCAGTATATATATTTATGCATCATGTTTTCATGTGAAACATACACGTGAAAGGCACAGTGCATCCTTAAGCTTAACTAAAGTGAATCATCAATATTGTGTAAATTAAATGTTTTTTTGTTTGTTTTTTACGAATAGGCCGATTTATCTTTGCTAATAATATGTTGATTCATGGTAATGTCTATTTTCAGGCATATTCTAATTTAAAAAAACAACAACAAAAACTTTCAAAGAAATATCAAACAATACGCGAGACAACGCTGAGGCAGCAGTGCACATATTCGAGGGAACGCACGAGAACCCTGAGCTCATCTGCAGCAAATCTGAGGACCCCGTAGGGGCCCCGAACCCCTCGGACAACCATGAGAAAATGTCTCATTCTGGTGGAAAATAGTAAAAACTACAACCCCAAATCAGAAAAAGTTGGGACAGTATGAAAAACACAAATAAAAAAACAAAGCAGTGATTTCTAAATGTACTTTGACTTGTATTTCATTGCAGACAATGTGAACACAAAATATTTCATGTTTTGTCTGGTCAACTTAATTTCATTTGTAAATATACATCCTTTCCTGTCATTCAGACCTGCAACACATTCACCACATGGGCTCAGGACTACTTTGGCAAACCTTTGTCAAGTACCACAATACGTAGTTACAGCCACAAATGCCAGTTAGAACTGTACTGTGCCAAAAGGAAGCCCTATGTTAACAGTGTCCAGAAGCGCTCGGAGGCATCTGGGATGGACCATCACACAGTGGAAACGTGTACTGTGGTCAGATGAATCAGTATTTCAGGTATTTTTTGGGAGAAATGGACCCAGTGTGCTCCGGACCAAAGAAGAAAAGGATCATCCAGACTGTTACTAGCAACAAGTCCAAAAGCCAGGGTCTGTCATGGTATGGGGTTGTGTCAGTGCCCTTGGCAAAGGTAACTTGCACTTCTGTGATGGCACCATTAATGCTGAAAAGTACATAGAGATTTTGGAGCACAATATGCTGCCTTCAAGAAGACATCTTTTCCAGGGACGTCCATGCATATTTCAACAAGATAATGCAAAACCACATTCTGCACACATCACAAAGTCCTGGCTGCAGAGGAAGAGGATACGGGTACTTGACTGGCCTGCCTGCAGTCCCGACCTGTCTCCAATAGAGAATGTGTGGCGCATTTTGAAGCGCAAAATGCGACAACAAAGACCCCGTACTGTTGCCCACCTTAAGACTTGTTTGCAGCAAGAATGGGACAAAATTACACCTGAAACACTTCATCACTTGATGTCTTCAGTCCCTAAACATCTTTTAAGTGTTGTGAAAAGGAATGGCAACATTACAAAGTGGTAAATGCTTTACTGTTCCAACTTTTTTTGAAATGTGTTGCAAGAACCAAAATAGGAATTTTGTTTTTTTTTTTAAACAAAAACAATACAAATCATGAGGAACACATTAAATTATGTGCTGTTGTATTGTCTGCAATGAAATATAAGTCAAAGTACATTTAGAAATCACTACTTTCTTTTTTTATTTGTGTTTTCCATACTGTCCCAACTTTTTCTGATTTGGGGTTGTACAATTTTGAAGCCAGGCCTCTAGACTGAAAGCCTGATATAATATAATGTATTATTTTATGTTGAAATGGCCATTGGATCCAAAACTGTGGTTTCAACAGGGGCATTTTTGTCCTTAAGGGTCTGAGTGTCTGTATTTTGGCAACACAGTTTATTATAGACTTAGGAGCTGAGGTTTAACTTCCCATATATGTAAATACAAAAAAAAAAACCCTGCCAACATTTATGCCATATGCATTAACACAGCCAAAAATATCAAAACAATTAAAAATAAAAAAGCCCAAAACGTCCTTAGTGATGCACAAGGGTATAAATGATCAACGTTCAAGGGCACTTTTGTTAATTCCTGAAACTGGAGTGTGATAAGTAGTTAATGGATGGAGATGAAGATGGTATGACATTATGCTCAGCACTGTGAAGATGGAGAGGTGGGAATGGAAAATTAAGTGTGGGTCAAAGATGGAGGTAAAGAGGCAATGAATGGCAGTAGTAGCGAGGTCAAAGTCTACCTGCATCAGAGCAAGAGAGAGGAGGGCTGTGAGGGCCCAGTTTAGGAGTCTAGAGCCCACCTCGCAGTGGGCTACTGGCGGCCAGGAGAGAAGGAGTGGATACCCCTGAGGAGGAAATGTGGAGGACAAAGAGGAAGGGAAGGACAGAGCCAGGAAGTTATAGGACGTGGAGACAGAAAGGGTCTCTGGGTTTAAGCACAAGTGAGGAGTCAGCCACAAAGTGTTTTTTTTAGGATAAAGCAAAGCATAAAGATTCAACAAGAGTTAAGAGAAAGGCACTCAAGACTTACCTTTTAAACACTGACAGAACAATAATTGCTTGTTAAGAAAATGTCAGGTGTTGTGATGCTAAGTGTTTAATAGCAGGTTAAGTTAACACAGAGATACTTTACCAGTCAGGTAGCCTGCGGTCTGAGACTCTGAGATGAAAAGATCATGTTTCTGGTCTTTGAAGGCACTCCACACTGAGGACTTCGCTAGAATCTCATTCACCTGCAAAGCAGTGATTGCCAATCAATTAACGGCACTAATCATTGAGTGGTTTTAATGGATCATCAGGCGGGTCATGTATTCCCATCATACCTGTTCTCCGTACTGCAGACTGCGAGTCATGGACTTGAGAGCCTTCACTATCTGGGCCTTGGTGGCTGAAGGGTTATCTAATGTCTCTAGGCCGATTCCTTCCAACAGCTTCAGAAGGTATGGGACCAGCTCCATTCTGAGAGCCTGTTCAGTTCATTAACAAAATACATTATTATTCATTTTACCTAGTCATCAGACATGACGAACATAAAAAAAAAAAAAAAAAAAAAAAAAAAAAAAAATCGAATGAATCACAACGGTGACAGTTTACCTGGGCCACTAGTTCTGACTGCTCCTTCTGGAACATGCGGTTTAGAGCTTCACAAGCTAATCCGGCCATGTCTGCCCGAGCTTTCATCCCAGTCATGAGGGGTCCGATAGTCTCCAGAGAAGCCATGGAGCGTACACACAGCTACACAAAACAAGACAGCTTTGGTTAGGAATTGTGGTGCGTCATAGCGCAGAAAGGAGACAAATTCTTTGTTGGCAAATCTTAAAAAGCAGAGTGTGACTGTGAATATTCTGAATACATTAACTCTGGGCTCTTTGAGTATGAATCCTTAGTGGCCCTCAGGGTTTTAGTATTATTACTAAAATAACATTTAGGGAATGAGAGAGAGAAAAAGGATCAAAATTGATGTAGCAGTCTGAAGTATATCCTAACTTGGGGACTACAAGTTAGGATATACTTCAGACTGCTACATCAATTTTGATCCTTTTGTATGGGTCCTTTCCTCGTCATTCCAACTGATCGACCAATCGATGTAGAGCCCCTCTAATGAATAAGAGGTGTAAAACGATGTGTAGCGAGTCCTGAAAACTAAAAAGTATATATATATATATATATATATATATATATATATATATATTTTGTGTTTGGTTCCTCGCCTCATTGTCTGATAGCACGTGGATGAGGCGGATGGAGCTCTTCGGCACAGCGTTGTTCTTGTGGTTGAGAGCTGCTAGGACGCGAGGCAGGTGACCCAGAGGAGGAACCTGGTCAGCCAGCTGGCTCTGTGTGCTGAACAGACATACTGCTGCCGTAGTAACCGTCTCTAGGGCCTCACCCTGCAGGAGATCAATTAAGTGAAATTGATAGTGTAAGACAGCTGAATGAGCGAAAATAGCAAATACTGTTTGTGTTTCTCAGTAAGGCAGCTCACATTGGGGTTGTTTTTCTCGTGCAGCTCAGTCAGGGTCTCCAGGAGGGACACCAGGAACTCTCGAGGCTTGCGAAGCACCCAGCCTGGCTGAGCAATAAAGATACGCAAGAAGACTCCACCAACTTCTAGCTCGCCCTGTCCTGCTCCATAAGCCACTGTGAAGTCCTCTGGCAACTTGTGCACACAAACCAAGAATGTATTGTCACGTTAAAATCATACACAACTGTTTTATTTTAAGTAAAATATTATTGCACTTACTTTCCAGTTAACATCAGGATTATCCTTCTGCTGTTTAAAGTGCCTGGAAACATGTAAAGAATGATATTAGACAGTCAGGATGCTCCAATATTTCAAACATGTCACTCTCTTGACTACTCAGCTAGCTACTGGTTAAATAGGGTACTGAATTGGGCTTATGTCATACTCAAGCATCATCTCCCGGACAGTGGTGGATACTTTCTCCCTTGAGCTGTCATTCCAGATGAGCTCAGGGTTCTCGTGCGTTCCCTCGAATATGTGCACTGCTGCCTCAGCGTTGTCTCGCATGGCGTCCATGAACACACCAGGAAGGAAACGGATCAGCGTTAGACGCACCTGGCAGAGATGAGAACATATAATGATACATGATAACGTGAGGACAGGAATTATTAATATATCTTTTTCATTTTTCTGTTTATATCTGTCCAGTCTGACCTTTGGCCCAACCAGCTTGTCGGAGGTCATCTTGGAGAAGAGCTCTGCAGTCTGTGTGCGAACTTGGGGATGTGTGCAGTTACAGAAGAGGTCTAGCAAATAGATCAGAGCACCTGGGGAACAAACAGATTAACATGAGCATCTGTGCACTCAGAATACACATAAATATGCTAAATATATTTTTTTTTTAATTCCACTGACCTTTGGCCATAGCCTCTTTGACTATCTTTGTGTTAGAAGCCAGTGCATACAAGGTTTCCAGCACCATTTGCCTGCCTTAATGATGGAAAAAACATGTTTTAGTCAACAGATACATACAACACTGTAATAAGTATAAAAAAGGCTGCAAAGACCATACATTGTAAGCCAGTGAATTGTTTTCTGTTTTACAATGTCTTACTGGAGGGGAGTGAGTGCAGCAGCAACAGAAGGTTGGACAACACCAGCGACTCTGCAATGTTGCCAACGCATTCTTGGTTTGACGTCACCGTATTTACAACCTGCAGAGGAAACCAATATGAGTAAAATGCAAACTGCATCGACATTGGGGAAGCACAGTAATTAGATATCAGGACCAAGAACCTCTACCTCCAAAACCAGCTGCTGTACTCTGCCAGCTCCATGAACCCGCAACAAGGAGAAGAGCAGTTTGAAATGGCCGATGCACTCCGACTCCGAACCTGAAATCATACAGAGAGAACTGCTTAGAAAGGAAGCTCCGACATTAACACATCTAAATAAAACCACAACAGGTTCTTCAGAACGAGTTGAACTGGAGGAAGTGTCATATCTCACCGGGGTTGTTCTTGATGACATTGCGGAGAGCCTCTAAAGCCATCTCAGCGAAGCGGAGCCTCTCAGCATGTTGCTGGGACTCTACTTTGTTACTCTGACTCATGGCCAGCAGAGTGTGGAGGTACTGGGCCTGGGAGCCCACGTAGTCCAGAAGACTGGCTGCAAATGCTTTGGGGTACTAAAAACAGAGATGGTAACACATTAGAGCATTACAAAAGGTTTAAAGTCTAGTTTATACTGCAAATAAACCAAAACGACTATTAAATGTGACAAAAATACAAATAAAATGTTGTTGTTTTTTTTAACTCAATGCTACTTTCAATAATCACAATGAATACAAATATTATTATCACAATGATAATGGCTGTTTCAAGATGCTATCTGTCATAATACAATTCAGACTGATGAGAAAGGGCAAAATACAAACACATGTAATAAAGCAGTTTGAATAATACTATCTTGTTCTTCTACTCACCTCAAGAGGAAAAGCTGGTTGCTCATTGTAGACGCGGACAAAGATCTCCCCAACTATCAGCTCTTTGCTGTGATCACTGAACACAAACTCTGCACCAAAGCTTTTATCATTTTCTCCCTATAAAGAGAACATCGAGAGGATGCATTAATAACTTAATTTTGTTTGTACTGGGACATTAAATAATATATATATATGTTGTTCATACCCTCTTGATGTTTCCCTCCTGCTGACCCTCCAGGAACTCCAGCAGCTCGGCTCGGGTTCCATTGTTCCAGATCAAGTACGGGTTCTCCGAGTTGCTATTCAGCAGCTTCAAGACCTAAATGCACAGCATGTCATGTGGAACTCAGCTAGGTGTTGGGGTTCATGTATGTAAGAGCTTGACATAACCCTCAACATACCTCAGATGGAGATCCTGTTCCCAGCTTCCTCGAGATGTATGGTGTCAGCATGGCTGCTAAGCTCTTGCGGATGGTGGGGTTCTCTGGAGGTGTGCCCTCAATGCCGTTGGTCTCTGGAACAGGATTTTTACCGTCCGGGGTGTGTGGTGTCTGGGTGTAGCCTCCCAGACGGCTGAGAGCTAGCAGGCTGAGCTTGGCCAGGCTGTTTGCAACCTCCTGTTGGTTTGTGTCCTGGTTCGCCTGCACGCCGCTCTCCTCCAGAGTGTAGTCGTAGTTGAATAGGTGGACCAGCAGGTGCCAGAGCACACCAGCGTGGTACAGATGGGTCTGTAGGAAGAAATCCACTGCGAAGGAGCTCACGCACTGCACTGCCAGGGCGGCAGTTTTCGGGAGGCCCTGAGAGGAGGCAAGGGAGAGAACATACAGAAGCTGTCTTGTTGCAGAACAAGTATAAAGCTAACATCACAGGCACTACAGGTGGCATTTAATAATGTCTAAATAATTAGCAAATTATGAGACCACAAACAAGCAAGATGTTTGCCAAGAGTAACAGCGGTGGCCACAAGGAGCTTTTACATTATTACATTACATTATTTTATCATATTTAAATATGTTGTGCAAAAGATGCAACTGCATCTTTATTCTCATTAGTAAAGCAATTAGAGAAAATCATCAAGAAAGAAATAAAGCCTCTAAAATGCAAGAATACTGGCATACTTTCTATATAGTTTGAGATCTCACAGGTAATCTAACAATGGCATTTACATTGAAAAATAGTATACGTGGAAGATTTTAATAAATTAAACCTGCGGTTGCAAGGTTGTTACCTTTCCATAGAACAAGATGTGACAGAGGTCCCTGATGATGGTAGGCAGTTCGATGATCTTTTCCCTGCATTCCTCAAACTGGGCTGCAACACTGTAGCACTTACAGATGTGCCCGCACACCTGTGGCACATTCAAATATTGAAAACGTGTTATAGAAATCATTACAAGCAGTACAGGACTCATCTCGAGAGAAGAAAGGTGACTACAGGTGAATGAAGACTCTTTTTACCTGTACAGCCATGTCACCAGGCTTGCTGGATGCGGTTAACACAGCAACACACCGAGAGAGAGCATCTAGCAACACCTGATTAAATACAGTAAACGGTTGATCAATTATTGCAGTGGTGCTCAAACATATTTCAATAATGTACCCCATTTGAAATATGTTTTTCATCCGAGTAACCCCTAAACAGCACATTTTGGTAGAAAAAAATGCCTAGCTTTAAAAACAACACCTGAACACTTACGCATATTTACAATCACGAAATCCATTCATAAATATAGTGTATAATTATTTAAGGACTTTTGCATGACTGATATTCTTTAAAAAGAAACATTAAAATGAATTTTACGTACCCCCTGCAGTACTCCAAAGTACCCCTAGGGGTACGCGTAACCCATAGACTGTATACAGTCTGTGAGAAACACTGATTATTCAATCATAGTTCCCCACAGTGCACCGTAGATGGATGGACAGCTATAGTGTTTTATTTAGACTGGTTGGTATTTCAGGATTCGTGACGGCGTGTATACCTCGATGCCTTTGTCGCGGCGCAGCTCCTCTGCATTCAGAGCCGAGCAGTTGACGGTGTGGAAGGCCAGTTCTGCAGCAGCCGGGAGGAGAGGGGAGGTTTTGGAGAATAGCAGCTCATCTTCGGTTTCCATTGTGATTGTTTTGATGAGCATGGGGTAACCGGCGTATTTGTAAGGTTCCAATTCTGTTTATAGACATTAAAAAGGGAGGAGCAGCAGTATCAGCTAAACATCTCAATAACCAACATGTTCACTCTAATTCACTTTACTTCAGAAACATGTGCCCTGAACTTGTTTCTTTCAAAATGTATAGGAAGTTGATCTATCTACATACCTTGTTTGTGTCGGTTGAACAGGATGCTCTGAGCCTTGAGGATAAGGATGATGTTTTCTGGGTCGGGGCCGTCCAAGATACGGGCAGACTTTGTGCAAAGGAACTCGTAGGCTTTGTTGACTTTCTCGAACATGTCCTGAAAGATACAAGTTTAAATGCAACATGTGGATAAAAGGTATGTATGCCCTTACATACATATTGTGTCAGAAATGACTGTACTACATACCCTGCCCTCAGGGTTCTTGTCTGGATGGTACTTCTGCGCCAGTCTGAAGTAAGCTTTCCTGATTTTACTCTCCTCATGCCTGAAGACAGATAAGCCAATATCTCTTGATTTCCTACTATATAAATCCATGATGATTGCTACTAAAGATGAGTCTGGATACAAGACGAATAGTAACAAGTGATAACAAATCAAAGGCCACTCACTGCCCCTGTCCTTTCGGGAGGTTGAGGACTTCGTATGCATCATCGACAGACATAGAGGGAGGCTTTTTCTCCACCTCCCTCTTCCAGGCTTCAAGGGTGTCTTTTAGCAGCTTTACCTGTCGGGATAATGGTGGTGCATCAAAACCGTAAAGAAGGCTTTCTTAGAAAACACAAGCAAGACACTGATAAGGAAATACACGCTTGGATAAATAAGGAAAAAAAATAAAAACCTACAGCATCTCGAATGGGCCAGTTGGGGAAGCGGATGGTGTCACACAGATGTCTGAGGTAGTAGATGTTGCAGAAGAGCTCGTTGTCCAGCTGAGGGAAGCTGACCACGGGGATGGGGCAGTACTGGTAAAGGGCCCGCGTGTTGCTCTGCAGCCTGGGGCTGAAGTCAGCTATGTGGGCAGCTATCTTCTCGATCATCATGCGCCTGAAACAGAGAGTTAAAACACAACCTATTAAAATGTCTATAAAACCAAATGCTGACTTTTACTGCTGCACTTCTAAATATCTCTACATTGCCTTTTAAAGCACACCAATTAGACATGATAGAGACTAACACCTACCTCATCTCACTGCTCCAAATGGCCTCTGGTGTGTCAAATTCTCCAAGGAATATCTCTGAGAAGCGCTCAGCCTCGTAGTTCTCCAGATAACACACCATGGCCTCAGGCATTACCGGCCCCAGAACACTACGCTGCACTATGTCCTGACCCTTAGACTGGGGAGGACACACAACAGACAAGTGTTATTTTGTTTAAAAGGAGGTTTGATTGATAAAATACAATATGTTGTAATTTGTATGGTACAAATCTGTATCAAACACTTTACCTCCTCTGATTTGAAGGCTTGTTTCAGATGTGTGTACTTCAGGAACCTTAAGAAATCACAGGAATGTCTCAGAGCTCAATATCAACACTGCATGTTATTAATGTGTAATATAAGATCAAACTACTGGAAAAACAAGATGCTAGGCTAAAATGTCAATGGAATTATTACTATTATGTAGAACAAGGAGACACTTTTAGGTTTTAAGTCATTGTGGTGTTAATAATTAAAGTGTCAGTCATCACGAGTTCATAACAATAAAAATACAAAGTCTTTAAACTTTTTTGGGGATAACTTTAGAATGTTTTGCACAATATGCGAATGTCTGTGATTTCACCTTGCTACAGGAAGCACATTGGAGCCTGTGTACATCATGATGAAGAAGAAGATCCCAGTTAAATAGAGGCGCTGCAGGTTAGGGTTGTCCTGCATCACCAGGTACAGAACGTTAGCTACCTTTTCCACCAGGGTGGGGTCAAAGGTCAACAGCAGCTGGCGAGGACAAAGACAAACAATGGGAGACCATCAACATGTGATTTTATTTAATTCAGCAATTCACCAAAATAGATATGACACCATTGTATAAACAAATAAATCAGACTTGAGATTGTGCAAATACCTGGACAATGTGAGGGAGGCAAGCATTGTCACTGATCATCCTCTTGATCTTAGGTAAAGGACGGATAATGGCATTATCTTGGTCCCTGAGTAAAAAGTAAATAAACATGTATAATAATGGCCTAATGGTTTAATGTTTCAACCAAAAATCATCACACGTACTCCATTGCTTAATGGAATGATATTATGACACCATATAAAAGAGGAAATATTTTCTGGACATACAACCACAGAAGTATTTCTGCTCTACCCACCTGCTGGGGTAGTAGGAGCACATGGTGATCAGCATGTTAAGGATAAGTGTAGCCAGGTCGGATTCGTTCATCACTGCCTGTCCAGTGGCCAGGAGGCACCATTTTAGCTGGGGGATGGCCTGCAGAGGGCGCCAGCCATCCATCCCCTGAGCCCAGCATCTTGTCTTCGCTGTAAGGACACCCGTGCTCCAAAACTCCTGCATCTGGAGGAGGAAAATTAAAAAACACACAAAGATGAGTACCGTGGCTGCTGCAGAAGAAAGTAAGAAGCAACAATAAAGTGCAGCAACTACGAGAGGACAATAAAAATCAAGAAAATAACTTTTTGTTTGATTACATTTTGATAACTTGTTCTTAGCAGGTATTAGATGTAACTCTATTTTCAAATGTATTTTACAGTGAAAATTGGGGAAGTCCCGGTGATGAAGATCACATACCTCCTCAAAACTGAAAGGTCCTCTTCTTTCCTTGTCTGCGTTACCAAAGTACCACTCTTTCTCACTCTCCCTCTTCATGTCTGGCGATGCCTCCAGCACGTTGCTCTGTGGACATTAAAAGACCATCTGTTTGACACTCCAGACAGATTAATTAGGATTTTCACACGTGGTTCAACGTTAAATTAAATCTCATCTATGGCTCATAAACATCTAGTGCCGCGTGTAATTTATCAAACCAATAAAGATGTTATTTTCAAGTAATATAACTCAAAAGCTATAGCCATGTTTTTACCTGTAGGGGCACAGTAGCTCTGCTGGTATGCAGATGGGCCATGGTGAGCAGATCCACCAATATACGCACTCCATTTGAGTCCATTACCTCCTTCACATTTTTCTGCAGGAAAAAAAAAAAAAAAAAAAAAAAAAAAGATTACTCAAGACAAAGAAACGTGATTAACAAACAGGCACGAGGCGCTGTTTCTTTTGATAGCTTACCTTGTTGAGAATGAGTTTGTTGAGGAAGAGGATGAGTCTGTCTCTTTCCAGTTTGTCTGTACACTGTAACCACAGGAGAGCATTTGGGATTTCAGGATGAATTAAAAAAAATAAAAACCCTACAACAATATTAGTTCTTGCAGAGACAATTTGTACTCACTCGGTCCAGCATGCCCACAATGTATTTTGTGTCTGTGAAGGGGCCAATTTCCTCGTAGCATTTCCCATAGACTATAGCAAGCGCCTGCAGGCACAGGCACTTCATCGTAACTTTTGGTGTAAGCAGAAAACGATGGTAGAGTTCATTGAAGAACTCATATCTAAGAGGAAAGAGAAGCATGAATCATCTTTTTTGGATTCAGCACAGAGTGATAATATCAGTGCAGGTGGTTGGGTTGTTGTAATGTAGTCTTACGATCTCTTGATGGCATTCGATTCGTCACTTTCATCCTCCTCAAGCAGCAGACGCAGGTAATAATCCCCAATCTTAATCTCATCTGAAAGGCACTCATATTTCACCTGCAAACAACAATATATACAGACTTACAGATATAGACACATTTTGCTCACAGTGTATTAGTTTTAGAAATAACCCTGTATTTCTTTCACAATAGTCTAGTCTGGCCCAAAACTCCATTGTATCACAAATATTGATGTTATAACCAAATGAGATCCAGACATCAGTGAGTGTAACATACTACAGCTGAGCACAAACCTCAAACTCCTGGTGGTTCCAGGAGATGACGGTGGCACTGCCGAGCTCGCGGTCCACGCTAAAGGCGCGCATCTCCCCTTCCAGAGCGTCCCGCAGCTCCTCTCTCGTCCTCAGGTTCCAGATGAGGTTGGACCGTGCATGGTCGAGCTGGAATCTTAAAAAAGAACAAAAAAGCAGTTTAGGAAATCTAAAATATTATTGAGATTGTTCCATGACTTAAATCCCCTGTGTGTCTTACAATAAGTGTCCCCAAGTCAGACAGATATGACTTTAAAAATATAGTAAATGCAGCAGCTCAAAAGCTCATAACCAGCACAGTGGTTCCATGGTAGGTGACAACTAATGAATTTAAGGCTCTTAAGTAAGACACAGAGGCAAATTCCCAAAAACTCTGGACTCTGCATTCTGAGTATTATTAAAATCAGGATGAGCACCACAGATGTGCTGGACAATGGGGTCAACATAGCTAGAATATGGCTTAATCTCTCTATGGGGCCATGTTGTACCTGTAGTAGAAAAGCTCCCAGTTGACTTCAATCTTTATTCTCTGGCGTCTCTTTCTCAGGATGACAGGCTTTTGGTTTGGGTTCTGAAATCAAAGCAAAAACACTTTGAGGAACCGCTTCAAATCATTCTTAACCACATTCAATATTTGGCTTTTTAAAGCTTATGGCACAAAGGCAACAACATGAGCAATATTTTACACAAGGACCCCAGAAATGAAGTGAATGGCACAGGTGAGAAGAAAAATGTAACAAACAATGGAGAAAGCCAGATATTAGGACAATAGGACAAACACCACAACACCCATAAAAAACAATGTTGTCATCACACCAACATAGAAAACAATGTTATGAAACACAAACACCAAAGTGGGATCCCAAAATTAGATGCGTTTTGTAATTCTTGCTGGGCGATGATTATGATCACTATTCTCTTGAATATGTTGCTTCTTAAGAGAATGCTGGTACTCAAGCACAACAACCTTAATTTGCATATTCAGTTGCAAGGTAAACATTTTGTTTGTTTTTGGTGCCATAAACAATACAGAAAATTCCTGAATAGTTCAAAATGGTGAGAGCGATGTAAAATACAGTTCCAGAGGCCTTGAAGGCTGCTCGGCAAAGGTCCTCCCGTTTATGGTAATTATACTCGTCTCAAACTAAATGTGGTCATTATTTACTGATGACAAAACACTACTACAGGTACATGTCCTCTATTGACAAAACACTACAGCTCTATTGACAGCAGGACAGGAAAATACATGTTCAAATCTGGGCTTTTATTGTCTACTGTATAATGTAATATCAACTTCTTCTTTTCTTGCATCTATTTGAAGACACATGGCAATCCCGTGTAGATGATAATAGATCATCGCCTGGCTGAATTTGCAAAAAAAAAAACACACCCAATATGTCACATGAAGATGGAAAAATGGTTTGGTCGAGAGAAAAGATGGAAAGAAAAGAGCATGGATCCCATTGGTCAGGCCTACTTACCAGGTTATTTCTGTCCTGCTGCATTGTTTGACAGCAGAGAAACCACACAAGACAAGGGAAGGGAGGGGTAGATACAACACAGAGAGATTATTGTTCCTCGGGTCAAACAGAGATGAATCGGGAAAAAAAAGGATCACAAGTCATAAGACTACGTTATACTAAGAGATTGACATACAAAATTAACAGTACATCCTTTGGATTTATTATCTGACGATCCACTAGATTAATATATTTTCCATGACTACTTGCTAACAACAGATATACTGTACATGAAATGTGATTAGGGAATATTCAGTGAAAGCAAGCCAATCAAAATATGAAGTTGATCAGCCATTTTGAGTCATTCAAAACAAAAGCGTAGAAAAGAAAAAGGAAGCCGGGTGACATTCAGATAAAGTAAGTTTAGAGGTTTTAGCATTGTTTGGAAGTAGATTTGAGTTCAAGTTTGTACAAATGTCAAAGAGCAGACAGTAGAGGCTCAAGGTTTTATGTAACAGTTTAGATGACACCCCCAACCTCATCCCACCTACAGACTTTCTATAAGAATGACCCACACAGGTTCAGTCTGAAACTCCTTAAACCGACTATGTGCAATTGTGACATTCAAACTTGTCATCAAATTTGCATCCTAACATACCGCTTTTCCACCAAATTAGCTCTGGTTCTTGAAGGCGTTCCGTTCCGTTCCGGATTCTTGGAACCTAATGCTGTCTAGCGAACCAGCCCGCGTTTCCACCAGTTGTTGAGCGGAACCATTGTAATCAAGGATGCCATCAACAGAGGGCGTTGCACACTGCACAACGGAAATAAACCGTAGTAGCAAGATGGCGGATCGCATTGATTTATCTGCAAGCTTTTGTTCGGTTACAACAGATATTAGTTTTCTTTTCAATAAACAAGCATGGACCAACTACTAATAAGACCACTGCAGGTTCTTTTTTTGTCCAAAGATTTCTCACTTGACTTCTTTAATTTGTCATTTTCTCCATCCTCTCTTTCCAACCTGTAGAATGACACACTCACTGATGTCGTCACGGTTCACACTTCAGGTCAAGGAAAACCTGATCTTTTTTTTTTCAGCTGGAAACAAACCAATGTATTTTTGGTCTAAAAGGCTCCGATTGGTTCAAAATTAGGAATTTGAATGGGAACCAGTTTCATGTTGGTGGAAAAGGGGTAACAGAGGTATTATTTAAAAGAAAGGTGACCTTTGAATTCAAATAACACTTTGGTCGCACTCAAACACGCCTGTACTGGAAACGTTTGTCTTAGCTAAAGAAAAAAATGTCTGTTAAACATGTATGAAAACGTGCACAAGCATTTTGAACAGCAAGATATGCAAGTTGCAGAAAAATCCAAAGTTTTCGTATCTTGGACATTTTCCCAAACAACTTCAGAGCTGGCACCGCTCTGCATGCAAAATAACAGCAGCAGCTGAAAAGTGTGCTACTGAGTTTGCCTCTGGATTCTGCAGTACTGTTCAGCATCAGCAGGAAGAGCAACAGTTAGAGACACCTGAGCAGACAGTCAGCAGCAGTAACAGCGGTAGCTTGTCTGATAGATAACAGGGAAATCAGCCCCTCAGCATCTTTGCAAAGGAAATATATCCTCACCTCCTTTTGGGCTATGCCCATTTTATCCCTCCAGTGCATCAACACTACATCAGCCTTCTCCTTGGCAAACTTCTCCACCTCTTTGGCTGCTTTGCCGGCTATACGCTGCCATTCTGGCACCTTGTTTCGATTTAGCTGGTCCTGTGGGAAACAAATATAAAACAATTATAGATGGCAGATCATTTCTTATTGAGCTGTTTGTTCACTCTGCAAAAATGTACAGATGTGATGCGTTTCTCTAGATACCGTGGCGATTTTCAAGTTGTCACGGACGTGCATTCTGTCCATATCTTTCTCCGGGACTGGGTCAGGACTGTCCAGGTAAGCCAGCAGGCCTGTTGGCTGAGAGCGTACAAGACATAGTGAAATGGGTTAAGACTTTAACTGTTCCTTAACTGCCAGAGAAAAGCCTTGGCTTACATCCTGTAGTACTTTGCCTGTATCACATATTAATACTAATAGCAACAGTATTGGACAGGCATAACATATTTTTAAGTCTGAAAAGGTCTGTTTGTAGCCTTACCAGTATCCTTTTTAGAAGGTTCATGGCAACAGGGTTTTCTGCCGTCCAAAGTCCCACCAGGTGACGACTTAGCTGCCTGCGAAAGAAAAAAGATCTCACGTAAGTAGCTGAGCCATTTTGTTATTCGTTTGTTAGAGAACAAATCTTCTGTTTATCTATTGTAGCAAATGAAGCTTTGTCTACCGTTACATGCGATGAGTGTTTCTCTGGTTAGGAGTATTAGTGAAATTTGAAATCGCAAATATAGAGAATTAAAGAGCAGCTGGAACCAACAAGTCGAAAAAACAGAATCATTGTGTGTCGGTTTGTGGATTTATTTAGGTTGGACCTGTTTGTAAGCATCCGCTGGTCAGCGCTGATGGTGAACAAAGAAGTGTGCAGATGCCGCGGAAGAGCCCCTTCACTCAAGGCCAGGTCCTGCATCTTGGTGGCTATTTCCTTGTCTCCTTCCTAAATTTAAACAAACACAGGTTGGTTATAGTCATAAAAGCATAAACACTAAAGACAACCCAATCATGAAATTATTGACAATGTAAACCACCTAGGAAGTTTGTCCTCACCACTAAATGCTTGCTAGGGGGAATTACTGGAATAGTTGGGTCTTTGTAAATTATAGAGTGTGGTCTAGACCTACTCTATCTGTAAAGTGTCTTGAGATAACCCTTATGATTTGATACTATAAATAAAAATTTAATTGAAAATTAACCCACAAAAAGGCTTACCTCAATAATGGCCTTCATCACCAGGCCTGCTCCCTTCACTATTGCCATAGAGGGATGCTGGAGATGAGAACAACATCATTCAGTACACGACCATCTACTGATTTGTCATAATACTATCATAATTAGGGCGGAAAGGTTTATTCACACAAGTCAACTACCTGGAAGAGTTTGAACAAGGTGCGACCATCGGAGGCAACCATCTCAAGCAGCATGTCAAACTGCTGCCCCTCTGTGGTTTCACTGTAGGGGGCGCACAGGGCAAACGTTAAGAAGTCCAGCAAGGAGCTGATCACCAAAGCTCCTGTTCCATGGTCCTGAAAACAAAAGAAAGAAGAGAATGAGAGCTAAGAATTGATATGAGTTTTTTTTAAACTATACTACAACTTGTGTTTAACAACTTCTGAATTTCCAAATTCTGCATCCAGCTTGCTGACAACAAAAAGAAATGTACCACATTAGTGATGAATTTTTCAAGGAGGTTTTCCAGGAACTTCTTGGAGGACAGCAGAGAGGCCTTGTTCAGTTGCTCCTGCCTCAGGTCATAGTCATCGTGCATTGGCTGCAGAGAAACATGAAAGAGAAGGTCTCAGCCGAACCACAGGATAAAAGACAAATGTGATAAATGGGCGATATATGTATGCATTTAGTTGTTGTCTAGATGTTTAGATGATACTTACACACATAAGGGCACAGAGCATGTCCACAGCAGCATGTGTCACACTGTTGTTGTTCCTTTTTAAAGCTTTTACCGTTTTTACTCCTAACTTCTCCCTGAACCTAGAACACACAAACATACATTTACAGATTTATCAACACCACTAAAACGACCGTGCCTTCAAAAAAGTTGAGGATCATAAACAATAGAATATAAAAGCATACAAATATTGTAATGTTTAAAAAGACGTCTGGGGTTGGATACACAAATAATTCATTGCTTCAGAAGTGACTTGTTGTTTCGATTTCACGTATACTGAACTAGGTTTTCTTTAAAGCAAAAATAAACCATTTATGTATTTATAGTGATCTTGGGGTTGAGGGGAAACACCAAGCTACTCTAGCAATGAATCTTTCAGGGAAACCAATTCTCATTTGCTTTACAGGAACAAATAAGTAGTAAATACAGTTCCTCTCATACATCTCAGTGACCCAGAAAGACTACAGGGTTCTTCAATATTGCGATGTACGGATATTTAAAGGATAGAATGGGCAAAGCAGATACTGGGAGAGAGATGGAGTATGAGATGTCGAGAGAGAGGAAGGTCAAGACAAATTGAGGCAGACAGCTCGACTGAACACAGTGAAGTGACATAACCTTGCTTCTGAACTGTCTGTCTAAAAGCCTGAGATGAAAGCAGAACAAAGATAAAAGAGGAGAAGGCTGATCGACAGACAGCTAAGAAAGATTTTGGAAACAAGGCAGAAGATAAGAAACAGAGACAGGCAAAAGGGCATACTGAGATGTATGGATTCATATTTACGTTGCATCTGTGACTCCAGACACTTGACCAGACCTTGGAATGACAGAGCATGCCTATTACCAGCAGCTCAACAAAAAGCACACTTTAAAGAAATAAAAGCAGGAAGGTACAGTGGGATAACTGCTGCATTCTTACTTAGGCAGCTGGGTGAAAGCCTGGAAGCCAGCCTTGGAGGCCACCAAGCGTCGAATGGCCTGGAAATGGCTCTCCAGCTCAGTGTTAAGAGCCGGCAGCTCGGCCTCCTGGGATAAAAGAGCCAGGATGGCGTTGTTGATGAGCTTCTCTTTGTTCTCAGAGAAAAGACCCTGAAGAGAAAAGAGAGAAACATTAAGACGGGGAAACGAGTGTGGATCCAGCTAAGGCCGATGGATAGACATCATTCACATTTATTGAACACACTCACATCTTGGGTTACTGCATGCAGCACTCCACTGTAGGATATGTTGGCGTTGAATCTGAACACTGCATCTGCAAAGTTTCCATCTAAGAAAAGGGAGGAGGGATGGAACAATTAAACAGAATACTAGACCACCTCAAAGAGACTAAAACACTACTTAAGCACAACGTAGCCCCAGTTTGTGCCTCATGTACAACCGTTTCATTCAAGTGGCAGAACTAAGCATCCAATTTTACAAATATGAGGCCAAAATATCTATTCTTTTTTTAAACCTACCCAACCTAAATCTGGCTACAGTGGCAAGGATGCTGGAAGCTCTGCTGCTAATGGGAGGGAAGCTAGTCCAGCTCTCCTGCTTAAAATAACGCATTAATATGTTGCTTGTGTTTTACAAAAACTTGAGAAACAACAGACAGAACATTTATTCACCCAGATGGTTAAGAAGAGTATTTTGTGGATTCTGGAAATACCTTCAGAACAGCAGTTGTTAGACAACCTTCTGGATTTTTCAAAGGTCAGTTATATTTATTTTTAGCTCCGTGACTCAAATGTAATGGTAATATATGAGAGGCACAAACTGGGGCTAGGCACATTGGTGCTTTGATGTACATGCTTAGATTATCATGCTAATATTCTCACAATTACCATGCTAACATGAGGTAGCAGGTAGCAGCAGCAGCAGCAGCTATTACATTAATCATGTTAGCATGCTATCATTTGCTAATTAGCATTACAAACAAAGTACAATTGAGGATTCATCCTCTGGGGACCATGCATGTCTGTACAGAATTTAATGTCAGTCCCATCCATAGTTGCTATTTTATTCTGGACCAACCGAGCGACCTTGCAATCCCAGAGCCGTGCTGCTAGCGAGGCTAAAAAAACAGTATTAAAGTGGATACTACTTTCAAAACCATCAACATGAAAATCTACATCTAAACCAACTTTAACATATGATATAAAGAAATCCGATTCAAGTTCATGAATTTAATGGGATAAAGGCCTTGGACTCACTAGGAGGTGCTGCCAGAAATTTGAGATGCAAACTCTCCACCTCCTCATCCACGGGCATGCTCAGTAGGCCCCATCTTTGCCCTCGCTGCGTGGGGGCCATCTTGACGCACACGTCCCTGTTGCCTGATGCACGGACTCCATCAAGTAGGCTGGCTAACAGGGAGTCCCTAAATACAAACAGACTCAGCTAAATGCATTACGAATGATTGGTGTTACGGAGGACTAACAGTGAGCACACAGGCTATGCAGCAGACACAAGCAAATTACTCATTGTGTAAATTAAATCAACAGTACAGAAAGACATGTAATAAACCCACACTGCATACATAAAGACAGATGTATGTCTGTGTACCTTTCTGTGGAGGAAAACTTTCGGATCTGACCTCTGATGAATTCGACTGTAAACACCTGAGGGTTGTCTACGTCACAGATGAGAGCAAATACCTGAAGGGCGATGAGACAGAAGACAAGAGTGAGCAAAAAAGAGGGAGGGAAGGGAGAGTTTACTCATATCAAACAGACTTTCATCCAAGCTATTAACTTGCAGTGATGCAGTTCATACATAATACAACAAAGACAGGCAGTTTGATTAACATTTATCTTCACAGGAGTGCCACTAGACATAACAAAATGGTTTTGAGTGTGAATGTTTCAGCCTGAAATTTTTATGACTTGGTGTCAAAGCGCATACCTCTCCGAAGGGTTTGATGGTGACTATGTTGTACGAAGCTGGGTCTCTCTCAACTAGACAAGTCTCTGTCAGGGCTAGTATACGCTTAACAGGCTCCTAGGGAAAGACAAAGATAAGTCATAATGCTTACAAAATTGATAGAACATGTAGAAAGAAATAATAAATACCACTTGAGAGCAGAAGTAGGCAATGAAACAGTGTATATTTTTAGATGTCATCACTAATGACGGCAAATGTGACATCAAGTCGGTAATTACCATCTAATTCATCAAAATACTGGGCATCACAAAGCATCAGTTGATAACCATAAGACACATGCATATTATATTAGCAGTAAAGCATTGCTTTACTAATTCGCTCCAGAGTATGGTGCAAAGCTCAAACTGTAGCAACACATTTAGTACTTAAGTTTAGATGATTTAAGAGTATTAAGGGTGTGCTAATAACATTTAATGAAGTTGTCAAGTGTTCAAAAATAGGGTCTCATATCAAACAAGAAAATTAAACTGCTGCAGTTTTTTCAAGTAGACCAAAGTAGTAACAATCTGTTAAGGGAGTCCTGGTGGGTCCCTGGACCTCACTTTGAGAACCCCTACCAAACAGCACGGAAAGGAAAAGGAGAAGCAGAGTGTTCTAACCGGGTGTCGAGGGGTGATCTTCTGGACCACAAACTCAGCCAGTGAAGTGATGCTGTCGTCTGAGCTGTACTTCCCCAACCTGTCTGTCACAAAATCCTCGAAGGTCAACGTCTCCTTCCTCAGTCGTAGCATGATACCGATGAAGTTCCCAGCATGCTCAATGGCGCAGCGAATGATGTCATCCCGGTGCTCCGAGGCAAACAGATGCTGAGAGAAAGAGGCAAAAGGAAATGTTAACACAACACCGCACCGACACACACACACACACACACACACACACACACACAATGAATGCATACCAGCCTGCTGAAGCCCCCATAAAGGATGCAGAATCCGCCCTGGTAATCAGAAACCTCGACGAAGCCTTCGACATTACGATAGTCGTAGGAACACACCACCCGGTTGGTTTGCGGGTCGATCTGGTCGATGCCGCCCGGCGTCACCTCTAAACTCACTGGCTTCCGTGCGTCACTCCAGTGGTGCTTGTAGCAGTTGTAACGCTGTAAGGGTTCAGCACAGACATTCATTTTGATGTCACCACAGTTAGAAACATATCCTGAAATGGATCATCTTTCTTTATATATCTCAGTACTCACCCTGCCAGTTATTTTTCCCTCTGAAAATTCTGTTCTGAATCTCTGTGAATAAGAAAAATAAGGAAATTATATTTTAAATTTAGTGCCAACATACACAGCTAGCTGTTAAATCATTCCTGTGTAACACTTGCACTAAGCTGAATTATGGGGCATTCACACCAAGAAAAGCAATGGGTGGTTGTGCGGCGGGGGGTGTGTCAATTAATTGGCCCATTTATGTGAGGTCCCGTTGTGTTTGATTCTCGATTAAAAAAAAAAAAAAAAAAAAAAAAAAAACGATTCACAGTATGTAAATGTATGTATGTGTATGTTGTATGTGATGTCTGTAAGCTACTGGGACCTTGAATTTCCCCTTGGGGATCAATAAAGTATCCATCCATCCATCCATCCATCCATCCATCCAGCTATGCATCATGTGATTGAAGTAGAGATACAATGAAACATTTTTTTTTAAATGAATGGAAAGGCCTGCTTTTCAGACAGCCGATGCATTAGAACATTTAATTAGTTCTATGGGGAAATACCTCCTCCTCCTTGCCATTAGAATACATCAGTATAATGAGTTTATTTCTTCACAGTTAGAAACTATCTGCTGATTCATGTTTCTGATAAGCACCTACAGTGGCCTGTGATTTGCAAGCACTGCATTCCCACAGTGCATTGACTTTGCTTCAACAACACAGCAAAAATGTGCAGCTGTGACACAACTAAAAAGTGTGGATCAGCCACACCAAACACCACTTCTGAGAGCCTTTTAATAAATATGTGCATGAGGTCTGTTTAGTCATTGTGAATGATGGGGGTGAATTGATGAGTGTTTGTCCTTACCAGGGCTTCTGTGAGCAGCTCTGTCCGGTGCTCTGTTGAGAACTTGAGTGTTTCAGACTTCTTGCCGCTGCCTTTGCGGAACGTAAGGTTGAACTCTGTTCCCTGACCTTTTCCAACCGGACCGATACCACAGATGTCCCCATAAGGCCACTGGTACCACAGACAGCAACAACACAGAGTTATAGTCACACACAAGCAGTTTGAACATAAAAAAAGAAAGATGTTATGGTACTTCAAATCCACTTTTTTGCATTTATAAGCAGTATACAAACATTTAATGAATGGTTTATCACACATTATGTAGTTATACTACATAAGTGTTTATTAATGTATTTGTTTTTAACTCCTTCTGTTGGCATCCGTAAATAGAGGCTAATGAATGAAAAGGTAATGAATGACAAAATAGTAAAACACAGTTGTAATGATATAAAGTATGTCTTTACAAGAGAAGTTATAATTGTTGACAAATACTGTATATTATAAACAAGGTGTAATAAACGATTGAAACCATGATGCTATTTTCTGTTCAGCCATCGTCTTAACTGAGGGGGTTAAAAAGTGAGGTTTCATGTCTAATGGGTCTTGGTTACAACACGTTTCATGTTATATTCGGTGTAAAGACATGCTCTATGTGCATATAAAGGCTTGTGAAAATGACTGTGTTTCAGCATTTAGCAAAAGAGCAATTCAAATGGATTTTCATTAGTTACATCAAAGAACTAAGAACAGCACATGCCACAAGTGCCTGTGAGGAGCTGATAGCTACAGAGGAGAAAAGGCTCCTGAATGACACTAAGAATGACAGAGTTCCTCAACGACAGGCTGCATACACACTGACCTGATTTGTTACTTCTAGCGTGGCAGGGTTGTAAGTGGTAATCCCATACGTCCCCACTGAGAAGACTCGCTTGTACCTGGAACACAGAGATGGGATGAGTCAGAAACACAGCCTACCCATCACCAACCGCCCATGGCAGCAACACTACAACAGCACGGGCAGTCGCAGGCAGTTGCATAATATTAGCAGTGAATATGAGGAAGAAAGCTCAATGTGTGGCGGTCCTTCAAACATGTGTGGGTTAGCTGAAGCAAAGCTAACCAATCCAGTTAGCCCTGATAACTTGGGATCTCAAGATTCCCAATGGGACAAATATATCTCATTACGTAAATAAAGCTCCATTACGTCTGCGAGGAAAAGGGTCCATTTGGATAAGTGACGTCACTGGGGCTTGGTTAAGTGATGATATCATCCTCATACAGGTTTATTATCAGTTTCCACACATTTTATGAGGTAATGGTTAAGGTAGGGCGCACACACAGGGCAAAAAGATGAGAAAATATTATTAACTGCCACTTTCAAAACTGTGATGGCCAGACAGTTAGCTGCATTGAAAGTCATAACCATGCAGCCTTAATTCTCACCATTCAGTATTGGCATGTAATACCAGGATTAAGCAATACAGCTATGATTTCTTAATATTACCATTACTGCGTGAGAAATTGCTACTCTTTGTATGTATTTACCACATTAGGCCTCTCAGTGACTTTAAAATGAAAGGTCACAACTTATCGTACGTTAACAGTTTGTCAATAACTCACCCTTTTATTCCGAAATAACTTTTCATCGGAACTGTGGGAGAGTGGGACTTTCTCGCCCAGTAGAAAGGAAGTCCAAAATTCAATTTTGCCAATTTTTCTGCATGTTACGCTGAGTGACATGTGCATGCAAGAGTGTGTGTGTGTGTGTGTGTGGGTGTGTGTGTGTGTGTGTGTGTGTGTTGTGTGTGTGTGTGTGTGTGTGTGTGTGTGTATAGGCAGGCACGTCTCTGTGTGCTTGATTGCCAACAGTTTCACTTGGCATTTCTGCCCAATTCATAGCATGCTGCCTGCTGTTTGATTTGAAAAAGGGTCATTTGAGGGTTTTGATTATGAAAAAAAAAAAAAATGGTTTGGTGAGGTTTTTAGATTTGTGTCAGTGTTAAACGTAAGTGTTTATTATTTGTATCTGGTATACATGCATGTTCATCTATTTTATGTACAACATGTTCTTTTAGCACCTCCATATCACTATTAGCGGGCACACTGGACATGCTGACTAGGTTCCTTTCTTTCTTGCACATCCATCATGACTGGGTAACATTAAGAGGTCTGGTGAAGTTATCGGCTAATCCTATCAAAACGCAGAGTAAAAGGAAGTCAAATTGAGAGGTTACTTCCTCTTAATGCATTCAGACTTGTATACAGCACATGACTAACATAAACAGACAGGTCAAGCAGCGGCCTGAGGCAAGGCCGGAGTGGAATATTAGGTCCAGGCACATCCTACAGTCAGTCCTTCCTTTTTCATTTATACAAATGTCTCATCCCTATTTGTGTACCTTCCCCATTAGATAAGCCTTAATTCTACTCTCACACAGACCTTTTCACAGATGTAAACATAAACATTCTAAACGGACCCAAGTAGATTTCCTGTTGCAATGTGTGTGTGAATGGCATCAACTGACAGGAAGTTAACAAGGGGGCAGGCTGTTGCCTAGCAATGTAATTCCATTGAAAAGGTCTATTCTCAGTTTCCATCATCTTGGGCCACAAAGTCTGAGACCACAACTCTGTGCTGATTTCAGGGTGCCGTCTCTCTGCAAGTCTTGACCTTAGTTAATTATTAAAGGCAATATCCAACCCTTAGCTTACATTTTGACTGTACGTCTTTTCTTTTGTGACCTTCACAGACATATTCCTTTGTGACAATACAAAACACTGTTTTTTTGTTTTGTAGATGTTTTGGAAATTTGACTTCCTGCATGTAGGAAGGTAGGATGTGCTTAAGGTGAATTTGGGGGAGTAAATTAGTATATGTATTATAATATGTAGAGACTAGGACTGGGCAATATATCAATAGTATATCGATATCGTGATATGAGACTAGATATCGTCTTAGATTTTGAATATCATAATATTGTGATATGACGTGTTGTCTTTTCCTGGTTTTAAAGGCTGCATTACAGTAAAGTGATGTCATTTTCTGAACTTACCAGACTTTTTATTATTTGCCTTTTCCCCACTTAGACATTATGTCCACAGTACTGACGATTATTTATCTAAAATCTAAGTGTGAAGATATTTTGTTAAAGCACCAATTGTCAACCCTAGAATATCGCCGCAATATCGTTAGAGGTATTTGGTCAAGAATATCGTGATATCTGATTTTCTACCTATCGTCCAGCCCTAGTAGAGACCTTACTAATTTAAATAACCTTACCTGTGTTTTTGCATGTTTTGGCTAAAACAAATCACGCATACTTAATTTTACTGCTGATCATTTTACAACTCATGCTGCTGTGGTTAAAATTTTCATTCATACACAGATATGAAAATCAACTAAGCAAATACTTGAAACTACCCTAGGCAAGCACCATGTCTGCTTAGATTATTTAGTTTCTTTGACGTAAATGAAGAGCAGACATGACGTTGATTTCCATACAGGTCTGGAATGGATGAAAAACAATAACTGTCATGATTGTAGAAAAGCGTTTTTCCAAAAATCTACTACTAATCTAAATCTATCTACTATCTACTAAATGATCTAAAAACAGTGGAAAGGTCCTTTAACTCTTCCATAGAGGAAATAAATGAGGATAAAAAAGTGCTATAAACAAGCTTTATAGCACAGGTACAGTTCACACCACAGATCTAGTATGCAAGTTAAAGCTTACTCTCCATTCAGTCATACTGTACAGTATGTCTTTACAGCTTCTCCTTCCACTTCAAGGGTTTCATAATCTATCACATTGAGCAACTTCCTGAATCTAACTAAGCCCATTTAACCACTGCCTCTCCTCTTTAAACATAATTTCTCACAAAAAAGACTGCGATGATTTGTTTGTTTGGCATAAAAAGCTTGGACAACACAACATAATCCACCTGTACAAGACTCAACAAACACTAGACTTCAGAGATGCAAAGAGCGGTATGATGGGAACAACTGAGAAGATATAAGACCATGTTACAGCCCATCATATTTACTGGTATGTAAAACGGCAAATGAAAAATATAGCTTGAGCATCTGTAGCTTCCTTATTGTTGAGGAACAACATAAAGAAGTATAAAGGCATTCAAAGAATATCCAAAGAAGATTGTGGTTTGCATTGTCATGCTCTGAAAAAGTGTAGAGAAGTGTTGTGCTTGAAAACTTAAATGACACAGCTAAGACAATCAGTTTGTCAAAAATCATGAAAATGCCCTTCATTAGGAGGACACGCACACACGCAACACAAATCTAATATTCTCTACAAGCTAGAGTCACAAGACTTGAATTAAACATGAACATGGACAAAGCTAAACTACAGCAGTAAAGATCTATTGTAATTTTAACTAATATAGAAAAGTGTGTGGGGCAGGATCTAAGGGTAAAAGAACAACATTATTTTTTATATATGGCCAAAAGGAGCGTGCTAATTGCAGACGAGTCTAATTAAAGTTTACTTTTGGAAACATGGTCTGTATTCATAGTGAAGAGCTGTACTCTTTTGATCTGTGAAACTGTACCTGTTTAAGTCTGACATGATCCTGTGGCCTCTATCTGAGGCCATGGTTAATTAAACCTGGTACATTTTGCTTTGGCTAACAACGAGTAAGTATTTTTTCATCTATTACTCTGGCAGAAAAAATACAATGCATATGTATCAAATACAATACATTGAATGCTATGTTTGAATGTTAAAGACTAAATAAGTTGGTAAACAATCCAACTGGACAATTAGTTTTTGTGATTTACTACCTACTGAAGACAAAAGTAGCCCACGATATCTGCGGTTGATATGAAGCTAGATAAAACAGAAAGATATCCTGACATGACACCTCTTTCTCTTGGCCTATTATAGCTCTGTGTAAGTTGCACCCTTTTCATACAGCAGACGGGCAGATGACAAAGATCTACCGAATTGTGTTTGACCCATACACTGCTGTCAAGAGTTCATTTGTAGTTGTTAGCATTTGTACACGAGTGTCTGCAACTGTAAGTTAAGCTTCATTGAGAAATCACAGAAATGCATTACAGAAGCATAAAGTTAGGTTTCATTTTTCTTTCCCTCTGCTTACTCGCTCTCTCATACTCACTCATATTGTCCTGTGCTCTCATCTCTCGCGCTTCGGTGAGTCAGCTGAATGACCTTCAAATGTTATTATCAATAAATTAAGTTTCCATCCCTAATAGAGATGTCTGTTCAGTGAGCGACCCATGGTAAACCCGGGTCAACCCAGCTTACATGTGTCGACCTTTTCAAATCAACCATCTTAAACGGCGCCACTGTGTCGTTCTGAATGGGATGTTGGCTTCCACTGTGCACCACACATACATCGACACTCGACTCTGACGGACACTTCAGGAAGCATTAGCAGGATGAAGCTCTGATGATGGCTAATGCTTTGCAGCCCTGCTTAAGTTACCAAAGTCAATGGCAGGCCTTAATGGGACAAAGACATTTAGAAAGCAGGTATTGGTAATGTGATCCCACTGGCTTACTGCTCAAACTGAAACCTGTCCATCTTTTAGCTTTGAGGGCCACCAAGGATCTACATCAAGTCCCATCTAGCTTTAGGTGTGTAATTTACCTATAATCTATAAAATGAAAACAGATACCCTGTGCACTAGATGATTGTGGACATAAGGCCATTCACACATATGTTTACAGCATAGATACAGTATGATGGCCTTATTCTCCTGTAATGTACTCTACCAATCCAAATCTATTTGTGTCAATACCTCAAAACATGTTATAATAAGGTCAATATGACAAAACATTAGTGCAGGCGAGTGGTCTGAAGACCTCCTATCCCTGGCTAAGATAAGGAAGTCAACACAATGGAAGTACTGAGTCAGGATTTTTAGCATTTTCCCAAACTGTCTTTACAAGGTGATGAAGGGAAGGGTTTAGGTTAATGTTGCCTTGTAAACCGATGTGAAGAAGATGTGGAGGTGGAGTTGTGTGGCTTACTTTCCCCTCCAGGAGTGTTTGGTGGTGTAGAAACAGGCCAGGTCTTTGTTTTCTTTGACGACATTCATCTTTTCACAGGACCTACAAAACAGAACAAAAGTTATTATGACTAGAATAAAAAAGCAAGCCCATTTACATTTTTTAGTTTTAGCGCAGAAAAGGGTTCAGAAAATAAATAGGTGGAAGATATATGTTTGAACATTACTTGAGATAACATGTTATATTTTTAATCACACAGCAGAGGGGAAGAATGATAACCAATGGCTCTCCATGTCTCAGTTAATGTCAGCTCTATAAGAAGTCACCACAAAACGTGTACCTTCACAAGTCATTACTACATCAAGTCTATATAGTACACATTCCAATATACTGCAACACACACTTCACACAGTCATTCAACATTTTACAGCTTGAAGGGAGAGACTCCCACCAGACGCTCCCTTCAGCTACAGAACTAATACAGAGTAAACAGTGATTATGACTGGCATTATTCTTCACCGTCATTAGCTGAGCTGTGAACCGTAGCATCAATGCATGTGGTAGCACATGACTTTTGTACTATAATCACTCCTCACTCTCTCCTTTATGTGTGCATTTTCACAAACTCACTTTGTAAAGAGGCAAATTTAAGGCAACAACAACTGGGATACAACCTGCTCAGCATAACAGAGAGGAAAGAAAGGTCTTTCATTCCAGCCTTATATCACAGGCACAAAACAGTGCACCAGCTGAGCATCTGTCAATAAAGTCTGGTGCACAGCCAGTGTGATTGCTATAGACAAACAGGGGTTCGGCCATGTCTTAGTGTGTTTGGCCCATTGCAGTATTTGAATGGAAATTACAGATTAACAAGGATCCACGTTCTTGTCACTAAATCTGAAGTTTCCTTTTCCAACTAGGACGAACCACAAAGCATCGGTGGGATGATTAAGAGTGATGTTCTGTGACAGATTTTTTAAAGACATTATAAATGAAAGGCAAAGCAGTCAACAGAGCAGAATAGAGTAAATTGAGGGAATAACTGCCTCTCCTATCCTTAGTGCAGTAAGTTGCTGGCCGTTGCAATGTGACAAGGGGAACCTGTGTCAGCATTCTGCCAGGATCCTGGAAAAATCTGACTCCAGTGTTCCTTCCTCTCCATTTCAGTGTGCGGCTGAAACAGTGGAGAGCAAAACAGCCCCCAAAATGATGGAATCCACCATTCACCGAGGGAACAATTTTCTGATGTTCAGAGAGGGCATGACAAAAAATACAAGCTTCTTTCAGGGGCCACAACACTGGATGAGAATCTTTCAGACATTAGCCAGTGTCAGCGTCTCAATAATTGAAGCCTGTGCTGGAGAATCAAAAGGTGCAAGGAACAGTCAAGAGCCAAGTTTTTCATCAACGTTTTTTTTTCTTTTCCAGCACGCATTTATGGAGCTGCATAATGAATCTAATCCAAAGCAGGGGGCTGATGAAATGCACAATAGGAGATGTTAGCAGCAAGCAGCTCACAGTGTGCTCTTTGCTGCTGCAGAGGGCAGTGCAGTTTTTATTATATTACAGGGTTGATAGCTGTGATGAGTGTAAAAAGAGACCAAGGCAGATTGCAGGATTGGGTCATGTGATTACCCCACCGACCTCTTCCTGCCTGTATTGCAGATCAATAGCAAATTATTCATGGTATACTTGACTGTGTTTAGCAAAAAAAGAAAGAAGTAAATAGGAGGACTGTGAAGTAAATATAAACGGAACTAGTCCTAAAGCAAAGCACACAACATTTACATGATAACTGGTTCCTGACCGGTCACACAACTTTTTATAAACTTTAACAAGCACAGCTTTTGGTGATTGCTAACCTAGCTGTGACCATCAGTACAATTCATTGAAATAAAATGAATTTCAAAAATCCAATTCTATTAATCTGGTACAATCCCAAAGTGTATATTTGCTTTCTTCAACCAAGTAGCACTGCTAATAGGATTGTATCACACCTCTAAATGGGACCCATCTTAACAAGTGAAAACAAACTTTCAACAATATTCCTGACTAACTAGACCAAGCCACAGTTATACTGTAAGCGCCATGACAATTAACATATAATATTGTGTAGACAGCTCTTTTGCTGTCTATTTAAGTCTGTTTTTTGTTGCTGAAAAAAATTGGATCACCTGTTTTCTTTTAAAATGCACAATATAAAGAATATGAAAACTTCAGCATCAGTGTGGGTACAAGGGTTAAACGATAATCTGCAATGACATCATTATATGGCTTATGGCCCTAACCATTTTTTTTTTACACCTCTATTTAAAATTATGTTGAACATGAAGGTATGGCCATACCTGAAATAACAGTACAATAATAGCTAAGCATTATAAAGCAATAAAAAAGACAGCTACTGTATAGGGGGCATCTGGGCCTTCAGAATCGCATATGAATTTGATCAAATATTATCAGGAACCTCGCCATAGCCAGGGACATAACGGGAATATCATGCTAGTTTCTGCAATGTGGTTTTGTGTTGCAATGTTCTCTCTTTATTTGCCAATTACATGAAGCAATCTCTCTGCCAAGACGGGAACTTTACGGTCAAGCACTACTTTATCTTAATGGATCTCTAAAGATACAATGAACCATGCACTAGCGTGCAACATGTAATGTACTTCTGTAAGATACAAGTTGCATGATATGCGTTAAAATGGCTAAGGGCGCTTCTATACATCCATTTAAGGATGTGCGCTGGGTCCCGACCTGTCAAGTAAATCCATGACAAGCAGCATTAACGTTAACGTTACCTGCATCTCAAGCGCTTAGCCAAACTCTGCTTCATTGCTGCGGGCCTACAACTGTCTGGCTAAAAACAAGCACGACAGCACCGTTTCAATGATGTCGACACTGCTGCTCCTTCTAACTAGAATAACAAATAGTTCAGACATTCATTTTGTCAGCGTTTGTTTGCCAAATGCAAAAAAGGGGCTGTGGCAGGCTAATGTTGGGTTAGCCACAAGCTAGGGGCTAACTAGCACATCACTCACACAGGTTTTGCAGCAGAGCTAGCTAGCTAGCTAGTCGCATTAGCAGCGGGGTTCAATCAAGCAAACATGGAGAAGATGGCTTGAAGACAGTGGCAGGTGGTAGCGGGTGCATTTACCTGTAAAATCGCTAACCGGTATTAATCGTAGCCGTCCCTCAGCCCCCCACCCTCCTGAGTGCGACCGGTGCTTCTCCGTTTTCCCACTCTGATGCTGTAGGTGCTCAGTTACGCCGTATTCTCCCCGATAGGGCTCAGGACGCTGCCATATTCCTGATACCAAAAGTGAGCTACTGCGCACGCGTGAGGCCTGCCTGTCATGCGGCTGTCAGCTGATTGGTTTGTCGGAACGCGGAATTATCGAGATGCCGACCCGAGATCTGTTCTTCTGAATTTCCTTCAGTGTTTGTATTGATACACACAGCCGATCCTGACCTCGGAACAGTTTTTTTGTGCGGGGCTGGCGCTAGGCTGGTGCTGACTGGGTTATCTAGTAGAATCTTTAGTTTCCATTTGTGCTCATTTGAAACTGAAGAGTGAATAAGCGACAAAGGCTCAAATATAGACTGGTTCGATATTGTCAGTCACCTTCATAATGTGAATTGATCTGATAAAATGGAAACTGAATTACACTATTTCTACATGTACCCTACACCTCTGCATATGTTGCTTCTTGTAGCTATAGAAAATTGTAAAAACACTTATATGCCAATTCAACCTGATATTTGTTGTTTTTCTTTTTATTCTTCCAGGTAGTATAGCCTGCTGAGTAAAAAGGATACACCTGGGGAAATAAATATGGTGCCCTCTAGGGACACCAATGAAGCAATACCACGTATAAGAAGCAGTTTACACTTTAGCAGTTTAGCTTATATGAAGATTGAGAACACAAACTGGCCACACATACACACATACAGGTACATACACAAATTTGTGGCATCAAAGTCAAAACCATCCACTTTGCAAAATGTATTTCCTGAGGTTCACCATACAGCAATATGTGTCAAATATGGATGTTTGTATTTTGTCATATCCTTCCTACTACAACAGTTTACTTAAAATGTATCTGTCAACCGCTTGTCATTGCTTTATTACATATTAAATTGCTGTGCTCTTATTTGATTGGTTTCTTTGCATACTTCTGCTATTTCAATTACCTGTATTCTTCTACAAGCTAATATTGACAGTTTGCAAAAGTATAGTTCATAGACCAGCTGCAGATATGACATTAACACTCACTAATTTTGGTTCCACCTCAAGAGCTATGTGAATAATGAAAGTAACCACTATGGTCTAACTGACCATGGTAAAAAAGCAGCACCAACAAACGTGACTTTAACAAAAACTGAGGAAAGTAATCTATGACTTGTAACCCTCCAGAATAAGGTTTTAACCGTGTGGTGTCTAGTCCCTATCTCAAATTGTAAGTGACTCACCGTGATTGAAGGTAAAGGGGAAACATCTTGGTCTGTGTGGCTGACTGATGTTGCACAGTGAATTTGAGCGGGCCGGGGAGCACCAAGTAGTCACATTTTGAGGCATCTGATTAGGTGAACAACCATGTGCTGCCTGTTAGTCTAATTGAATTACAGCGAGAGAGACATGAGGAAGAAAAGTTTCACTAAACGGATAGTGATGTCCTTTTGGCTTCAGTGACATATTACAAGTAGACAGTGCAACAGAATCTCTTAAGTTTTCATTAGGATCACATGGAGTCAAATTGGTTTAACTGATGGAGAAGCAGCCATGATGAGTCCCATCAGTTAATCAATAGAAACATGCATTAACAGAATATTAATAGCTGGGTAATTGTGTTGTAAATATGCAAATATAAACACTGTCATATGCCTAAACTAGTTTACCAGAGAGATATGGATGTGGAAAATGTTTGAAGATACAAAAGAAAAACAGTATACTTCAAAACAGACTGGCAGTAGTTTTATGTGACTGAGAGATGCAGTCAAAATTGGGCCAGTTAGTGTCAAATGTAATCTTGTTTTGACCAGTTGCTTGAGATATTGAGATCCCAATCTGAAGCTTTATTATGAAACTATTAATTAATTCACACTAGGGCATGTGATATACACTTAAGTGTCACAGAAAAAGGCATATGTGGGAGTGTAGATTCTCTCTGTGAACTGCTGATAAATCTTCTCAGGACCTCTCACAATTCTAGCTCAATACTGCCATCTACTGCTTAATATTTTACATTGACAAACCAGGCCCAATTGCCAGTTTGTTGACATAATATTCATCTACGTTTAAGTCAAACTATCTTAACCTTCTTGTACCTATAACCTGTAAGATCCTTGATAACATTCATAGCAATGAATGACGAAATAGTCGGACCTGGTGGTCATCATGTTTTGACAAAAAATATAAATGTACCTTTTTAAGAATTACCCCTTTCAGAGTGTAGATATTTTGGACAAACATTTTCGTTAGAAAACATGTTGGTGGACATTTACAGGACCTCTGGATTTGATATTGCTAAGTGCAAAGTTGCCATCCATGTAAATATGGCAGGATATTCAATTAAATACATATTCACTTAAATAAATTCAAGTAAATAAATATAAAATAAATACATTTGGCGATTACGACAATGTGGTTGCATTAAGATATATTTTAGTAGTCCTAAATTATATCACTTTAGGTTAAACGTTGTACGTAGCGCAGCTGAACGCACCTCTAGTAACCAAGGCAATGACGCTATTCTCCGTTACCAAGGCATTCTGAAGGCAAACACTAGCTGGGTAGCTAAGCTAGCCAATCTGCCAGATAATCTTATAGCTATGATATAACCCCCGTTAACCCCTTCACCGAGTTGAAATATATGTCTAATATAGTTTACTAGAACCCTCGAATCCAGCATATTACCATTACCTTCTAGTCTGTTCGCTACGTGGCCTAAATTAGAGGCCACCCATTTTTCTTTTGGATCATATCAGTCTACAAGCTAGCTAACTTAGTTACGTTAACGCTAGCTGCACAGCCACCATGGTAAGTAGCTGCGACCATTTGCTGTTTATTAGTAGCCAGGCCAACTGTTTGCTTTTACTAATCTTCTCGCTCTGTTTTATTCGAAGATGGGCAGACAGTTAGCAAGCATCCCCATAGATAGCACGTTGTATGTGCAAGCTCATGTGAATAGGCCGTCACATATTATTAGCAGGGGGAAATCTTCTTCAGGTTAGCTTATTAGCTAGTTGTGGTTTCCATTTACAGCTTCTCTCTTTCTCTGTCCATCTTTCATCTTTGGTGACAGTATCTGTACTCGTTATTCTCTTTTTGTCTCCATGTAGGCTGAATTTGGGTTTAATGAACACCATCAGAATGAAGTCATCAATTACATGCGATTTGCACGTTCAAAGATGGTCCTGAGACTAAAGACTATTGACTCATGCTTTGAAGAACTCAAAGATAGCAGGTATATACTTAAGTTTTTGGTATCATTGTTTGTATGGAAATTCAACTATATAACAAATGTATAATACAACACCGAAGTGCTCTTCAGTTCAGATATAACTGTAATGTTAATGCCTGTGTGCACGTATGTTTCCCTCTGAAGGCTGGTGGAGGAAACCTTCACAGTGGACGAAGTGAAGGAGATGCTGGACGGGCTGCAGGCGGTGGTGCGTGGGGAGGTGGAGATGGAGCTGATCAACACAGCCCACACCAACGTGCTGCTGCTCAGGCAGCTCTTCTCCCAGGCTGAGAAGTTTTACCTTCGACTGCAGAGTGATATCTCAGAGCTGGAGAACAGGTGAGCGTTGAGGAAGGAAGCACAGTCAGACTAAAAACACCCAGCAAACATTTGACGAAAGGTTACACAGTCAGATTTGCTCATACAAGAGTACATCATGTTCGCATTCAGAATTTATACAACGCCTCCTAGTCCTAAAAGATAATATTAATTATTTATTGAGCACAAATGTATATCTTGTTTATACTTTTGTGCACAAGAAATAGATCTTGCATGCACCAACAATCTAAAACAATCTCACAAAATCTTATAAAATCTCTTGTAAAAACGTTTTCAAATTCAAATGATGTGACAGTTTAAGGTCAAACAGAGTGCCACACCAAAGTAATACATGACCTAGGCCTCTAAACATACAATACACCTTCATGTTCATGAGAAAAAACTCCTCCACTTTGAACCACTTCCTCCTTTGTACTGTTTAGGTTTAGATCTTGTGCATGTTACAGTCTATGCCAGGCGAAAAGGTCATTACCAAGCCGCATGCTTGCATACGCTATGTGCATTACAATGGTTTCCTTTTTGCAGTGATAATAGGTTAGCCTGAAAACCACAACTTCTGTCACTTTCTCACTACATTTTAAGGTCAGTTCACCCAAAGTACAAAAAATATTTTTTGTATTCTATTATAATTATTATCATATTTTGAGACCTCTGTCACCAGTCCAATCCAACAGAGGTGAGTAGAGCTGTGAATGTTGATGAAAGCATTAAATAACTACAACCCAGAATTAGCCTAATTTGTTCAAATAAACCTTTGGCGTCTTGTAGCCTCTCAACAGTTCCAATTGCAGAAGTCTCTGAGCTTAAAGCTTTTCCAACTAAAAGTAAAACTTTCTGCATTGCTTGTTTTTTGTGAACTAACTCTTTAATCCTTACATTTGACAAAATTAAATGTGCATATACGTATTGTTACACATTAACAATAGTTTAAAAAATGTACTACTGTTTCTTTAAATAAAGTGAATATATATATTTGTTTTACTGTCAATGATTACTCATGTTTTATAAGTGCATACTTTTTAAGTGGTGAAGTCGCACAAAGTTTAAACAATAGAACAGAATAACCTAAAAGCCTATTCTTGCTGTTGTTACTAAGCAAGGATGCCAAGAGTACTTTAGTGTGTTTAATTCATATAACAAGCCTGAGCAATGCAGGCATGTACATGTGATACCAGTAATGAAGATGAATTACATCTGAACTTTTGGCAAAGGATGTATTAAGGCTTTTTGGTACTAATAAGGTCAGGTCTTAGAGCATATGGGTTGTTAAATAGATTAACAAAAAAGCACAGTGTCGCGGGGAAGAGGAATCTTTTCTGAAATGAAAGAATATCAATGGCAGTTGCTCAAAATGTTGGATTTTGGTGTACAAATTTGAATGTCAAACTAAAGCTCAAAGCAAACGTCATCCTGTTCCTCTTTTGGCAAGTGAGATTGAGGAACCAGGGCTTTTCCATGTTCACTGCCGATACCTTTTATGATCTGATATTTAGTGTTGCAGCAAAGGGTCATAAAATTTGAACTTCTGCAGCTGACTGTTCTTAACATGTTATGAACTCATTATCATTGTAAAGCTCCACAGTACATGTACAAAGGTTTGAATGTACTTCTATGATATTCAGGTGAACTTCACCCAACTTCTGACCTCTGTAACCTTTCACCTTGTTAAAACACTGAGCATGTTTTGGAAAGGTTCTTTTGTTTGTAATGTGTTTTACAGGGCTCAGCCCTACGTGACTGATACGGTGTCTAAAGCAAGGAATACGCCCCATGTCACGGTCTACGTGTGTTCAGCTGCGTTTTAAAAACCACATTTAAGCTTTTCAGAGAACTGTTTCGTTCGCCACAAGCATTAGTTTATAGTCTAAGTGCTAAACTGCCATCAAGAACAAGGGTGTTCATTTTCCTTACCAAATATACGTAACCACCAAATAGTAGAGTATTGTAATGTAAAAAAAAAACATTGTGGTAGCAAGCTGACAGCTGTGTGTGGAAATTGTACAATACATGACAACAGATTTAGATTAGATATTTCTTATTTTATAGACAAGGGTTCCATTTATTCTCAAAATGTATAGATCATATTTGATAAGATTTCAAGCTTTTTGTATTCTTTTCTCTGTCATGTTCTTTATTATTCCACAATCCAATTCTTTGCTCCTCTCTACCCGTATAGGGAGCTGTTAGAACAAGTGGCTGAATTTGAGAAGACTGATTTTAAAATTGCTAAGGTGAGTGTAATGTGCCGCTCTTATCACATGTAGAGATTCGAACAGAAACATAAATATTGCTGTCATTAATCATTATTAATCATCTGCTTCAAAGGATATTTACACCCACATGGAATTCAGTAGCTAGAGAGCAGTGCAACGTTCCTGCACACTTTTAAGTCATAGTACAGGATATGTCAGGCCGCCTGCCCTTCACATGTAGCCATGCAGTTTAGAAGTCACACATCACTGAGGTTGACCTGTGGTTTAATGACACACGGTTTAAGAAAAGGAAATCAACACAATGGTCTCACTGGTTTAGCAATTCGCACCTTTCCTAAAGAGCAGAAACTGGTCACATTCACATTTCTAAGAAAAGCAAACCAGATATGTTTTATTTTTTCTGTTACATCTCGTACAGTAATAGGAAGGTACAGTATCGCCAAAATGTTTTAGATCAAGAAATAACAACTGTGACAGTATCACAACTAAAGTGTTTACTTTATTCCCAGATAAACCAGGAAACCAGCAAACCCAAGCTACTAGCACCACTGAATGAAGGTGGGGTGGCTGAACTTCTTAACAAGGTAAAGAAATATAGTGCATGAATTACATATACAGATAAATTATAGAAAGTTATGCCCTCATGTATTTATACACTACTTCACACCAATCTTAAATATTTCTCCAGGAGATAGTGAGACTACAGGAGGAAAATGATAAACTGAAGTCCAGGCTGCGGACTTTAGAATCCCAGGTATAACAATTAGTTATACTTTTTTTTTTTTTTTTTTTTTAAACACAGTTTTCTTATAATTCATCCACGAGTTTACATTGTTAACTCTGTGGTTTGATTCATTTTCTTAGGCAATGAGTGCACTGGATGAGAGAACCAAGGCAGAAAGAGCTCTGAAAGACCTTCAGAAGGTGCAAGGTGAACAGCAGGTACTGTTTGGACTTGGGCTAGCAAATCTTGCATTTTCTTTTGTGACATGTTGAGTTGGCTTTCCATTTGACCACTTTTGTTTTATTAACTTTTTATTTTGTTGCATCTGAACATTTGCTGTCATTTGTTTTTATCTGCCAACTTGGACCTTGAATGGTATGTATCCAGCTGACCAAAGTGTTGCTTTTGTCTGTATAGGAATAGGGTTTAGATTCCGCAGTCAATGATTGCCATTTATTTCAGCTGAAGTTGTATGTTGTTTCATTTCCCTTCAAGCTGGCTGCTCAATCCCAGGAGCTCAGCAGTCTGGAGGACACAGTGGTAGCTCTGAGGGAGGACTATGAAAGGTCTCTTAGTGCCAAATCTGCCTCCCAGAAGGATCTGCAGGAGAACCTGATCTCTGCCAAACATGAGCTTCTGCGAGTGCAGGAGCAGCTGTCGTTGGCAGAGAAGGTACGCCACTGTGGTGTTTACCTGCATCTGATCGTCACCAGCAATGTCAAGTTTTAATCAAATATCTTTGTAGCAGATAAACTTGCAACGCAGCCCAGTTATTGAGATCGCTGAGATGGGTGCATTTAGCTTCTGTGCAGTTGTTTTCATCTGTTTGTGTATGCGTGTGGTGTGCAGGAGTTGGACAAGAAGTTCCAGCAAACTGCGGCCTACCGCAACATGAAGGAGATTCTGACCAAGAAAAATGAGCAGATCAAAGAAATTAGAAAACGATTGCAGAGGTGAGCTTTCATTACTAAGTGTAAGACGATGCAATTGTCATCAGATCCCGCCCGAATGAGCGATTTGTAAAGACGAATGGCTGTCTAAAAAAATCATCAAATGTTATGAAAAAAATATTTGGCAGTACTGTAAAACAAGCAGAAACCATTGTATTGCCCTTCAAGTTGAATCACTTTTGTTGTTCTGTTTTCTTTTACTTGTAAAATTGGCTTTCTTACAAAGATGTTTGTCTAATTTTTGGTTCGTAACACTGTTGTTGCTTGTCTGTTTCAGATATGAGCCCAATGAATGAGTGCTACCCAAGACAGCTGGTTTAACAGGTGTCCAGAGGGTAGGACAGGACCAAAATGTATGACTGTGGTTTGGGCAAGAAACTATCATTTCCACTGCTATAAGACAAGAGAGACAGAAACAAGCGCTTCCGCAAGGAATTGTTTATTCATGCTTTATCTGGCATCTTCAGAAGTTATTGGCTTTAGTGAAGAGTGTGAGTGGGGATGTCGGCAGTACACACAACTGATCAGTTGAAACACGTAGTGACAAATGATAGCCTTCTTCAGCTGTGCTTTTTTTCTACTTCTCAGTTTTGGAGCTCACTTACAGTAGCTAGCAGACTTCCCTCAGTGCTCTATGCAATTATTATCATGTCCCTGTTTGAAGAGGCCTTGTCCATTTGCTGAATTGGACAGATTCGCTGTCTGCCTGAAGCGTGAGAGTCTTATCTATTGGATGGTTATAAGTGATATTTAGCTTTCTAGCACTAGGTAAATGATTATTGATATTTTTGCTGATCAGTCTTAATTTTAGCAGCCGAGCTGAGTTAGACCCAAGCAGATCCCAAGCCAGTTTGTTTATTAATAGTGAACAGCTTCAAAGTAATGTGTCCTGGCCTTCTGAGGTCAATCCTGCTTTAATTTGTTACCTAAAGATTTAATAGCATTTCACACAAACATATTTCCAATGATCTGACATTCTGTGAAAGTCAGATCATCGAAAATATACCAAAATGGCTGAATTTATTTTTTCTGCTCTAGCATATTGAATGATGTGGATAATGATCTAGAATTATTTCCCCACTTCCCTACACAAAGGGCATAGAATATTTTTGTCTGGAATCTTTAACTGTGTACTTTTCGTATTGCTGTGGGTGATGGAGTGTAAGAGAAAAAAAACTAAATGAATATATACATGATGTTCATGAAGTAATGCTCTTGTAGAGTATGATACATCTACCCTATAATACACTAGATGTGCATTTGTTTGTATTGTGCAAAGTATGGGGTAATAAAAGCTGTTGAAAAGTAAATATGTGGTGGCTCATTTTTTTGTTAGTTAACTCGTTGTAGGTGGTCATAATCATATGTTTTTTTTTTTTCTGGATGTTCGAGCCTTGTGAAAATATCTGTAATCTGTGTATGCCCCGTGAAGGAATGGAAACATGTCCACTGCATGCTGGGATAGGCTTTAGGGTGCTGTGACACTGATAAAAACAATAAGGAGGCAGAAGAGTTTGAAGGACATATGAATACATGATGATAGATTTAAGACTGAATAAACATCACTGTGTCTGAAACTGACTGGTTCAACAAGGGGGCGCCAGACTGCAATAATGCACAGATTACTAAAATATATGTCTCTCCTGATAAACCATGATAGGAATGTATGATTGATCTCAGTGGCAAAATGTGGCCTCAATTCATGTAATTACTGTTTACAACATATACAAAGTTTTAAGAGGATGTGGACTCAGAAGAATATTATGGTGAGCTGTTTTTTTTTTTTTTGTTCTGTTTGGTTTTACAGGCCACTGTGTATGTATAAATTCTCCAGTCTCTTTTTTTCAAACAAAAGGAAGAAGGAGATTGGGGTGACATTTGTCCACTCCACATTGGGAATAAGGATGGCTTTATTCACTGAGCCTCCAGGATGCCCCTGATACCTCGATCAGTACGATAGAGGTGGATGCAGACAGTGTGGAGTGGTGTATAAACAGTGCCTTCAGCAACACAGAGGGAGAAATTTGTAACAAACTCAAGCATATTTTTTCCCTTTATTAGTATATACACATATTAATGTGTATGCAAAAATAAAGAAAAAGGTGGATAACATGCAATCCCCTGGAACCGATCACTCAGATCAGATTTTAGTACCAGGTGAAAATGGGGCCCTTGTGTTAAATTGTATATGTGTCAAAACAGATGGCCTGGGCTATCAGGTAAGGCTGCATGAATGTCCACTACAGTAATCAGGGATATGCTGATGGTATCTACTATATTACTTAATGCTGAATCAAAGAGATGATTGAACAATTTAGTAAAATAAGACAAAAAAACGTACCCCGTGCTTGAACAGATTCAACATAAGGAAGCAAGAAAGTCACACGAATGATTGTGAAATGCATCCTCCAACTGTTTGGTA
Source organism: Gymnocephalus cernua (assembly GCA_023631565.1). NCBI lineage: Eukaryota > Metazoa > Chordata > Actinopteri > Perciformes > Percidae > Gymnocephalus > Gymnocephalus cernua. The sequence goes on from CM042446.1 coordinate 23,458,991, forward strand.
ATAATCTAAAAATAATCTAAATTAGTATTGTTTCATAACCTGTGCTTACAAAATGTGGTTGTGTGATAATTTTCCTTTTGAATTCAACACATTTTTATTACTTCATCTGTTTCCTCAGCTGTTTCAAGAGTCTTTTTTTCAAGAGTTTTTTTTTTGCCTTGAAGTGGATAGAGAAACAAAGTGGTCACCAGCCAGTCACCCGTCAACCCCCTTGTTGTTTTCAGTGAAACTCTCCAAGCCACAGCCTGTCCTGACTTACACCTGTGTTGTTTTTGCATTATGTGCCTGAGTTGTATGCGTGGTGTAAAACCGGGGAGGGGACTAATGAGAAAACACGTGCAAGGCATACAAGACTAAAAACAATATTCTTTAAACCCTTTTTGTTCTGCTGTCGAAACACAAGAGATAAAAGGTGGTAAATGTATGAAAATAAATATAATTCCATATCCACCTGTTTATTCCTTTACCAAAATAAAGATCAGAAAAAAACATGTATTATGTTGCCTAATCATACGTGTGAATTTACATTTGCGTGTATGCTTCTGTTTTCTATTAGTAGCAGCTGAAGAGAAACCGTCAAGGGAAAACTGCTGATAATTTCAGATAGGATGCAAATGGCGAACAGTTGTCTATCAGTGCATGAAATAAATCACAGCGAGCAGCTATACACAGGAAGTGGTGAATAGTGTCTCTCGGTACCAAACTCAATCTCTCGCACTGCTGACAGCAGCGACAGTGACAGTACTTTCCCACAATATGGGGCAACTGTTAATACATGTCAGAGAGAGTGATGTACCCATTCACAGTAGCTTCCTGCTCACTGACAAGGCATCAAAGGGGTTTTCTCAGTTTCACTAGCAAGACAAAAAGCTTCTGGTGTTTGGTTCTTCTCCAGTATCACCAAGCAGACATTTGCGTGCGAGAAATAACACAGGTTTCTGAATTTAAGGTGATGTCCAGAGTGCTTTTTAAAAACAATGATGATGGTATTTTCAGGGGAACAACAGATAGCTTTAAATCGTTTTCTCTTTTGGTTCCTTATTACAAATATACATTGTGTGGTCTAAAGGCTGCTGTATTCTGGGTTTGTGAATATTTCCCTCAATATCAGTATCACACAGCTTTAGAAAGAAGCAGAGACAGACTACACAGTAAACAGTATGTTTACTTATTTACTTGAAGTGAGACCACCAACACTTTCTTCCCCTTACAAATGAAATGTTGAATTATTAGACAGACAGACAGACAAACAGACTTTAGATCCATTTATCTATACAATGGACTTGATTAGTCTTTTTTAGCTGTGTAATTGTTACACTATGTTTAACCATTTAACACTGTTGCGTAATTGTCCATTGAGCCCACCGTGGCGACTGTTCATCGAACGTTATATGGTCACCAGTGACCCCAGTACAAGTAGATTGCACCTTTGTACCTCTTTATTCCAAAATGAGAATGAAGTTTTTGTGTTACAGTTACTATTTCTGGAAAAAGTATGCCCCCTTAGAAGGGCAGCAAAGGCAGCTCAGTCCAAGGTGGCCAGTTCAAGTCCTGCATGAACCAAAGCACGGAGTGTGGACTGGAGAGGTGCTTCTTTGAGCAGGGCACCGAACCCCAAACTGCTTGGAGTGCCGACTATGCGACTCCGACACCTCTCCATTAATGCACGTGCATGTGTGTATTGCAGGCGTCTGTGTGTAATGTGACAACAATAGGGTGTAAAAAATGGAATTCCTCCACTGAGGGATTAATAAAGTGCTTTTGATTCTAGTTGAGATTGTTCCTTCAACTGCTCTTTCAACAAAAGAGTCAAAGATGACCTGCAAGAGCGCCTGGATAGCTCAGTTGGTATAGCTTTATATATATAGCATATATAAAGGTTTACCCCTCGAAGCAGCAGGCCCAGGGTTCGACTCCGACCTGCAGCCCTTTGCTGCATGTCATTCCCCCATCTCTCTCCCCTTTCATGTCTTCAGCTTTCCTGTCAAAAATTAAGGCTGAAAATGCCCACAAAAAAAAGCACAAATAGATAGAATGTTTGTGGTTTGTTTTTCCCAACAGATCTTTTGTCTCTGCTTCCATCTCTGTGACTCACCCTTTGGTTCCTCAGCTCTACCTCCTGGCCAGCAGACCGTGGCTATTTCTATGCGGGTTGTGCATGACAGGCCCATGGCAGTCTGGAGGCAGTGATAAAGGTTATAAAAGGTTATGTGAGCTCTCAGCTACCAGGGGCTTATCACCCTATAATCTGCCACTTACAAAAAGGTGGCACAGAATGGGGGGGGGGGCATTTTCAGCCTTTATTTTTGACAGGAGAGTTGATGACATGAAAGGGTAGAGAGGGGGGAATGACATGCAGCAAAGGGCTGCAGGTTGGAGTCGAACCCAGGCCCACTGCATTGAGGAGTAGACCTCTATATATGGGCGCCCGCTCTACCAACTGAGCTACCCAGGCACCCAGCATCTGCTATCTGTTAATCCTGATCTGCCACCTTTTTGTAAGTCCCTTCTGAGAATTATTGCTTTAGTGTGTTTAGTTTTTAATCTTGTTAAGAGATAGCATTTCTACAACATTCAGTGTACTCTGAGTTCAGGAAATGACGCAACACTCAAGCTGTCTTCTGTGTTGTTTGTGGTGACATGAAGATACAACTGGAAAGGTGTCATCATTATCGACATTATTAACATAATTTAACAACTATATCAAATAAGCACTGTACAATGTGAACATTTGTGAGTGTTGGTCTTACTGGTTTCAGGTTTGAGTCAGCATATTAACCTCAGAGAAATCAGTTTATATGCAAGTCATGTCAAAAAAACGCTCACTTTCGATTCAATGTGCAATTTATTTTAGATCAAAACTATAACAATGCATGACCACTGTATTTCCTATTTTACACTGCACTATTAACCTTAATGACCTATGTTTCAAATGTGCTTCTTATTTGACTGAGGATAGTGATTTGCGGTGTGAGTTGTATCAGGTGAATCACTGCGGCTGCATCGTTAGACTTTATTTTTATTATAATGCCTTTTAAATGAGATTCTGCTACAGCTGAAGATGAAACATACAATATGCTGGACTAATTAGACAGACTAACGTTTTCCCCCATTTGTCATCATGCACTGCAACCTGTTATGAAGTGAAACCAGACTGCTTGTATCATCCCATACAGGTGACTAATTCATGGATTCTCAACATTTTCTCACCATTTTAAGCCCCAAACATTTCACTAACCCAGCACTAAGAGAGCTGTCAGGTCATATGTTACATAAATCTGACTACTTATAACAGCATGGAGGAAGCTCCACATGACATGATGATATATTTCAAAATCTGGATACATTTAAGAATTAAAGTTATATAGCATAGAATATAGAATATAAGCAGTCATAGAGCTACAGTAAAGAATAATCTGATGCAAATGTGGCGCCTTTTTCTGTCATATATGTTTTTTGTGACCTTGCCATTGTGACTCTTTGTAGCAGAGGATTGTAATAAAGGCTTCTGTATTATTCATACATGACTGTAAGATCATAAGTGCTTAGTCAAATCCATTTTGTGTAGTAAAACGGAGGTGATTCAGCACAGTTACTGTGCGGGTTTCCTGTCCATAAAAATAAAAAAATAATTTAAAGAGACTTTGTCATCCAGAAGTGACACTAAAAGCATACAAAGTCAATGATTGAAGCTGAGAGCAGTGTATATTTTTTTTCATTTGTCAGATACAAACATAACAATATGCATCATTGCAAAGCATAATCAGAGTCGGAATAAGCCATAAAGTATTCATTCGTTTAGTTCCCAACAAACCTCTGTCTCTTTGCAAAGATTAAAGATCTCTCAGTCTGCTACTTTCTTCAACAGCTTGTTCCCAGAAGGAAAACACTCATCTAATCATGACACAGCCGTTTCCCCCTACTTCACTGTGATCAAAACCGAGAAACGCAACCAGCATTTGGTAGAAATCTGAAGAGCTGATGGCCCACACGCTCTGCATCGAGTGTTCATGATACATTATGCTAAAAGTAACATCAGGCCAGGATGTGAAACTGTGAGAAGATAGCGCCTCACTCATGTCTTTCAGAGGGCCTTCACAAAACAGCCCCACAAAAGTAAGACACACTAACAGCCAGAAAACTAATTTAAACACTCAAAACCACGTCATCGCAGACTTTGTAAACTTAGACTTATTTTGTCACTTTATTCAATCCCTTTCTTGGTCTCAAGATGAGATATTTTTTTACATTAAAGGTATAGTGGAGGATTTTCTTTTTCCGGGTGGATCATCAAGACTATTGGTCCTCCTAGTTGTCAATCATTCTGGGATATGTTTACGTAAGGCCGTCGTACGTGCCGTGACCAAGACAGTATATAAAAGGCCGTGACAGGTCAGCGAGCAGACGGCCACGGCGTCCGACCATAGAAAGTATATAAAAGCCTCCGACCGCTGCCTCCCCGCTCTCGCCGATAGCTTGTTTATTGGCCTGTAGCATGCTAACGTTAGCTATAGAGATGCTTGTCGTAAATAGATTTCCACTTGCCGGTGGCGAGTCTGACATAGTGGAAAAAGTGCAAATCTTCTTTTGGAAAGTAGGTTTGTAGAGCCATGCCGACAGCAACTTGTAAACAGAGCGTGCACGAGGAGAACTAGGCTTGTGCACGCTCTCTCGTGCACACGTTTAATAGGGGTTCCCTCTCGGGAGCAGGTAGGGTGTTGCGCATGTGCATTTTTTCAAAAAGTGGAGAGGGCGGTTCTTTTCTAAAATTCAGGAAAATCCTCCATTATACCTTTAAACTTTGTTTGACTTTAGGTGACGTGGGTGGTATGACAGGGAATTTCATTTTTTTTTGTTGGTGTCACATTGTGGCCAGCTATGTGACTATTTGTCATGATATCCATTTCCCTTTTATACTCAACAATACCGATGAACTTTGGATTTCCCCATCTTCACAAGAAAGAGCTTATTTTTTTCAGAACATGAAGGCCTTTTAACTTTTAACAGCAATTGACACTGGAATATACAGTATGTGTTGGTTTTCATAGTGCAGTCAGTGCCTTTGCTCCTGTATGAATAACTGGAGTCATACAGTTAAATTGGACTGGGATGAAACAAACTCAAATCCAGTTGAAGGCATAGTATTCATTTTATCGCTAAGAGTTAGAGAAGAAGATCGATACCACTCTCATATTTGTCTGCTAAAGCTTAGCCAGCGGCCTGTTAGCTTAGCTTAGCATAAACACTGGAAACAGCTAGCCTATCTCTGTTTAAATGTATTTTAAAATCTGCCTCCCAGTACCTCTACAGCTGACATATAAACTCCTCTATCTTATTTGTTTAATCTGTACACTGAAGACGCAGTAACTTCGTTGAGTTGTGATCTCTATGCTAGGCTAAGATAAACCTCCTGGCTTCATGTTTACCGTACAAACATGAGCGGTATTAATGTTTTCATCAAACTGTGGACTTATTCTTTTAAATGAACTTTAACCAGTTGAACATCTCTTTTTTTGATAAAAATGTGATTGTCCAAGGCATATTTCATCACCCCTGACTTGAAAGAGAAAATCCTAATTGAGGCCTCTCAAAAACTTCCCTCACACTGTTTAACCACAGATTTATTCAGTAAGACATTTTAAAAGGAAAGATAATGGTTGCTTGGGCAGTCATTTTAGACCACACTGCCTGAGCTTTAAACAGCTGGAAGTGCTCTGAGACAATGGGGCTTACAACATCTCAACATTGACTACCTCCTCGGGTTTTGATCTTTAATCACACCTCACGGTTTTCAGTTTCATGCATCACTCATCTTGTGGTGTTAAGTGCTCCACCTGTGTATACAAAAGTGTGTCAAAAACGGGCTTCGACTTGATAGAACTTAATCGGCTGTGAAAGAAATGTGGGTGTATTGTTTTGGTTCTAGTTTGGTGGCCATGGTTCAGTGGGTGAAGTCTTAAAAAGTCACAGCTTCCCCTTTTAAATTGGCACACTGTCACCACTGTTCAAATATCACACTTGGAAACCTTTCAACTGATGCATGTTTTATCTATATAGAAATTTGGGGAAAGAAGTATACAGCACCAGGGGTCATGTGTTGTTTTTCTTCTGCAGACTGAGAAGGAGATGGCGTGATATGTATCAGCACGTGATCCTGTGGTCAAAGGGAAACCATATAAGCAAGTGAACATGATTCTGGTTGTCAAAGATACCAGTTGTACTACACATACAAAGAAACAGAACTGCGAGAACTACATCTCATCACTGAGTGGGTAAGTGATTTGTTGTACTGGTAGAAAATAGACAGGGCATTTTCTATTTAACATTTAAACTTAAAATATTATATGTTATCCTTGTTACATTAAGATTTTGATGTGATATACTAATGTCCTGTGTTTCTTTGTAGATAACATGGAGGAGCCATTTACAACATATACGACTACAGAAAGTGATTATGCTGAATCTGTAAGTATTTATTTGATATCATTTTCTGTAGCCATGCCACCAGGGGAAAACAATGAACCTGTTACAAAGAAAATGTTGATGTCTGTATAGATGCTGAAATAGAACAAAGGTGACACTGACTCACCATCGCACCTTTCAGATCTATGATTTTAGTGCATGTGTGTTTGTTTATGCTGTAGTATTTAAAAAATACCATATGGTAAAACTTAAAACTCTGGTTGATTTGTGAACAATGCCAGCTCAGTGCTTTTTATTAAATATGATATATTTGGGCATTTTTATGTCGCCAGTATGTTTATATTTTTGATTTCATGTTCGGGGTACAGTAGATTTAAATCTAAAGCAGACATCTGTAGGATACTCAAATGTCACAACTTTCCATTGTTTGTAAGAACCTAAGCCTCAGCTTCACCACGCTGTTTATCTCTGCCCTAAATCTAAAGTTGATGCTTCTGGGGTAATGAGTTCTGCTGCGGGCCCCTTTCTGAAGCCCCTCAGGATCGTTTACCCCCATCACCCCCCACCCCCAGGCTTGGATAGCAGCAGGAAGTTGTGCTGTAGTGTGGTTTCTCCTGTACAGACACAACACCTGCACTTGACAGCAGTTTTTTTGCACGCTCTGGTTAGCTTGTACGTCACCGACAGCGTTTGATGTCATATCACTGTATTCCTACTAGAAGCATGTTATGTTGTTAAACCCTGACAGCAGTGTATGAGTTGGGTAACAAGGACAGAAGATAAAAAAACACCTGACAGGAACTCAAAAGTGAGAAAAAAGGCAGTATATCTTTTGCCCATAGTGAAATACTCAGATTTATTTTACTAAAGTAAAAGTAACAACACAACGGTGTCGAAATACTCTGCTACAAGCATTCAAACATCTACTTAAGTAAATGTACAAATGTACAAAAAGTAGCATCAAAATATACTGAAATAAAAATAAATGGAAATATTCAAGTAAAGTACCTCAAAAAATTGTACTTAAGTACAGTACTTGAGTAAATGTACTTGGTTACTTTCCACCACTGTATGTTGCACAAAACCCTCTTTAATATTGCATCAGATAATCTGTTTGTCTTTGTTTTATTGCAGGACCCTTCTGAGTACCCAGATTACTATGGTTCAGGGTTGTCTGAAAACACGGGCATGTGTGACAGAAGCTGGGTCAGGGAGTTTCGTGGACAGTATGAACCACCTCTCTTCTGGATCATCTTCATCCTTGGCGCCGTGGGTAATCTGATGGTGGTTTGGATCTACACCACCGTGCGCAACCGCCTTAAAACAATGACCGATGTGTACCTGCTAAACCTGGCTGTGGCTGACCTCCTCTTCCTGTGCATGCTGCCCTTCTGGGCTGTTGATGCCACCAAGGGCTGGGACTTTGGCATCAGTCTCTGCAAAATGGTATCAGCTGTCTATAAAATCAATTTCTTCAGCAGCATGCTCCTGCTCACCTGCATCAGCGTAGACCGCTACATTGCTATTGTGCAGGTCACCAAGGCCCAGAACCTGAAGAAAAAGAGGCTGTTCTACAGCAAGCTTGCCTGCCTGGTCGTCTGGTTTGTCTCCATTCTCCTGGCCCTACCTGAGTTTATCTTTGCCCGGGTGAAGGAGGACAAATCGGGCCAGTCCTTCTGTGCTCTGGTCTACTGGAACAACGTGTACAACCGGACTAAGATTCTGGTTCTGTCCCTGCAGATCTGCATGGGCTTTTTCCTCCCTCTACTAGTTATGTGCTTTTGTTACTTTGTCATCATTCGCACACTTCTGCAGGCCAAAAGCTTTGAAAAGCACAAGGCCTTACGTGTCATCTTTGCTGTGGTGTTTGTGTTTGTTATCTCTCAGTTGCCTCACAATTGTCTGTTGATAATGGAAGCCACACAGGCGGCCAATACTACTATCACCGATTGTAAAATTGTAATTGGTTTTGATGTTGCTGGACAGGTTGCTAAGACCCTGGCGTTCACTCATGCCTGCCTAAACCCATTCCTGTACGTCTTCATTGGAGTGCGGTTCAGACAAGACCTTCTGAGGATTGTGAAGATGTGTGCTTGCGGTCTGGGCAAAGGAGGGCTCAGTAAAATACAGGCAGTTCCCAAACGTCCCTCTGTCATGTCAGACACTGACACTACCCCTGCCCTTTCCATATAAATGCGCATTTTCCTAAAATCCCAAACCTGAGACCTGAGCCTATAGTTCAACTAACATGTATTATATTTCCATTTTTTACCTAATGCATTAAATGCTACTAGCAGAGCACTGACAACATTTTCAACTTTCTAAGCAACAAAATCTTTAGAGTTTACATTCATTACATTCATATTCTGACAGTCACAAGCACAGTTTTTCTGGAGTCACTGTATAAACTGTACATTTGTGTAAATACAGTTTTTTTTTAAAGTGTTTTACATTTGTTTTACATCATATGTTTGCCGTGTGCTGCTGTAACTGAATATCAAACTATTGTAATTTTGATTTTCAGTCGGTAAAAAAACATCAATTAAAAATGAGAAAAATCTAAAGCATGCTGCAGTTTTCTTTGCTGCTATTCTGTCTGCACAGCACAAAAACAAGAGGGAAGTTACAACAGTAGTTTCAAGTACATACTATAAACGAATGCAGTGGTGATGACATCAAACTTTATATCTACTATACATACATGGGAAAGTATTTGAGTGCTTTCACTGGTGTAACAGACCTGTTGCGGTGGGAAATGCACTTGACTGTGGCCAGTTCAATCCACAATGTTTTCGATCTGATTAGACATCCTCCTGTTGACAGTCTGTGCTATCGTCTGTGCCTACACTCATGACTGTTGAACCTCATCTGGCTATGACTTGTCAGTTTCACAGAGGATGCTAACTGATGCCCATTCAAACTGGCTTCCCACAATCGCCTCACAACGGCTGTAGCACAGACAGGCTGACTGACAGACAGACAGGTGTCACTGCCTGAAAAACTTTCCATGTTCAGCCACAACTTTCAAAGCACAAATTCAAATAGTGGCCACTCAATCTGCATGAAATTCAATGCAAAATCAGGCAGAAGAGTTGTCTTTCCTTGTCTGACTGGTGCCACCAAAACCTGAGAACATGAAAGCCTAATGCAAGTTTAAATGGTGGGCCTGTGGCCTGTTTTCCAGTCCTCTCTGATGGGTGACCTGTGGGCGATGAGCTCGCTGTCACATAATCACAGTTTCATTACACATCCAAACAGAAACTGCTGGTATCAACCTGATATAAATCTGGCATTAAACAAAGCTTCAAAGTTGAGATTTGAGGTTGGCATTATGGCATGTTGAGTGATTAAGTGGCCCAAATTTAGAACGACTAGTGCAGTGCCTTTTCAAAATGTGTGTTCGAAAGGGACCGAATGCTTGGCCTCCGGTAGTGCTGCTTGCAGCTTTCTCAAGAACCGCTCATCCAAACAATATCACACTCAACGTTGCACTTCCTTGAGTTTGAGCAATACACCAGGTCCTGCCACGAGCTGCGTCCCCTAGCAATGCTCGAGTATATGCGACAGCTAGCCATTTGGGACCAGGCTATTTCCGGGAACAAATACATTAATTCTGAAAGTTACAACACTGATGGTTGAAATGTAGATCTTAAGGTCTCACATTGCACTTGCACTTGCACATTGCACTTGCACATTGCACTTTCCTGGGTCCTCAGCGATACACCCGCCAAGTGTCAAGTTGATCGGATGAATTGTTGTCGAGAAAATTAAAAGACAGACAAACAGAGTATCCTTCTAATTTTAGTTAGATGATTGTATACTCATTCAGATGTTCGGTTAAGCTGTAAAGTTGATTTAGAGTTAGAAGTTAAATAAAAAGATCTTTAATCCCATATCTAACAAATGATACTGTATGCCTAGTGACACAGAAAGAGGAGGGGAAAAGTAAGCTGGAGAAAGAAAAAGAGAGGAACATCACAAAACAGCTGCAGTCTCGCACATTGAGTAAAAAACAAAACCCGATGTGTTATTGTGGTCACTGAGGTTGGCATCCAGACAACTGCAGCCTACCTGCTCAATTCAGGTGAGACCACAGACACATTCTTTCATTTTACTCCTTTGTACTGCTTCTTCTTCCTCTCCCGACAGGAAACCATCAGTCAAGTCAATAACAACGAGCTCCTGCTTTACTGCAGAGCTGAGGCCTCACCATGGCTGTCCGTGCAGGTTGGTCTGTAGGGACCCTGGCACGTTTCTTGAATTTGTCTCAACTGGAGAACACTAATGGCAATGTTACCCACTCAGCACATCTTTGGCGTATGTGTATTCTGGTTTACAAACCTGGTTTTGATTCTTGCGCATAAACTTAATATAAAACATCTTTTTTAATCTAGTGTATGGCTCACATAGAGTAGATCCCTCAGTTCATCTTGAGTGCACGAGGGAAAAGTACTTTCAAAAAAAGAAGAAACTGCAAAAATGTCTCAAATCCTATTGCAAAATGCAATTTATCTTCTTGTTTCAAAAGAGTAAAGAGTAAACAGATTAGATGTGTTCTGTATTAGAGATATGAGATATGATACAGTTTGGCTTCACTAAGGCAGGAATGTTTCCAGAACTACTGTATCAGATTGCCTTATATGAGTGCTTCCAAAATTAATTTGTCTGATGTATTTCACCAGTCCTATCTCCTTTTTCAATTGTTTGATAGCATTTTACTGCAGAGAACACATTATGGCTTTATCGAATAATTACAAGACATAGTGATCCTAAAATTGTTGATGTTAAAGCTTTATGTCTTTTTTTTCTTTTCCTCAGTATTCAGTCTAGATGTGTTGTGTGTGCTACCACCATTTGGAGAGAAGGAAACTGTTAACCATTAATCCATTCCTTTTTAAGATTTTTGTGGCTTTTTGCTAACTAGATTTAAGGCACACACACAATTGCAACACTAAATGGTAAGGTGCTACAACTGACTCATGTTAGTGGAAATTGAGATTTAGATTAGATTAGATTCAAGTACAAAGACAAGATGTTCCATGTTATGTGCAGTCAGACTACCATAGTTGGTTGTTGTTGAACTAAATAAAGATAGATAAATATATAGATAAATATATGTTCTACTACAGAAACCAGAAGTGGACCATTTACTTAAGTACCACAAAAAATAAAATAATTTGTTTACTCCATAAACTGTATAAAATACTCCACTAGAAGTAAAACTCCTGCATTTGCATTTAACTTCGGTAAAAGTACAGAAGTATTCAACAAAGGTAAACTGACTATATATGACATTATTAGACACTGTTATTGTGACTGATTCAACAGTGTGTAAGCAGCATTTTACTGTTGTTGCTGGTTGAGGGGGCGCTAACATTACAGTAACTACTTTGGATACACGACTTGGACTTTTCTCTAATCATGCTTTTTTGTGAAATATTGGATAATGTGACCTTTTATCATCTGATAAGTTTAGAGACGAAATCACTCTCTGGTTGAACTGCTAAAAATTGATAGACATCTGAAAAATGACTAGGGGCCCCAAGTAGACACTGCTTTAAAAAAAAGTACAATCTTAAACAAAACAAATAGATACAGCTGTTAAATTTTAAAATTGTCAAGTAGAAGTATAAAGGAGAATACAATGGATGTATTGAAGTATATCAAAATTATGTCTGTCTAAATCACACCCATTTTAAATTCCATTTGTGTGTTTATGTTCCTCCTAAAAAAAAATATGTGGATGAATACGGTCAAATCATAATTTCGATTTTTTACAAATTAGCTGAACTACTCCACCATCTCTCCATGTATCCCCTTGTTCATTGCAGGAGTACCACCTGCCTCATATTGTGGTGTTATTTTGTCCATCAATGCACATCACTCTCTGGATAAAAAGCATCAACCAGACTGTCAGAACATGCAGTGTGAGCTTTCTTTTAAATTCTCATAAACTACTGGTAATATCTACCACAAGGTGGTGTAGCTTGCACAGCAGAGTGAGCCTGTGGTTTAGGATTCAATGAGTTGCCAGCAAACACACAAGTTGGAATTGAAACTACTAACCCCATCTAGTGGCGGCTGGATGGGAGGCCATGTCTGGGGGAGCAGCATTGGACGTCAAGCTTCAAGTTTAAGTGAAGTTTGTCTTGTTCTTGCAAAAGAATCACATTCCCAAAGAGCTTCTAATAGACAGGCAGATTGATCGTATACTGTATTACTAATATTACATGTTCCTTATTATCCCACAACTGCACCATAGTAATAATAACCACTAGGGAAAACAGTAAAAAGTAAAAAATCGAGCAGGCCTTGGACTGTGTGGTGAAGAACGCGAAAGACTCACAAGTAGAGCAGCACCTGTGGTTTGGGAACATCCCATCCATCTTTCTGCACAGGGGTAATTGTGTGTGTGTGTGTGTGTGTGTGTGTGTGCGTGTGTGTGTGTGTGTGTGTGTATGTGTGTGTGTGTGTGCATAAAGGAGATGTGTGAGAGAAAGAAAAAGAGGGATAGAGGTAGGACATGGTGGAGTCTATGAGTAATAGTAGAGAAAAGTAAGCACATGTGACCCATTGACATTGAGCGGGCTGCAGTCTGGTTTCAACTGGTCTATGCTCTGGTTCTGTGGACCACAGAAAGCCTCAGGGACGAGGACTTATGTATCACCCCCTGGCTTTGAGCACCATTTATGACAAGTCACAAATAGCTCATCATGGAAGTTAGAGTGTAGCTCATAAGTAAATGTGAAGCGTATTATGAAAAAAAAAAAACTGTGAAAAGATGGGTATATGGAAGGAAATGGAAAGCTATCCTTTATCCAAGCAAACAGAATCTTCATACCACTCCTCGGTGTAAAAAGAAATGTAATAGAACTTGGACCTCCACAGTCCCAGCCCAAACAGGGAGCTTCTTATCATCCGCCATCTCTCCCACAGCTAATATTTCACTTCAGCTCCCAGGCCCACAGAATGAGAGACGTTTCCATTTCATGTCAGTCATTTCCAGGCCTGTGTGTTACCTGTGTGGTGATAAGTGTTTGACTGACTGGGAGTGTCGTTAGTCACTGTCCGGCTCCGAGTGACAGCCACAGATTGACGCTGATGATGAGAGGAGGAGAGGCACGGTGTGTTCAGGGACAGCAGAAAACCCACAGTTGATGTAGGGGGAGGAAACACATTAACACACATATATATATATTCCTCTCACATGCTTTCCTAATTTTCAAAAATGTGTTTGTTTCCTATAACATATGACATATACAGTATCTTTAATCTTAAAGGTGAATAATTCCCATTCAGTTACATTAGCAATATGTCACTGATTAATAGTATGATGAATTAACAATTGTTAGACCCATTAGCTAGGAGGTTTGCAGTACTATGTTAAAAACTATGTAATTTAATATTACTGTAATTACAGGGACAAGGAAGACAATGTTATTCGAGTTTAGTAAATTCTGTTGAGTTTATAAGCCATTGTTGATTTCCAGTGGTATTTTTTTTTTAAATCAACTGCTAAGAACCAGTGCTTTTTAAATCCAAGTAAATATCAACTTGAAAACTTAATTGTTCATATATCTTGAATTTTCTTTTTGTTTGTAGACAAATGTCACATTTCCTAATGTTCAGTTGGTCTGCTGTGCACAGACTTAAATACTCTTTAGGTTAAACTAACATCTAATTGGAGCTATTAAACACTTTGTTTCCCCTAATTGGTACAACATTACAGGTAACTGTCCTATACATTTACAGTTAAATATCAAGTTACTTTCTTAGGAGATTATTGGAAAAATGGGACCCACAAATTAAAATGGGACCCATTTTTCTTGGCAATAACTCCAAAAACCATAACTATGAGATCATCCATGAATGTAGGCATCTAGAAGAATAGTTTCATGATGCAAAGATGATTTAGTGGTAAATGAGATAGGTAGTTGTGGATTAAACTTTTCTTTATTTATATTGCAGTTCATTTTGCATGTGTAGTTTGAGTTATTATGTTAGTTGTTTGCATAGTTAATATTTACTTGGTGGTATTTGTGGTTATTTGTAGTTATTGGGTTTTGTCCAACCCTCGTTAAAATGAGGCTGTTAAAATGGTTTGACCAGTCAGTATATATGTTCCACTCATGTGTCCGCTCTCTGTTTGCTGAGATTAGTTAGTTGAATTAAATTACTCTTGCAATTCAGTTCGTGTTCAGTTGTGTTTTGTTGACCTATTATATTCACCCTATTTTAGCTCTGGTTTTGGTCTCCACCAACTGCTGAGGTAAATATCTGACTTTTTAGCTGCTAAATGCTCCATTATGTTCACCAGCAAGTTGCTAACTAAATCTGTCTGCTGTTTGGTGCTGAGCAGGTTGTGTACAGCTTCCTTGTTATTGCACTAATCTTTGCAATACATTTAATCAATTCTCCTTCATGGAATCTCATTGTTTTCTAATTTGTAATCACTATCATTGAATATGTTGTCCATTACTGTTTTCACAATTGCTTTCAGTAAAAACTTCAAAGGCAATCTGTTGCGTTCAACCTTTTATTGGAAGTGTGTTTAGTGTGCTGCACAGCTGTACCTACACTCATAATGAAGGCCGATGACTTTTTAATATCGAACATAATGAAAACATATTATTCATCAGCGCCAGTCTTCACAGCTACATCAGCTCCATCAGCCTCATCAGAATCATCAGCCACCACCAGCAGCACCACCACCAGTGTCTGGACTCCATGGGGGGATTTATCTAGCTGCTGCTCAGGACAGACGCCCCTCAGTTACAAATCTCCCTGTAGAGTCTAAGCGCCAAAGACTTTCTGCCAAGACTAAATTATCTCATCATCAGTTATAATACATTCATATACATATAAAACATTCATCACTTTTCTCTCCTGATTGAAATGAAGATGATGCATGAATGAAGTTTGCAACATTATTTCAGTCTTTCAAAGACAATTTACAACACCCTCGGTTTACGTCACCATTAGTCTCAGTATGGGCCAACCTGGGAAAGAAAAGCAGGAAATAATACAGCACTACAAGGCCATGAAGGGCAATCTCTGGACATCTCTGGAACATGTTTTCACCCTTTCTTTTTACCTCCTCCTCCAAAAGCAAGGCGGTAAGCTGTGAGATGGATGGACTGAGCGTTGCACGGTTTCCAAAAATGAACAGAGTCTGACTACTGCTCTACCTGAGGAGCAAAAACAAAAGAGCCATCTCTACCTGTAGGACTGTGGGAGTCAAGGCTTTGATCTGGACCAGAAAGAGAGAGTAGTTTGATGAAATATTGATGCTATTTTTTTTTTAACTGTGTCCTGTGGGAGCTCAGTCTGCTCTCAGGATGTGTGCGCTGATGCACAATACTGCTCCGTACCTCGCCAGATGAGAATGGACTTGTCTATGTGGCTCAAGGAGTCTTATCGGTCCTAATGGGCCTAATGATGACCCCCCATATGGAGCCTGAGTCGTTCATGGACTTTTATTTTGGTTGATCAAAAGAAGAGCTACTTTCAATCATTCAGCATCTATGTCATCTTTACAGGATCTTGACAGCAAAGCCTGCACATGACTTGATGGGTAATTGTTTGCCCTTGAAACAAAAGGTGCAACAGCATTCGGTGTACACAATGTATACTTTCACATGTACACCTAGAACTGGAGAATGCCTTCTGAAAATTCATCACTGTTAATTTAGCTTGGAGAATATAAAAATCAAAAATGTCCTGACTTATCAGAGTTAATTTGATGTTAAGTTTTAGGCGGACAGGCAACTTTCAAATTAAAATGTATCATCTGGAAATAACTGTAAATCTCTTAGAACGCTCTTATGAATAAATAAACACTGGGAAATGTGCAGCACATGTTTAAAGTGAATCTTCAATTATACTTTTTTGGCCCAGTATTCAAATATTAAGGCCTTGTAGTATCAGACCATGTAATATGATTTCAACTGGCTGCTCGGAAACTTTGATTTGAGTTTGTATGAGTGACCCACATTCTTCAAGCAACAATGATCTCTGTGCAAGAAAAAAAAAATCTGAATATTGATAATTGCCCTGAGTGCTTTTGTCTGAAAGTTAAGAGGCCAACACACTGCAATCAGACCGGAAAAGAGGGTAAAAGACGAGGGGGGGATTTATCACTCTCCCATGCTCACGTTCCTACACAGAGATAGACGGCGGGCATAATGACTTCTGTGGAGAAAAAAAGCAGAACGATTATTTTAACTTAAAGGAAGAGGAGAAAGAGGCAGGGAAGCGGGCTGAGGGGGGAGGAAGGAGGGTCCTAAAAGGAGCCAGGGGCAGGAGATAGTCTGGGAAAGGTCTCGCGTTAAAGTGGAATTAACATGCCTTTCCATTGGAGTCCATTAGATAATCATATTCATACCACACAAGGCTCCAAACCCTCTCTGTTTCATTATTCCCTTTTAATCCAGCCTGATAAGGGGGTGCAGGCGTCTTGGTTTTATTATGTCGTCATTTAGAATGCACATGAAATCCCCACGGGATGTTATCATGGGGAAATTGCTTAAATAGCCCAAGTGGATATAGTTTGGCGTTTATTATTTCTGACGGATTCAAAATAACTGCAAATATCCTTTTTTCTGATTATTGTGGGCTGAGAGTCTTATCAGTCATTCACACTAATGGGCCCACTCAAGCCACCCGATACCTCTGGCAGGGGGGGGAGGAGGAGGGATGATGATGGGGGGAAAAGAGGGGAGTGCTGTGTTTAGTATCCTGAATGTACAACTGTGTACAGGTACAGTACATACATAAAAGAAAAGAGAGGAGTGTGAACAGAGAATGGAAAGATGTAGTGGGAGACTTTCTGAACTCTATGTACACAGCTTAAGGATGGATAACACTCTAATACACTCCTGACAAGTGGACTAAAGGTCACTGAAGCTCTCCTTTGTGGTATGTTTGTTTGGTCCCAAATCTCTGGTCCCTGGCAAACAGACCCAGTGTTAGATAGCTGAAGTCATTTGTTGGTTGGCACACTTGCACTTGTAGTCCTAAGATTAAGAGCAAGCAAAGCACTTTGAGTAAATGTGAATGACACAGTGTAACATGGGTAGTGAAAGGTGGGGGCAACAAGCAACAGAGTTCCCTTGCCTTATATTTACAGTTATGGTAATCTATTGTTTCTGTCAATTTGGTAATTTAAAAATTTTCAGATATACTGAAGGAATGTTCCTTTATGGGTTATTCTCCTGCATTTTAAGCTAAAGAAACCATTTAAAGCCCCATTGAATATTTGAAAAAGGCATTGTCGTGAAGGTGAAAATGTTGAGAGACATGAGAGATGGTTTTTAAACGACACCAAATGAAGATCAAGAGGTGTTTGTAAAGTAAGTAAATTGTTACAGAATTTTGTTACAACCATGTTGGACTTCTCGAGTATGACATTTGTTTATGTGGGAATGTGGAAATATTGTAATTGACATACATAAAGGGTCAGTTTACCCAAAATACAAAAAGAAAATCCCATTCACCCTCAGGTATCAAACCATGCACATGGATTCTGTTAGGGACAGTGTCTTGTTACTCCTCGTTAATGATTACTTTCTAGTTTTTGTGGGTTTTTTCTTATTAAATAGTAGAGGGCCGACAGGAAGAGATTATGGGTTGTCAGTGGTAGAAAGTAACTAAGTATATTTACTCAAATACTATACTTAAGTACGGTTTTGAGATACTTGTTCTTTATTTAAGTTTTCCCATTTCATATTATGTTACACTCCACTACATACTCCTAACACACTTGACAGCAGTTACTGGTTACTTTGCAGGTCAGGATTTTACATGTAAAACCTTTGTATGATCATCTTGTAAAACATTTGTATCGAATAAAAATGCCCAACAGTATAGGTGAAAATCAAAATGGACTCCACTTGGAATGCTGCTTACACATAACAGCAATCCAATAATATGTATATATGATAAACATAACACTTACAGCGGCATTTCCTGCAATAGAGTATTTTCATACTGTGGCGTGGTGCTATGTTTACTGAAGTAAAAAACCTCAATACTAACTGAGGACACTTTAAAAATTCCTTTATATTACAAATACTGCCTTTCTGCTGGGAAAGACACAGGAGCCTCTGTCATGGCTCTGTTCATGCAGCCAGTGCATCTGTGTGGATATAATATGCTTATTCTGCCATATCCATTTCACAGTGACATCTGTCCAGCGGCGAAGAATTAAAGGCAAAAATCCAAATGCCGACACAACATTCTGCCAAGTATTGATTTACTGTTACTCGTGTAACATACGTGGACACACTGAGCACCACATATTATTTCACTGAGATCATGGCTGAAAGTGGAAACACGCTCTGTCAGTTGGTCTTTTTTATTTTGTTTTTGATTTTTTAAATAAGACCATGACACAGATGTTGATCTTCAGTGCCTTGCATTTCCTTTTAGATTGTGCTGTGAGGAAAAGTGACAATATGTGAGTGTGTGTGTGCATAAATGAGTGTGTGCATGCTTGTGATTGGTTATCGTGTGTGTGTCTGTGTGTTTGTGAGCATGCCTGAGTGTCTACCTTAGTGAGTACACCTCCCTGTCTGTAGATCTCAAGGTCTGGAACAAACAGTAGTTCCTTCTTAATTGGGGTGAGATCTGGGGCTTAAAGGGGGCCAAGAAGGGACCCAAACCCCTTTTTTTTCCTCCTCCAGAATCACTTTGGCAACAGAGGTGCTTTTGATGTGTGCTTTGGCTCTGCAAGCCTTACTTTGGAATATGTTCTTGGGAGACCATTGGTTACTTGCCTCCAGGCAGAATCTCAATCCCCAGGATCCTGGCCCTCTTTGATGAAATACTTTCGGGAGCTGCTAACCCTACTGATGCCCATGTGCACCCCCTCCCTCCTCTTTTACCCTCATGTTCTCCCCCACCTCACCCCCACCTCCACGTTCCTCGGATTCTCTTTGAGAGATTCATAACAAGGACTTTATCTCTGTGTAGTCCAGGCCAGATGAGCACCGCCTGACAAACTGACAGCAGAATTAGTCGTGTCTTACAGAGCACCTTTGACTGTCTCCTTTCTCGGCCCGACTTCCTGTCTTTACGGACACATGCGTTTTCATTGTATTGACACTGATCTGTATCAAAGCATTGTGCATGAGTGGCATTACTGTATTTGTTTTTTAACTAATAACCTTATATTATGTCTGGATTGTAATTTTAAATAATCGAATATAAACATCTGTGCTTTTACTTTGGCATTGTATGGATCATAAGGAAAGAAATGCATCTGTAACTGTAGAGGTATTGATAAATAGAGACACTATATGATGTGAATTACTGAAGTATTTAAAAAAAAACACTGCATAGTTGCCCAATTTTGACATTCAAAATCCATCTTCATTGTATGGCAAAATCAGAATCAAATATTTGGAGGTTTATTGATGACAAAGATGTTGACAGTTGTGATAGAAGGTCTTGGGCTCTGATTGATTAAAGCAGTAATTAGTGAATGCAGACTTTATTTGCATAGAAAGCATCAGAAAAGTGATTATAAAACACCCTTTATAAACAGAACATTTCTTACAATTACAGACTTCTTCATTTGCCGCAGCAGATAATTGGATGTGTGTTACAAATGGGTGAAATACACTAACTGTGTCTTGATGGACTTGACCTCTCGGCCACACACACACACACACACATTCAAATCCTGGTTAAACGATTAACCGGTGATTTTCCTCTCCAAACTCCCACCTCTTCATTGATTGAAACAGCACCCTAAAGACCTCTCTTACCACATCATTTCCCTGTATATTGATTATGTATATTGATTGTAACCTAACCCTACTGGAAAGATTCCCTCCGCTTTTACTGCAGCAATAGGTATCACTCTAAAGGCTGAGCCCAGGAGAATATTTTAGCTCTCATAAATTGACAGTTTCCAATATATGAGTTCCATAATGTAAATTGTTCTTTTTTTTAAGGTGGGTGATTGCGGAAAAAGTCCTGTGCGAAAAACCGTTATCAAAGCAGTGAAATAAATGGCACCTAAACCTGTAACTATTAAAAAAAAAATCCTATTATAATAAAAGAAAGGCTTACAATTTAGCAGTGTAATTCAAAAATATACATTCCATTTAGTGTAAATGTTTTTAGAGTTATGCAGGTCGGCATTATGCTGAATGTATTATCACATATGTCCTGTAAGTTTAATTGTATGGCATTCATTTCTTGCTGTCCATCAAACTGTTGAGAAAAGTGACGGTTTTAGCAGGATAAAATCACATTGTCTTTAATAAAGCAGTCATGGAGTCCCTGATGTGGTCCATTGCCAGTCCAGGTTGATTCAAACACGTATTACTGAGTTATATAGACAGACAAGGAGAAACACAAACAGGAAATGAATGCCAAAGATGTTCAAAATCTAACTCCTTATTTTCTCACCTAACTTTGGGTCAGTTGTAGACTTACACATACACAGAAAGTGGGTAAACTGAGTTTAATGCGGGTTTATGCTCCATAGGCTACATTGTAATATTACTAGGGTTAAAGTAAAAAAAAAAGTAAATAAAGTTGGCTTAAAGAAAGAAAGAAAGAAAGAAAGAAAGAAAGAAAGAAAGAAAGAAAGAAAGAAAGAAAGAAAGAAAGAAAGAAAGAAAGAAAGGGGTACAGGAATTGAAAAAGGAGGGAGGCAGTGAGTAAAGGAGGGAGCAATCCGAAGGGAGGAGTCAAGCGAGGGAAGGAGCAGCTGGAGTCCCACACTTCGCCCTCTCTCTTCTCCTCGAAATAGCGCACTAAATGTAATAACAACTCTCCATGCGCTTCTCTGACGCTTATGTTGTTTTTACGCACATCTGCAGTCTGCTATCGGCAGATATTATCGGCAGGCCGATGGTTCTAGTCCGGCGGTGTTTGGACACAGCAAACTGTGAGAAAGAGGAGAAAGACAGGCAAGAGGAAAAACTCTGGCAGCGCCGCTTTGGAGTTGGAGTTGCAGCGTAAAAAAAAAAAAGTCCCACTCAACTCCAGAGGCACATCTGCAACTTAGGAAGAGAAGAAATCGAAGAAGGAAGACAACTGTTTTTTTTCCCTGTGAAGATAAAAAAAAAGTCAAGAATTAGAGGGGGAATCACCCACAAAGAAGTAAGTAATCTATAAATAATTTCACACACACAGGGACATTGTTGCGCTGATTTGTCTACTTTTAAAGTTTGGACAGGCAGTCAGACTTTGTGGAGCAGGAGAGGTTTCACATTTCAAAACGATGGAATTTCATACAAGTTAAGATGTTAGACATGAAGTGGATTAACAGAGGAAACACTGGCACGACACAGCAGGTTTAAAAAACAAAAACGATGAAAGCTTCAAAGCGGGATCCCAAAAACAGCCGCCCCCAAAAAATGCGGCACAGTCTTGTGTTTCACTCGGCCTGGGTGTGTGATTTATGCTCTGTGAAATAAGTGTTGGTTGTTAAAAAGCCCGGACGGCACACTTAACAAGAAGCCTATCCAACAGACAGATGTGCATTTTTAAACTAGTTTAAAGTTGCATAAAGTTTGGTAGTAGTGGAAAACGTGTTCTGGGATCTTTGGTGTGTTAGACAGAAGAAACACGTGTAATTCTGTTGGGAGTTTTGAACTGAAACTTCACGAACTTCTGCAGACGTGAAACTTTATTGGACTTTTGCCTAAAGAAACGCGCGTGGGGGGAGGGTGGGGGGGGGGGTGCATATTTATGTGCATGTGTGATCTTATTTCAGTGTCTGTTATTGATTCGGTTTATCCTGTTAGATTCTGCAGACTTATTGAAACAGTTAGCTACATGCACATGCTCAGACACATTTTTTTTTTTTTAAATCCAAACCAAGCCTGTGACTGACCCTTGCCTTGACCTTTAACATTTAGAGGTATTTCCTTTTATAACCATTGTACAACTCAAAACACAAAACACAAAACATTTCTACATCACTGGTTTTCATAGTATTTTCAAAACTTAAAAGCCAATTTGAAGGCATTTTTTTAATGCACACAAGACATATTATCACTGCAACAAAAAAAACCCTCATTTAGTTTCACATTTCTGCATTGAGCTGATATTTTTTAAACAAGTGCAAATTGCGGTGTATCACTGAGGTGAAATAGTTATTTGTCTTTCCAGTGCACTTTGACTTTATTTAACAAGTGTCTGCATCTGGAAACCTGACAGAGTCAAAACATTTAAAAGCAGGAACTCTTTTCTCAATTTTAATCTGACAATTTGAATTGGATTTAACAAAAAAAAAAAAAATTATTATGTGCTTCACAAACATGTGTAAGGACTCATCATACATATAGTGTGTTTGAAGGCATGTGCTCAGAGAAATGTAAGCCCATTACGGTGGGGTCTGTGGCCCTGCAGGGGTCCATGTAGGGAGTTTTATGGGGCCCTGAGCAAAATTAGAAATGTTGTAAAGTCACTATCATTTAGTTTATTAGAATTCACAATTGAAAAGGGATACAAAAGCACTAATACAAACACAGGGTTGTCCCTTTTATAGACAGCCCTTCATTTAAAAACAAAATCAACACTAAAAAAAAACAATCTCTCTAACAGAAGTCTGTGTTCGTTTTGGGGGTCCAGGACATGAAAACGTTTGAGAGCCCCCGAGCCTCCACATGTGTGGATATTTGTTTGAAACTTTCCCTCCTGTCCGCGCCAGCTGTTCCACATTTTATCTGCTTGTCTGCTCTCGGGTTTCATACAAACGGCGAGGGTCCGAGGTGCTCAGCCATGCGGTGCAGCTCAAATCCTCCTTTTTTTTGACACTTGGCAAATTATTAACGGAGGTCTGGCTGCCTTGAGACGGAGCAGTGAGCGAACACACCAAATAAGATGTTTAACAGCACAAGTTCACACTGATAAAAATCTCCTTTTAGTTATTTTTTTTATGAGGCTGTTCCATCATTCATCATGGCTGTGGATTTGGCTTGGAGCAGAGGTTTTGCAGGTCTTGGTTACATTTGTCTAATAAAATAAAAAAGGGCCTGTCATATATACCTGTCATTTAATATGTCCCCTATTTTATTTATAATAACAAAATAACATTTCACAGGGCCTACAAGTAGGAAATAATTCACTGTCATGTCAGTGATTCAGCTCAGTTAACATGGAAAAGAATGATCAGATGATCAGGCCTCACTCAGGTTTTAGGTTTAATATTTTATATCTTGAAATGAGATCAAGAAAATCATTTATAATTGCAATTTTCTTTATTGAGATTAAACAAACTGTTGGCTGTACATTTCTCCCCTGTTTTGCTTTTTGTGGCTTGTGACTTGTTAATCATTTTGAAATGAAACTGATTCTTAAAAATACTATATAATTATTATTTGAATTAGGATGGCATCCGATTTTATTTATATAAAATATAAAATACGATACATTCTCCACGAGCCTTATATTAAATGAGATAAAATAAAATGTCAGTGACGGATGACAGAGAAATCTATGACATTTCTGGATTTAATATTCTTAAGAACAACTTTAACACAACTAGGTTTAATTTCTGTTTTTACACAACATGTGCATTTTTTTAAGTGTGATGTATAATAAAACATAGCATTATTTCATGAAAAAAGAGCAATTCAATAATAAAGATGTATGAATATTATATGACAACACAGCATTATTTGTTTTGTACTATTACATTTTATCTAAAGTAAACTATCAAAGGGGATACTGATGTCACACAGGTGCACCTTTACCAAAAAAAGGACTTTGTCTCATTATGATGCAGCAGCAGTGATGAATGCAGCAGTGTTTAAGATGCTAATCTGCTGGAATGAGATGCACAACTCAGAGCCACTCGCTTACTGTAGCCAGCAGAGATGTATCACAGCCGCTCTCTCCACGCGGATAGCGTTTCCCTCTGCAGGAGTCACTCCGTCAGATAGCAGCAGCGTACTGTTTTATCTTAACTTTAAGCACTCCTTTTGCAAATTATGCATAGCGACGCTCGCCCAGTGCACCCGTGACCTGGCGACCTGGCAGAATAAGCGCTGTCATGTTAATGCAGTGAAATGACATGCCATTAGCTTTTTGAGCTATGGCCCTCTTCTCTTTTTAAGGGCCTTGCATTTACAGCTAACTGCAGGTTCTGTCCTCAGGCCTTTTACACCCTGCAGGAAGAATACCTGCTATCAGGTTTGTATGCAAGAGGCCCTAATGAGCTGTGTTGTTGTGCAAATGCTGCAACCCGAAGCCCTCAAAGAGGTGGCAAATGTTTTGTTAAAACGAGGGTAATGTGAGGAAGTTGATTTTCCTTAAGATAATGTGGACTGTAGTTTATTTTTAGTGTTAGCTCGCTTGCATTGCAGGTGTTTTTATCCTGTTTCTTGGGAAGCTACAGGAACCACATACACAGGTGTAAATAAGGACAATTATTTTTGGACAAAAAGTATTAGTTTTAAATACACTGAAACCCCCTGACCAGTGGAAATTTGGAGTAATTCCCTGTATAATTTGATTAGCTGTTGCTTCCCTTCCATGTTACTCGCGTAGTTGAGTAGATGGCCCCCGAAAGAAATCTCTCACTTTGATGATTTGGTACTTTGATATGTTGACATCAAATGAAACAGGAACAGTGGGGAAAGAAAGAGGACAAGTCAGACAGAGGTAGTGATTGAGGGAAAAAAAATGAGAGCGGGTGGAAATGTGTGTGTGTGTGTGTGTGTGTGTGTGTTCGCTGGTGTGGTTTGCGAGGAGTGCTATGAAAAGTTGGGCTGAGATGGCAAACCTGAAAAGCGTCAAAATGTCTGGATGCATTTGCGTGCGAGCAGAGACAAGAAGGGGTCTTCGGGTGTGCAAGGGCTTCTCCTTGGCCTCCTAATCCCCAGGCCCAGCCATCCCTTCAGGGCATGCCTCAGATCTGGCTCTCTGGCTCTCCGCGCGGACGACCCAGCTCCGCCAGCAGATTTAATATGCTATGTGTTCCTGCTCCCCCGGCTCCCCTCCACCTCAACCATCATTGTCCCAGAGCGGGACCCCGGCTCCCCGCTTCAAGGAACCTGCTAAAGGCACCTTTCAAGCCGGGTGATGTCTTTGGATAAGGCTGTGTACGATGAGGGGAAAGTGGCGATGAGGAGGGTGTGAGGCTGGAGATATCACACTGTAATTTTAGATATGTATATTACACACATTCAGGAATCTTAATACACGTGGGGCTTTTGCAAACAGCATACTGACACAACATTCATACACCTCACAGAGCTCCAACTGCATGCATGTACATGCATTCTGCTGCTCATTCACACTTCTCTTTCTCTTCCTCTGTTTCTTCTCTCCCTCAAACACAAACATATGTGTTTAGTTTTTCTTTTGTCTCTTTTTTCTTTTCAGTCTCTTGTGGAAGCAACTTTTTTTTCATTTGTCTGAAGAAATAAGAAATGGGAGGGAAAAAAAGTGCTCAAGTTGCCTCAGCAGGGGCTGAGAGAGGGCTGTTTTGTTTTCCATGACTCTGGCCTGTTGGAAACTCCAACTGGACCTGACAATTAGTCTGGTCAACTGCTCCGAGTGAGGCACCAAAGACGGCAAAAAAGAAAGAAAAACAGTGAAAACAGTTAAGTACATTTGAATCAAGTGACTGGAATTTATGATCGATTAAGCTGTGTTTGACAGCTTAACATAAGCCCCGTTGTAGGTCATGGTACATTTTATTGCAAATATGCCGGTTTGTGTGCGAGAATGCAGAGTGTGCCAGTGAGCGGCTGCGTTTTCTTTTCTCACATACTTGAGGAGAAACAGGACAGGTCACGCCTGCATGTGGGCGCCGCTCATCTCCTCCTCTGTTTGCTGTAGCTGCTGTAAAAATGTCTTTAAGTCTGCGGTGTGAAGTATAGCAGCAAGAGGTGAAGTGCTTTGGTTTGGGGGCCATTTGCTTGCGGGCTGCGTGTAAAGTTGAGCGCCTAAAGACACAGTTTCTCGAGGCTGGGCTGTTATTGCAGATGTGGCATTGTGTCAGCTTTGATGGGAGCCGGTTGTGGCATCCGTGAGGGGGTCTGTGCTTTCTCGGCCGGGGTGGTGATTGGGGAACAGATGAACTGGCTGCTTGCTGTGAACAATGATCTGTCACTTACCCCTGCCTCTTGATGTGTGAAGCCATGAGTCAGGCTCTGTCTACTCCAAGACACCAGTACGTACACACTTTCTTTCTGTTCAAATTATTTGAACTGAGCAAGAAAAAGCTATCTTGTTTACTTGTTTACTAAACAAAACTCCTGTCCTTACACCAGTATTTAAGTTATGCATTGTCATGCAATAATGCGCACAATGCGAACCCCATGTGTTTGCAATCCCATGCTGCTTGTAGTTGTCTTTCAGTAGGAGTTATCCCTGAGTATTGCTGCATCCTGGAGTGGAGGTCAAGGAGGGGTCCATTGTTTGAATGTCAAATGTAAATCCCAAGGTTAATACCTGAAAGAAGCACATGCCCAGACATTCTATCTCCTCTCCAAACATGTTTAGATGAGTACCTCTTCCCCCACTCTGCTCCTTCATTTCCGTCTGCTGCGGACTTGGGGCAAGTTGGAAAAGGAGGGGGCAGGCATCCCGTATAAACCCCTCTAGTGTGTTCTTCTCAGCAATGAATGCTAACAGACCCTGGCTCTAATAATGCCTCATCTTAGAAAAGCAAAAGGGGAACTCTACTATCTGAGCAAATTTCTGCCCCAACCTGAAAGAGCCCTCCTTTGACAGCGCGGCATTTGAAGACTAATCGTTTTTTCTCATGCAAAGCACGCTGTTTTAAGAGTCCGGGCCACAGAAAGAGGGGGCTGTGTTTTAACAATACTCCGCAGGGAGTGAGGAACAGGGTTCGGGGAGGGGAGGTAGGGTTGTAGGTGGTGGTGGCGGGGGGGGGGGGGGGTGATTCCTCTCTCCTTTGCTCCTCAGACAAAGCCCAGTTCCTTTCAGGGTTGCATTGGGGGGGGGGGGGGGGTGGGTGGCATCCAAGAGTTTGAGTTCCTTGAAAGAGAGGGACTCCAGCCGTTTTTAATGACAGTTTGTCATCATGGCTCCTCCACCTTCCAGCGAAAATGTAGGGCTGGCCTCGCAATGACAGGCCTGGAAAAAAAGTGGGCCTGAGAAAATTTATAGAGAAACAAAAATATTAACGTGTACATGGGGCCCTAAAACGGCTTTGGCTATTCCTGCCAGACTGGTGTTTTTATTAAGAGGGGTCGACATGCTTTGGAAATATATCTTATTCATGAAGAAAGCCAGGTTAGACTTCTCAAGGAATTCATTATATTCCCCCAGATGCGGCTTTGCGGGTTGTAGCCGTCCCTCGGAGGACGTGGAGCGTGGAGCGCGACATTGTAAAGCCTCCCTCAGTGGGCACGGGAGTGCGAAGGGTTCCATTTGTCAAAGGTGCTGGAGTCTTTTTCCCTCCTCAACACTTTCCCGGCTCAGTCTCAAACTCATTGTCTGAGCAAAGGCAGGACATTAGTCACCGCAACACCACAGGAGCCTGCAGGGCTAAGGACCAGTGCTCTGAAGCCCGGGCTGGGACAGAGGAGAGAGGGAGAGGAAAGAATGTAGGGAGGGAGGGAAGGAGCGATGGATAAGGTGAGAGGAGGGCAGAAAAGGACGTGGAAATGTAGGGTAGACAGAAAGTGAGGAAGAGAGAAGAGGAGAGCGCAGAGTATGTGTGTGGGAGAGGGAGAAAGACCATGGGGGGGTTAGAGGGAGTGGAGTCTGAAGCTCTACCTCAGGGCTCAGTATGTAAGCCCCTGTCTACCCCCCAAAGCTGCTTTCACAAAGAGATTTACAAGACAGGTCTCCGGTGTGCTTTGCTGCCCTGCATTATGAGTGAGTGAGTGTGTGAGCGGGTCAATGTGTGTGTGTGTGTGTGTGTGTGTGTGTGTGTGTGTGTGTGTGTGTGTGTGTGTGTGTGTGTGTGTGTGTGTGTGTGTGTGTGTGTGTGTGTGCGTGTGTGCGTGTGTTGCTGAAATGGACATCTTTTCTCAAGACTTGTTTTCTTTTTTGCATCATCTATGCAAGAAAGATATTCACCCACATTTACCAATCCAGGCAGGTCAGACTAACAACCCCAGTAGAGGAGTGTGAATAACCTATTCCCACTGGTGGTGTGTGGGTGTGTGTGTGTGTGTGTGTGTGTGTGTGTGTGTGTGTGTGTGTGTGTGTGTGTGTGTGTGTGTATGGGTGTGTGTGCATTCATGTGTGAATGTATTTCACAGATTCACACATACAAGGGATCCTGTTAGCTTTTGGAATTATTTATAAAGCCTGGCTTTTGTGTGGCGCTCTAAGTCCCTGTCTCCTCCCATTACTGCCTATGACTCTACCTGGGCTTCCTTCAGCCCCCAAATGCTCCCTCAGCCACCCTCCCAGCACAAGAAACTGAGTTTGGTGTTATATCTAAACCCTTTGCCGCTACTAGTTTCCTGAGAGAATCACTTTCTTTTCTCTCTGTACATACTGGCTGAAGATTCGCTCCTCTGGAAAAATAGGTTTCTTATTTAGAAAGTCATAATCTGTGGAGACAATCTGTACACTTCAGAGAGACACACAAACTCATACCGACCCATCCCATATGGCCCTGATTACCCTGTAATCCAGGAAAGTTTTTTTTTTCTCCCCTTTTTCTTGCACGGACTGAGTGGGGGTGAAGGTTTTAGTGTGTTTGAGATGGTTTATGCTAATGTTGCTTTTATTGAAACAAGCTGGGATGTGATTATAGTCCTGCTCGGTACATATGAGCAGCAAACTGCTCTAGTTTCCCCATCTCCCTCTGGCGTAGAGATCAATGCAAACCAGCTAACGCAGGGTAATAAGCCATTAGTACACACATTGTTGAGGTGATTTACATACATCGACCGGCAAACTGATAAACTAGGTTCCTTGTCCTAGAGGTAAGAATGATTGTGTGCGTGAGTGATTAACTGAATGAACGTGTGAACCATCGCCGGGTGATCTCTTCCCTCTGACTGCCAGTCCTGTGTGATAGGTGCCAGATTGTGTAGCTGGCAGCCAGGTTGTCTCTGCTTGTCAGGAGAGCAGGGTGGAGGAGGGGTGATGCGAGGATGATTACACTGTACACTGTTCCTCTGATCTGATTCATCACTAACTGTCTCTCCAGCAAAGGGTGAACTTATTATCCCTGTCTCAACTTCCACCATGGAGCCAGCTGCTCTCCATGCTTCCCAATTAACCCCAGGCACCCATCAAACGCTCCAATTAAGGCCTCCTCCTCCTCCTCCTCCTCCACAAATTTATTTGCCTGCGTTAGCCGGCCCCGGCCCTGGTTGGGATGCTGAAGCGTGCGGAGGGAAGTGAGTGAGTGAGCCGGCAAGCGTTGAGCGTGTTTGTTTAAGAGCTGTCCTAAGCAATGGTGTTACAGCTCCCAGATTTATTCGAGGCGGGGTTGCAAACAGCTGAAACGAGTATATACACCCAGATGTTTGGCTTCCTCACGATGAAGTCGGCGGGCCTGAGGGGGCTGACTGTCTAATGACAGTCTTGTTCCTCGCTCTCTATGCCGGGGATTTTCAGGGGGCCATTTTGTGACTGTGCGCTTTGGAGTTTATGGGAAGTTTTTTTTGGCAGCGCTGTGAGGTTTATGGCATCTCATTCCAGTGTTGTGTGCTGTGATATAGTCTTGGTATTTGAGTTGCGTGAGCCTTTTTCACTGGGAGGGTGAGTGAGTTTCTTCCAAACTCAGCTTTTCAAAATTCTAAATATTCTGCTGCGTGTTTCTGATGAGCAACAGCATGTGTGTGTGTGTGTGTGTGTGTGTGTGTGTGTATGTGTGTGTAGTGTAGCTATAGGTGGGGTACAGGTTTTGCAGCACTACCAAATCCTCTGAGACTTCCTGTGCGTGTGTGTGTGTGTGTGTGTGTGTGTGTGTGTGTGTGTGTGTGTGTGGAGACTACGAGCTGGCACAGAGGGATGGGGGGGCTGTGTGGCTGATATGAAAGTGAAGGGAGAGAGTTGTCTCCCGACGCTGACGTTGGGAGAGCCGTCAGGGAGCTAGAAGTCTCCCGGACTCCCTCTGAGCTTCAGCTGTCTTTGATCTCACACCTCCGCTGCCGTATACTCCATACTACTCTATAGAACACACTCTCGCCTGCCGCCACTCCTGCAACACAGACCTACAGTTCACATGGATGAGACGCTTAACTTGTACGCTCCACTTACAGACCTACAGGCCAGTGAACCCATTCATAGTGTTGTGGTTTCACATGAAAGCATTACTTTTACAACGAAGAGGGAATAAACATTATCAGTTAATTGTCGTTACCATTAATCAATACATCATTTAGTGAATAAAATTGCAGAAATGAGCGATAAGTGCCCATTAGAAGATTCCAGAGGCAAAGATGATGTCTTCAAATGTCTCGTTTTTTCTGTCTTATAGTACAAAACCCAACAATGTTTAGAGTAATATGATATAAAAACAAAGAAAAGTGTGACAGTTTTTATTTTTGAGGAGCTGGAATCAGCAAATGTTTGCCAACAACCGATTCAAATCAATTTCACTATTCAACTAAACGTTTCAACACAAGATAATATATACACTCTAAATAATAAGTAATTTGACCAAGCTGATGAAAATAAGCTCATTTCATCATTGGTTTTACAAGTAGGATTCATTGCTCTGTTATTTTAAGACCAGCACAGCCACCTCATTAAAGGCATGTACTTTGTGTTGAGTGTACTCCCTCCCCTCTTACTCCTGTCCATCACTGACATGTTGAAATAAGGTTGGAGTGCTGATAGAGTGACCTTATTTTACGGTATTTTTCAACTGGTCTGATGAAAGATAAGGAGAAAAGAATAATTTTGTTTCTGCATCTGTGGAATGCGTGACCCAGTGTTACCCTTTTGGATCTGTTCCCATCCGCACAGGAAGTCTAGCATTAAAGCGATGCCATTTCTCCCTTTTCTCTTCCTTTTCCCCTCTCTCTCTGCATTCCTCTGACTGACTGCGGCACATCTCAGGACAGCTTCATTCAGCATTCCTTTACATGCTGATTTCTTTGCCCTCCCCTCTTATTTTTTTTCTTCCAAGTCTCCCTCTGTTTAGGTCCGGCTTTATCATGCGAGAGCCAAACACCAAGACAACTTCATCTCATCCAATTTTCACCCCTTTAATGCGGTTTAAATGGCATGGCCACGAGGGCCAGAACGGGAATTAATAAGAGCCAATAAAGCTCGCCGCTGGGGCATCGAGGCCAGTCTTTAAGTAAACATTATGACTTCTTGAGGGGGGATTCAGGGGCAGCATTTGATGAATTGTGCCGGAGCTTGGGAAGGGCTAATTTCTCACTTAGCCGTCCTGATGGGGCTAGCTAATAGGCCTTGCGTTGCCTAGCTGTTTGTCTGCTGGCTTTATTATTGTGCATTATCGCGTTGCCCCCTGGCTGTTGTTAGCGTTCGGCCCCGGAGACGCCAGGGCCCCTCATTAATCACATAGCAGCACTGACTCACTCTGCTCCAACACTTATCCAAATGACATAAAGGAATGAAGGAAAGGGAGATAGAAAGGAGGAGGGAAAGATTGAGAGTAGATGAGTGAGTATGCATGAAATAAGTGAACAGAAAAGAAGCCCAAGTGGGTAGACCAGTTTCACGATTACTCTGTAACCTGTGGCTGTACAGCCTCAGGATTGCTCTTAGTCGCCTCAAATACTCTTTGTTATACTCTTCTCCTGGCTAAGTGTGCAGACCTTCTGTCAAAGCCATACCTGCTGCCATTACACTCACACAGGACCATCCATCTGCTTGATCCTTCTCTGAGTGCACGTGTGAGGAGGAGGAAGAGGAGTAGGCAGAGAGAGTTGTGTGTGAGGTTTTCATCAGTACAGGAATTTCTCTTCCTCCACTCATCCCCTCCCTGGGGTCCCCTCTCTTATTTATGTTCTGCACACAGTGATCGCACTTGCATACTGAAAGGCGTATAGAGCACCTGGTGCATCCAACTCCTATACACAGCGTCATGCAGCATGGCTCACACTCTCAAACACAGTCCCTCTCCCTCCCTGCGCCATGTTCACACACACGCATGCATTACATAGAAACTGTGCTCTCAAACAATGCAGCACACGGCGTAACATGTACTCTTTCGCTGTGAAAGAACAGTGAAGGATGTTGTCGCACTCTGGTTGTGGCATCATACAGAGGGCTTTCTAAAGCCTTGTATGAAGAATGCCTCCACAAACACAAGACTGTTTTCACTGGAGATGAGAGGCCCACTGACAGGATACAGACCTCACTCTCTTTTGCTTTACAGTGTGTGCCATTTGCAGGGGCCACTCGAGTGGAAACCTTTGCTATAGAGGATGTGGTGGCTGCTGCAAAAGACAGTGATTTTATAATAAACTGAATTTCAACTGGCTGTGTGGATACAAGCAAAGTTAGGTAAAGTAGGTAAAAGTATATGCTAATATTAATCTGCAAGTTCAAGGCTATACACTTTTGCATTTCTTTTTTTTCTTCCAAAGGACCTTCATGGTGTTTTTGCTGAAGTAATAAGTTACATTGTTTGCTTGGGCCTCCAGTAAATGGCTGAACAAGCATCTTTTCCCTCTTCTCAAGAATCAGGAAAAGTGACTGATCAAACAAAGGCTCCACGTTTCAGCAGGGGAAGAAAATGAATAAAGTGGAAAGCAGGGGAAACCAATACCGCATAACTGGGCCACCAGTGCAACAAAGCTGCCTGCATTATCCATTGTCTCACTCCTCACACGGCCCCACTTGCCCTGACACAAGTGGCTCACAAACAAATGCAAAGTCAAAATAAATAAACAATTTAATAAGCAGGGGCTGTGGGGAAAACGCGCAAGATTTCCATTGTGGCGCATGCTTTATTTTCCCCTTATCTACTGGGTAGCGAGCGCAAAAGAAGCATCGTGTAAGCATTACGATTACATCGTGTGGGTTTGTTACCCAGGAATGTAAGATGCACTCAGCTCATTCTGCTGTGCAGCACACAGGATCCCTCATCAGCCCTCCAAAGCATCGCAAGTAGAGAGGTCTGAGGGACCAAGACGCACGCGAGGATAATCTTATTAGCTCCGCTGAAAGCTACTGATGGGCTGTGTTGTTGCAATGTTTGTCCTTGACAAAAATTATAAACACTCCTCATTTGCACAGGCTTTTCCTATTCAAATATTGTGCAATGCACTTGTGATAGCAGCTGTTTGCTGTTGGAATGCTATTAAGCTGCTGGAGCTCAGGTGTAAAGATGAATTAAACTCAGGTAGGTCTTTTGTAAAACCTTAATGCAAAAAAAGCATAAAATATGAGTTCTTTTTTCCATGCAGTATTCACGAGATGCTTTTCTGATTCAAAACATGAATCAATAAATCATCTCAGTAAATGTATCAACGTTTTAAAATGTGGCAGTAAAAAGCGGGACTCACACATCATTGTTGGATGATATAGAAACATGTAAATGACTGACAATCTGAATAGTTTAACCATGTCACAGTATACAAAAAGGGTGAGAAGGCCTAGCACTAAACTGTTTTCATGTGCATATCTGGGATTTGAAATGTGTGTGTGTGTGTGTGTGTGTGTGTGTGTGTGTGTGTGTGTGTGTGTGTGTGTGTGTGTGTGTGTGTGTGTGTGTGTGTGTGTGTGTGTGTGTGTGTGTGTGTGTGTGTGTCTGTGTGTGTGGCGGGGTGTGACTAATTCCTGCTAAATGGCCCTTACTTGAGGGGCTGGTCCCCATCAGCTGTAGGCCAGATTTAGTGCCATCTGGGCACAATGTTAAGTTTCACTGAATGAGAGCCACAACCACCAAATCCCCAATCCCCCCCACCCCCCTTCCCCTTTGCCTTCCAGGGCCAAGGGCAAGCCATAAGTGCACTGCAGTGTTGAACACAGCATGGAAACCTAAGTATGTGGTTTTCTCTGAGAGCCATTGACTTTGGGAACACCTCGTCAGTCGAGATTTTGAACCCACGACAGGTCCTCTAACCACCAGCAAGCTCCTTAAGGGGCCTCATCCCCTCACTGACCTTATCCAATGCAAACACATGCAGCCTGAGCCAGCGCATTCTGTTTTATTGCTAGATTCAGCTAATCTCGCTAAAGGGCTTCGACTCCTCCTCCCTCTTTGCTCTTCCTCTCAGTGTTTTAGTTATTCCAGCTGTGCTGGAGCCCTTAATAGCTGCGAAATGTGCAAAAACACACATCATACACGCAGGAAAACATGTGCAGGCATGCAGGGGCACAGTGAGGTGCACACACATGCAAGCACGCATACATGAACGCACGCACGCACGCACGCACGCACGCAGTCTCTTGCTCCTTCCTTCCTCCATTCATTTTCTCCCCCTCTTATTCCACTTTTGCTCACAATCTCCCTCAATCGTCTCCATCTCCCATCTCTCCCCTCCCCTCCCCTCTGTCTCGCTGTGCTGCGGTGCGTTTGTGCCGTGTTGATAAGCCTAAGATAGCAGATCTCGGTGGTCGCTGATGTAATGATGATGAATGCTGTGGCGCTGCCAGTCTCCCCCCTCAGGGGGTCCTCGACACTGAACAGTCGCCCTAATGAAATGAACACAAATACAGTACCCCGTCTGTGAGGGGGGGTTGCTAAATCTAAGAAGACACTTCAAGAGTGTTTATAAAAATGTCCCTCAGTTTCTGAGTGTGTGTTTGTGTGTGCCATGCATTTGCAAATGTGCTCCTAATGACAGAATGCAGTGGACTAGGAGGTATACCTTAAGCAGTTTCATAGAATTAAGCTTGTAAAGATGGAGCCTTTAAATAACAAAGGCAGTGATTTTTGATAGTGGTAGCAGCCGTTTAAGCTTGCATGAAGAAAAAGGAAGAGAAAAGTTTTTTTTCTTCTATCAAAGGCAAAAGTTTATTTTAGTGTTTCACTTTGATGTGTACAATTTGCCGATGACTTTCAACTCGGTGCCTTTGTCACTAAGGCGTATAATTTATGTTAAATTGATTTGCTTAATGTGCTTATAAAATAAGAATGTTTTTTTTCTGAGGGAACAGTCTGAATTGTGGTATTTTAAACCTGTTTAATCGCCTCCCTTCTTGTGTGGAAGGATTACAGTTGAGCACAAATAAAGATACACCCTCTTTCTCTCTTCTCTAATTGGGTGTAGGACAGCCATTTCATGGGAAAGGCATTAATATGAAATTAAGATTTATTTTGAGTAACAACAGAAACCAATGCCTAGTTTTTGTGCCAGGCCTCTGTGACACACCACTGATGCAGGTAGTCCCCATACAGATGCATATTTCTCTGCTGTCTCATGTAAATGTATATAGCAATCTGATTTCTGCACGTGGCTTATGAGTACATCAGTGTTTCTTCAGTGGTGGTTCAAAGTGTTAAATAAAAATTGACATGACAGGATCTCTGACTTCAGAGTTTGGAAGGATAAACACAGAAAAACCTTTTCACATTACTTTATAAGCATTCTTTCTGTATCGATGTAAACACAGATGGGAGTGTCTTTGTGTGAGTGAGTTTCTAAAAGTTTTTGGAGAGTTGGACAGGGGTGAAAATGAGCAACGCGAAAGGCGAAAGCAGATACAGGAACATCTGCAGGATTGGGTGTGGGCGTCCAGGTCAGAGGGATTATGGGTGAAAAGGTCCTGCTATTAATTGCCGCTTTGGAACTGTGGCCTGCCTGGTGGAACACAAAAGACCAGTCAGACACGCTTCAGTGGCTCGGACTTGTGAATATTTGCCCGACTAGTGGAATGCCCCGCTTGATCCTCACCTCCCCTACAAACCCCAATCCTGACCCTCATATTCACTCCACTTTCAGCCCTGTTTTTTTGCTCTAGTCTGACTCACCTGGGGGCGACAGGAAGACACACACATACTGTACATGTATGCCCGCTCCACACGCAAAGCATGTTGGGAGGTTTTCAGTAACAGCTGTAAAGTAGGTTATCTTCCTGTTTCTTTTCCCTCCTTCACTGCTTTTGCTCAAGTCCAGTCATTAGAATGATGTAATGCCAGTTACAAAGAGTGAGACTAAAAAGTTTTCTTTGATCGCGCTCTTGTTTCACTTTCTGCCGATGAAAGTGAATGAGTGGCACCTATGATCAGTTCTCATAGTAGGAACTTACAACTATGCAAGTGCAGACGTACATGCATCGCACATATTCTGAAGATTAAAAAGAAATGAAAGCGTTCACTCTATCAAACACATGCAGCAGTAATTTGAGATGATATCTGTGCAAGTAGGACAAAAATGTCTTTGGTTGGGGATGACGACTACACATGTATTCATGTGGGAGTGATTAGAGGACGAGCTCTTGTTTAATTTTGTTTTGATTGGTAAAGCAGTAATTGCATTGTGTTTTTTTTCCCCTTCTTTTTTTTGTAAGCCAGCAATTGCTTACAGATGTTGTTGTCGGGTCAGAATGGATGACAGACTCTGGTTTTTCAGGGGGTTGGGAAAAAAACAAACAAAGCGCACAGTGTTTGTCTGAAGTTTACCCCTCACTACTTCCCCCTCGCCTTCCCTCCTTGGGGAGTTGGTAAAAATCAGCTCCCTCCCTTCTCTTGTAGTTTCAGCAGCACTCCTCTGTTTGCATTATAGCTGACTTTACTGCTGGCCTTTGTATCCATGCATGTTTATAGGGTGGAGGACAAATAAATAGTACAGTTGGGTAATTTGCTGGTCTTTATTGGAAAGAAAATGTTAGTCAGACTAAATATTTCCAGTAATTATCCATGAATTATGGAGTCTGACTAAAGGCTTTGTATTGGACCAAATGAAGCTGTCCTGTACTTTGTGTAAATGAGTGGTTGTGGTGTATCACTGTGTTGTCTCCATAATCAGATACCTCCATGACCTAGATAGAGTTGAGTTTGTAGACAGCCTCTAAGGTGCTGAACTGAGCAGCGTGTCTGCTAGACTGTTGGCTGAACCTCTTCTAAACCCACAGACAGTATTAACTTGAACCACCTTTATTCTTTGAACAAAAAATTGCCCGGCACCATGATATTCCCAAAAGGGTCTTCAAACAACCCTTGTTTTTTCAGGACTGTGAATGTTTCTCTCTCTGTGGTATCCCCTTAAGGTTTCTCCTTTCTCTCTGGAAAGACTGCTCAAGCAGGATTATCAGTGTATCCACAAGCTTCTATTCTGAGATATAAAACCTAGTCAGGATGTCTTGCCTTGCTATGTTTATAGTTTTTTTTTTTTTTGGACAAGAAGTCAGAAGTTTAGTGTGACATAGTTGAAAATAGGGAAAGCAAAATTTTGGATATTTGAACCGCAGTTAGCAGAAAAGGAGATCAGCCTCCCGACAAGCAGATCAGAGCCCAGCAGGTTTGAGTTAAAATAAATCAGGGTGAGCTGGTGGATTGACCCCTGGTCTGCTCTGGGCATCATGCAAAGGGAGGATTGGATCTGAGGTTTTTCTCACAAGGTTCTCAGTGTTGAAGTCTTTTCTTGAGGCACTTTATTGTTAAAATGTTTAACTTCAATCAAGCAAGAAATACTTTATTTCTTAGCTTAATGCACAAATCAAACCAATGACTCACTTCGCTTTTACAAGCAGAGAGCCAATCATGTCTTTCATTCACCCGTCCTTTCTACCTTCTTCTGCTTCTCCACCAGTTATCCAGTCTCCATGAGGTGTTGAGGAATGAGAAATCACCATGGAAACCCATTCCCAGGCCAGTTCAGCAGCTGAGAAGAAGAAGAGGGTGGAGACCATTGTGGCGACCAAGGGCTCATCAGCGCGCAATGACATCAGCGAGAAGGCGGTGGCCTCCAGCACCACCTCAAACGGTACGCGTCACCTCTAACTGCACACTCAGCCGCTCTGTGGTTAATGTAAATATAATTTTGGTCTTTTGAAATACACCCAGTTTTGGAAAGATTTGTCCATTAGTCAGCTTACCAGTTGAGTAATGGGAACATGGAGCCCAAAAGCATAAGTGACAAAGTGATAAGGCACAGGTTAAAAAAATAATCACTGCACAGCTGATATTCTGTTTTTTTTCACCTCAAACCGTTTCAGAAATAAACCCAGTAAATGATAATACATTTTAGATGTTTTTAAATCCAGCAATAACTTCAGAAATAGAAAAAAATGTCTATAAAAGTTACGATTTTGCTGGTGATCTGGTGATCTGCTGATCTTGCGTAGCTGAATCTTTGCCTCAAGATCATGTAAGTGTTGAGAAATTCAACTTTCTCTGTGAAGGCTCAAGTCGGTCACATCTGTTAATCATACGTCATCTCTAACTTGTGGATAAACGGGCCACTGAATTACAGGTTTCATCTATTGGTATCGTAAATGTTTTCACAAAGGCTTGCAGCATCTCATTGTCGAGGCATTTTTTTTAATGTTTTCCAGACCTCTATGAGCCAGACACGGAGGTGTGGCTACCACATAGCAACATATTTGACCATCGGGGCCACTGACCCACTGGGGACGAAGGAATGTTTTTCTTTTGCTTATGCTCTCATTACTTAAAGATGAAAATGACCAACTTCCAAAAACATGATTATAAAGATCTAGACATCTAGACACGCTCACAATACTTCTGTTTACTTTCCCCCTATTCTTGTGGTGAGTCACAACCCTTACTGGTAGCAAAACTCTGACATGTTTACATAGCAATGTCTTCAACACATGCTATTAAAAGCGCTTCGGATCTTACAGGTCATCAATCCTGTCGTCATTCAGCTTTTCATTCTTAATTCAGATGCTGGAATGAGAAATATTAGATGGCGATTTATTTCTTTTTTGGCTGGAAAGCCTTGGAGCATCAAGCTAAAGTCATAACAACACCAGAGTTGAGATCACCACAGCCTAAGCTGCAGCTGTGCTCATTAGCAGTGAGAGGATTTTGAGGTTTTGGGGTTTGGAGGTTTGGCTTTAGTAGCTGGAGCTGGTGGCCTGTCAAGGAGTTTTCTGTCACCCCCCATGGACTCTGTGTCAGTGATCATCCAAAGTGTGAAGAGGAGACAAACAATCCAGGAAAGGGTAAATAAGTTGCTGTGACTTGCTCCCCATATGGGAGTTATCCCAGGAAGTGGGTATGGTAATGCATC
This sequence comes from Gymnocephalus cernua, assembly GCA_023631565.1. Taxonomy (NCBI): domain Eukaryota; kingdom Metazoa; phylum Chordata; class Actinopteri; order Perciformes; family Percidae; genus Gymnocephalus; species Gymnocephalus cernua. The sequence goes on from CM042446.1 coordinate 23,498,446, forward strand.
CTTAAGCATCTTGGGAACACTCTCACTCTTACTCATTCCCAGATGGCCAGCACTGTTTTATTAATTAAAGGGGCAGCAAGGAAAAAAAAGTTTGTTGTGGAAAACGCATGGATGTAATTTGGCTCTGTGATTGTGGATTTTTCTTCGTAATGTGCTGGTAATTATAGCTCTGAACAGCATAAGGTTTGTCTCCTACACTGACTCAGCCACGTCAGACGATACACTACAGCTTTAAGCAATGTTGAAGTCCCTAAAATACAGTAGTCTCATAATTCACTTGACGAAGGGAGGGATGATAGTTATCTGCAGAGAAAGGTCCCTTTTAGATCCCAATCTCTCCCTCGTGGAATCAGAAGATAGCTTACACATTCTTTGTGTTGTTATAATTACAGCACATTCCCAAGTCGCCCCCAGACCTCATAACCTCTTATCAGGTGTAACCCTACACTCGCCTCAACTTTAACCCCCGCAGCCCCTGCCCCACCGCCTTCATCCAAACAAAAGGTAATTGTGAGCAGCTGTGAAACCCCAGTGACTGGTTCTCCTTAGGAAGGCCCGGCAAAATATTTCTCCCCGTCCCTGATCTCAGCGCAGCGCAAATCCCGTGGTGTGCCCGGTAACACGGTGCTACGATAAGTTGTGAAAATGGTAAATAAAGTAAGGGGGGGCAGTCTTTGCTTCCTACAGATTTTTCTGTGACTGGGATCAGCTAGCAAGCAGTTATTGATTTGATCAGATCTGTTTTGATTAGCAAACTGCACGTTTGTCTGGAAACTGATTTAGCTCTAAAATCTTCACTTTACGTGCACTACGGGGATAATTCTCCTCCACTCTGCCTTCCCCTCGTTTTCCTAGTCTGTAAGTTTTGTCTAAGTCTAGCAGGCCCAGAGTAATTATTGAGTCCTGGTAGAGCGTTCCCACATGGTTGGCTAAATGGTGGCTTCATCCTGTGTGCCATTCATCTCTGTGCCCCCTCCTCTTGTACTGACAGCTCAAAAGAGCCGACTGTGCCACAACAATACTGTGATTGGTGCTCTTTAGGAGGGGTTCGGCGGGGGGGGGGGTGCTCTCCCCTCCCACCCTCATCATTCGGCAGGCAGGTGGACCACAAAGTCCCCTGATTCTTTTGTTGGGTCCCAGGCTAAAAAAAAAAAAAAAAAGATGTCCGTGCTTCTTTGCTGAATAAATCCTGTCGTCATGGGATAATTTGCTAATAAAAAAAGGAGAAAAAACAGAGGGTGGGGGCTAAAGCATTGGTTATTTGAAAAGGAGAATAAGAAGGGGAAAAAGTTTCTGGTTGGTTGGACTTTTATGATATGTGCTGCTGATTTAAGGAAAGACGGGGAGGTTATTGTAAGTAACAAGATGAGAATTGAAAAATGGGGAGCAGAACAACTGGATATAGTTCAGAATGCTGTTTTAACATAACACAGCCTCTGTAAAGCAGGTTATGAAGCGGGTGAGTTGGGACCTTTTAATGGTCATGCTTAAAAGGGCAAGAGCAAGGGTCTCAGAGGCAAACAAGTTAAGCCTTAAAGGGCAACAAATGTTAGGCGTTTGTGTAGGTTACCAGAGAAATCCCTAAGCAAATGGAAAGCGTGGCTAAAGTGTTTAAGAAAGAAAAAGAACACTTGACTGCTTTGAAGAAAAAAAAAATCTCCTGATGGTAAGAGAAGGAAGAATGATACAGAGAGAGAGGGTAAGAGATAGAGGAAGAGTGAGGGGCCACCTTCTTTTTAGGGAGCCATTTAAATGATCAACAGTAAATAGAGGGGAATGTCATCTGACAGAAATAAAGTTCCCGTTAACAGCGGGGATGGAAAGTAATTTACAGATACGCTGTCCCCGCCATCTTTGTGCCTCCCAGATAAGGTTTCATTTCAGAAACGGATAGGAGACATTTTCACTTACGGGCCCCCATTCTGGGACACCTGTGATAACAGCTTGTGGACCCCTAATTGAAAATGGGTTTCAAAATGGATTTTCACTTTTCTTCCACCCTCTCCCCCCTCCTCTCCACTCGCTCCCTCCCTCATGACTACCCCCACCGTCCCCCCACCGTCAACACCCAGCTCCATCCCTTTTTTTCCTTGGCGTTCCCTTGTCGGTGGCAGAGAATATTGGAAGGGCAGGGAGGAAGAAGGGAGGGAGGCTTGGGGGAAATGGAACATTGGGAGCAGATCATCCTTCAGCCCCTGTCACAGCTATGACAGGCGCGTGATCCGTCTTATTAATGAAATCATTGATCACTTGATGGGACTCATAATCAACTGTTTCTCCACTGCGTCCTGCCCCATCTCCTCCTCCTCCTCCTCCTCCTCCTCCTCCTCCCTCCTCATGCTGCCACCTCTGCTATCCACTTTGTATCCCTGTTTTATCCCCCCTTAAATATGATCCCATCTTTTTTATGTAACTGAAGACAAAAATGATTAATAAATACATGAAATTAATAAGAACACCCACAGTCTGCCTGACAACGTATGCTGACGTATGTGTATGTATGCTGATGTATGAGTTGGTAGGTATTTTAAGAAATGGACTTTGTCCTTTGTGCATCGCTGCTGCTAAAAGGTAATCTCTGTCATCTGTATTTGTGCTGTATGTATTTCATGAGGACCAGAGGAGGAAGCAGGGGACCCTCTGTGTTACCCTACTCTGGGCTCTGCCTGTGGGGGCTAATGAGAGAGGACTGATGGAGGGATAAGGGACCTCATGGGAGCTTTGGCTGGCCCACGGGTCAAACAGCACAATGGAGGAGGCGTTACAGAGCCCCACGCAGGAAAACTGGCTTTTAGTGTCAAAAGACCTCTGTATGGTACATAAATAATACATAGAAAAGTTATTATGTAAGCAGAAATGCATAGAAGAAAATACAAATGTATCCACAATAGGATAGGACATTATGAGGGTTCAGAGACATATATGTATCAAATTTAAAATCTACCTGTAGATTTGGGTGTGTAAAGTCACACAGGCCCCATGTGCACACTCTGTGGATGTGCTTTGCCTTTACTGGTGAGCCATAGCCATTTCATGGACCTCTGCACTGAAGGCAATTTCCTGCAGCAGCAGGGGGACAGGCTTTGGCACAGCCACCTCACAGGGGCCTGAGGCGCAGGATTAGCTTAGCCTCGCTGCTACTCAGAGCGGAGGGGAACCTCAGCTACCCAGCCCAGTCCAGCCCAGCCTGGCCTCTCTTGTCTGGCACACTTCCGTGTTCCCAGATCTGCCTGCTGGAGCTCCACTGCTCTTTCACTGCTGGAAGATGCATATAAGCCACTGCCTCAAGACTTTTGCACGCTGTGGAGAAGGCGCCAGAATTCAGCTGTAGTGGAATTGCATCTTTGTTTGTTTTTTTGGTCAGTAATTATCCTACTTGTTTGCCTCGGTTGGCATATAACTTTGAACCTCAAAATGAACACTTGAAGGAAATTCAGATTCAGATAATTACAATTTGCGTCGTGTTATGATAACATTGGACTCACCAAAGCATGTGCTGATGCCTGGTGAAATATTGGCACAATGAAGTTGTACAGGAAAAGAAACACAATCAGTCAGAAAATCAGACATGTTGTAAATAAGACCACCACTTTTTTGGATGGATAAAACCAAAAAAGTGAGCGAGCCTGAAATGTCAGTCCTTTGTTGCACGTGGAAATTGCACAGATGCACAACCATGGTAATAACAGCAGCTCCTACCATAGTTGGTAAGACCTTGCTTTTCTTGTTTGGCAGCCTAGAGTTAAAAACCTGTATGATTGTGTTTCTTGGACTTCCGCATTCCCAGATACTGACAATTAACTTGGTGAGTACAGTGGTATTACAGATAGAGATGATGGCCAAAACCACAAAAATATGACCCAAGTTGTAACCTATGTTGTAGTTGAATTTCCCCTTTAATTTGACTTGAATTCATTTAAGCAATCTCAATTTGACATCTCAGTCATATTTTTTTAATTCTAATATGTTGTGATAGTTCATGCTGACCATCACAATGGCTAATTGGGAGAACCTGAGATTATTTTCACTGACATGCTGAGAGCCAGAATGGCCTTGGAGTCATAGGTCACCCGGTTCAGAGACTCTGAGCCAACGACCACCCTCACAAAGACAAATCAGCCTGCCCTGTATGAGAGGATGGGTAGGTACATCGGCCAACATGGCCATGCTGCATCCCAGCAGAACTGCGGCCCGTGCAGATCTCCTACCACTGGCCCCATAAACTCATAAACCCATAAAGTAGGGGAAACAGTAGTTGATTATTCTACCACTCCGTCCATTTGTTGGTAGGCAGCAGTGGCCTCCCTCCTGCCAGGAGGAACAAAGCAGGGGTGTCCTGACCCTGCCAGGAGGATTTATTGTGGTATGTTCTTTTCCGCGTCCTCTCTGTTTTGTTCACTCGCTCACGCCTCCTTACCACAGTTGGATTCTTGTTGAATGGGATGAAGTAGCAACTAGTGGCCTTGCCACCAGGGTTGGAGTTTATATGAAAGACTACCAGTGAGCTCATCTTTTGGATTCTGTATGCATTAAGATACTGTAATCAACAAAACAAGTTTTCTTTAAGATAATCTGTATTATACACGTTTCATTTTTTTTTAAGTTGCTTGTAGCAATATAAGTATAAGCATAAAAGTATTAAGGACATAAAGTGACAAGCGACTTTGAGTCTATGAAAAGCGCTATATAAGTTCAATTTATTATTATTATTATTATTATTATTATTATTATTATTATAAAAACAATTCATACCCTAGCTCGTTAATAATTGGTTCTCTGAGTGCAAAACAAATAATGCATCATTGGATTTCATATTAATGTTTTATCTGTCCATTACAAATAATAAGATACAGCAGTTTAATATTTATGTCTTTTATGTCCTTTCCTCCTCATCAAGTACATTTGTCTTTCTAACATATTGGCATAGTGGCAGCAGTTATTTAAAATGATAAATCAATATGTCATTTTTAAAGTCATTGAGGTAAATATAAACAGCATGCATCATAGTTTTAAAGAGACAGCATGTGAACTTAGTTTGCTGTATCAAAATCACATGAACATTTCTATCAAAGTCTTTGGTTCATGTCCAGTTAAACAATTGTTCTTGCCTGGAGCCTGAAACGTATTTTGTTGTCTGGAGTTGTGTATGTAAGTGTGTTTCGGGCCACTTTCTGCTCTCTGCTCAAAACTCACTGGATTAAATCAAGACATGCTTTGAGGTTTGAGAGAGCAAAAAGGCCCTATACCCCCTAATCTCTCTCCCCTGACCTCCACACCCTCTGGGCCTTGACTCTCACCCTTCTCCCTGCTCCCCCTCCTCTTTCCCCGCCCCAACTCTCTCCCTCATAGTGCGAAAGAGGAGCTAGGATCAAAGGCCATAAACCATGGCAGTGATTTCTGGTGATTGATTAGAAGCAGAGGTTGAGAAGCAGCAGCTCTCTCCCCTCCATTCTTCCCACCCTCTGGTGCTGCGTACGCACTCTCTCAGGGCTCTCGTAAATAGCTCAGGCTTTAAGTGGGAAAAGAGTTGCCACGATTGGCAGACAGAGCCCAGAAACACATTGGTGCCGGGGCGGCCAGGCCAGTTTTTCAGCTTCTTCCTCCTGGATGGCAGGGGGGTGTCAGTTGATAAGAACCATTTGTTGTCTTGCTTGGATCCGGGGAGGGACAGTGTAATCCCCTCGCCCTGGTCTGTTCACAGAGCTGGAGGAAAAGAGCAGAGGAGAGGAGGAGGAATTGATTTTCAGAGAGAGGGCATGCGGAGAATTGAACTCAGATGTGTAGCAGAGACGGGGTTTGAAAGAAACATTCTACTTGCGGGGAAACACATGTCTGTAGCTTACAGCAGAGGGGCCGTGCAATTTGAACTTGAGCAAGTCCTTCTAATGTTAATCAATTGCATAGCTGTCTTTCACCATTCCCCGCCTCCTCCTCCTCCCACTGTCCTGAGCCCAACTCAGCCTGAAGGCCTCTTGACAAGCAAGTGGTCCTCTAAAGGCATTTCAATAGGCCATGCACATTCAGAGCCATTGAGATTAATACTTGAACCTAATCTCCCACATGCATGCTTTTGCACAGAGACACAAATACACATGCACCTCCATCCGTCTTTCCTACCCTGCCTGATCTCACCTGGAGCTGTGAGGCTAATGATGTTCGGAGTGTGGGCCTCGCAGCGACAACTCCAGTCCCGGGGAGATGTGTCTCATGTCAGACTTTGCGCCAGACAGACTCCAATAAGGAAAGGGGGGCAGCGGTGGGGTGGGGTGGGTGTTCTTCAACACAGCTGGAGCGAAGCCAAAACTAAAAGTGCAATTCTCTGAAGGTTTTGTTTTTCCTCTGTGGTATTTAGAAAGTGATTGAGCGCATGTTTGAGTGTCATGGAGTATCTCATTACGCTTTTAAAAGCTTTTTATCCATCGACATGCTTTAAGATATGTACACATGCATTGCATACTGTAGATACTCAGTCATGTGTGCATGCAGACACATAATCTCTCATTTTCTCTCACTTTCCTCGACGGCACCAAGCTGTACATGCGTACACACACACACACACACACACACACACACACACACACACACACACACACACACACACACACACACACACACACACACACACACACACACACACACACACACACTTGGTGCAGCTGGAGGATGGGCCATCATTATTAACTGTTTGGCGACCTCATGACTTCATCT
>CM042446.1:23510153-23647653 GCA_023631565.1 Gymnocephalus cernua
GCGTCCCAGAAGACCCCTGGCGGCAGAGAGAACAGGCCAGGACTGCGGGCTGTGGAGCAGGGGGTTGGGGCGTGGGCTGCTGAGAGCCAAATTGAGATGTGGGAGTCGTCGAATTTTGCCTAGATGAATATTGAAGAGGGCATTTGCGGGCGCTGTGTGGGAAATCAGCAGCTCACAATAGACTGCTAACCAGGAGAGGGAGCATCCTGACCTGCCCATGCCTCTCTGTAATTTGTCAAAACATCAGTCGCACACTGATGGTTAAATAATGTACCACTGCGGATTCAATCTGCAGAGACAGAATCAAACATGAGCGCAAAGTTAAACAAAGTACACTTTATGTGTGCTGAAGTTCTCCAGAGCTCTGTCAAGTAGTTTGACTGGGGATTGCCAACCCTACCCTGCCCACAGCTATCAGGGTAATGACCTGATTCTGCCTTCTGACATTTAGAAAATTAGTTTGTCGAATGTCACCCTTTTTAGGCAGATACAGGATGCTCCATTAGGACTTGGTAACCTTCACATAATGCAGAACTGAACTCTGTTGTGGGGAAGGCGCCCAGCTCCTTGTGGCATTGAGCCCGTCAGCCAAGAAGTTGATCAGAAAAATACCTCACACAATCGCGGTAATCCCCTGTGCTCTTGTTGTGTTGGGTTTGGGGGAGTTTGAGCGTTCTCTCTCCTTCCCTCATCTTTCAGCCTGCGCTAATCGTGAATGATTCCTTCGGTCTATAGCGGCAATGCCAGGGCCGGTGAATCAGGTACATAAGCCTAAGCCGCTTGGAGAGGTGCTCTTATTAAACTCTAGCCAGCTGCTGGAATTTTTCTTCCCCCTCTCATTGTTAATTGGGGAGTCTTGAGTCTTTCCCGGGAGTTGATTTGCAAGAGAAAGAAAAAAAGGAGCAAGAGATTATTGCACAGGAGGAGAGGAGCTTTGAAGAAGTGTTTTGTGATTTCACTGTATATCCTCCACTCCACTCTCTCCTTGTTCGCTCTCCATGTGCTCCCTAGCCAAAACCTGTTTGTGCCCCTGACAACAGTGCTTTGAGAAGTTCAAAGGTGGAACACAGCATATGTCTGGATTTGGCTCAGAGGTACAACAACACCTCCGATGTTTAGGCTTTTAGGAAAGGCGGTTATGCGGGGAAAGAGTTGCAATGTGCAATGGCCCCTTTGTGCAACCCTGAAACATACTGTACATGTCCCAGTTTTAGAGACTGACTGCCAGAGTGCAGGCCGGAGGGCAACTTAGATGCTTGAGAGTCAAGGACAGATTGGCATGTGGAGGAACAGCAATCCTTGTTTTTAACCTCTGCCTCTTGAAAATACCTAAACAACTAAACAACAAGCCTATGGTTTTGTTTCACTTTTCATTTCTTTGAATTGCCTGGACACCCTTAACTTTAGCCCCCCCCCTTGCCACAGAGCCCAACTCTCAGAGGAATTGGCCCCACTCCATATCTCATTATCTCTTTTAAAATTGAATTTTGTCATTGCATCCACGCTCTCTTTTATGCCTCCATATTAAAGGCCATGCATAGGGTTTTCTCTGAAGGTATTTGCACCAGAGTTTTACAATAGAGACCCCAGACAAGGGGGAAAAAGGGAGAAACCCGGGCTTTAGGATTTAATGAGTGGCTTGCTGGGGGTGAAAGAAAGATAGAAAGCAAGTGAGGGAGAGCAGGAGAGAGTGCATTTGTAGAGGGTTAGAGAGAGAGTAGTAAGGGAGGAAGAATGCAGCAATGGAGCAGCAGGTACCATAATAGTGGCAGAAAAAGCTCCTGAAATACTAGAGCTGGGGCGTGTGCTCTGATCAGGACGGCAGTGAGCACAATTACCTTCTTTTCAAATCCTTCAGTGACACTGCGGGAGGAAGGAGGACTTTGAAACTTGAAAGGCAGGAGCCTGCTTTCAACCTCAAACGCAAGCAGGAAAGGGCTCTGAAATTTGTTCAGTGCTCCCCATCCACCATTAGCTTGTTTCTTCCTCTCGCCTCCAGGCATTTAAGCGCTTTTTGAAAAGATGTTAAGAAATTCAATCACCATAGAGAGAGAGCGAGATAGTTCTTTTTTCAGTTTTTTTGAGAGGCATGCTTTCCACTGGTCCACAGAGGACCGGCCTGCTGCTTTTGTATTGGGCTGAATAGACTTTGCAAACTGGTGGAGGACTGGATGTGGCAACCATGGGAAAAGAGAAGAAAATAAAAGTGGAATGAAAAATTAGGGAGGGAAAAAGGGAAAGGGTCTGTTGGGCTGATGGTCAGAGTTAGAGAAGAGTTGCAGGGTTGAACTTTTCAAAGTTGCATGTGTTTACCTGTGTCTGCTCTGTCTCCATTAGCCCGTTTTTGACACGTAAGGATACAAAAAGTTTCCACCAGCAGTTACCGAAGAGAAACCTTACTTGAGATTTCTGGTTCTCGTCTACCAGTCCGAGGAATCAATTGACCCTTGTGCTGCTGAGTGTTTGTTTAACCATTTAAGGTGCTCTAAACTGAAATAATGTAGCCCCATTAAGGTGGTATATGGTAGAATGATGAACCCCCTCTGGACTTTCCATGGTGACAGGAGGGGGATGGTGGGACTGTGACACTGCTGGGATTGAACTATTAGTCGCTTGACCGCCCTTGGAGGAGAGAGACATATCTAAATAGCAGTGGGGGTCACTGGAGAAGGAGAAGAAAGAAAGTAAGAAGGAAAGAGTGTGAACAAGACAAATTCAAAATAGCAATGCAACGTATATTTTCTAAAGTAAACAGTTGAGTCTCCTTAGTAGTTTTTCGTAAGTTTGGCAGAAGATGTTTTAGGCTATAGGCCTCCTAACTGCTACACTATCTGAGGTCCCTGTGATGAATTTATATTTATAATACATCAAATATCTGTATGAAAGTAAGAAAAAAAGCTCATTAATATGGACACAGTTTTTGCTTCCTTATATGTAATGCTAGATCTTCTAGATGTGAAAGAGTACACAGTGGAAGCACACAGCTACATGCTCTACCCTTACTGTAGCAGTGCTTGCTCCCAGCGTAGTTTACAGTCTCGACTTCTTTCAATTCATGTCAGGAGATGAACCCAATTCCAAAATCCCTTTATGTTAATATTGCGCTTTGCAAGAGCAGACCTATTAATCCAGCTTTAACCGTATAAGTGCCATTATTCCCTTAATAAGATCACTGGCTGCGCAGTATAGGATTAAATACTTATATCATAACTGACACTGTCATTTCCTGCGGATGAGAGTGGCTTGCCTCTCTGGCTGTCAGTTCCGCGTTAGGAATCTTTGAATCTGCTGCCAGTGCTTTGCTGAGGCGCGGCTGGCCCAAAAGCTGGTAATGGATGTGGGAGAGTGAGGGGAATAAAAGAGGGACCCGTGGGTTGCTCCTCCTGCTCTCTCTTCTTCGCCTCTCTCAATCTTATTCTCTCTTCCTGCTTCTCTCTCTTAACCTCCCCCTTTCTGATCGCTTCTCTTCTTCTGTGAAGTGGTACAGCATTATGGTGGCCCTCTTCAGTGCTTAAGGTAGTGCTCTTTAATCTGGCCCTCTCCTCTGTTCTTAATTGGCCATTGGATGCTGTTGGGTTGCAGTGCATAGTGGGGGAGCCTTGCACCGCCAGGCTGCTAATACAGATCCTCTGGCGCCAGCACAACGGCATTTTGCCAGGCTCTCAGTGAGCAACATTAACGCAGGAAAGAGCACTGGAGTAAACTTATAACCAACAGTTTATGGTGAAATCATAATTGCATATAACCGGGGCTGAACATGATGACCATTCTGTAAAAGAGCTTAATCTGACAGCAGCCAGTAAAGCGTCTCACTCTGCAAATAACATATTTAGGCATTTTCTTGGCCTTCATGAGTGTGACATGCTATGCTAGTTTCTGAGCTAGTCTATATAGTATCGTAGTACAGAAAAGACTACATCAGGAGGCTAGCTGACCCTTATGCATGTCAGTTCAGAGGTCCGGCCAAAGGTCAAGGGTCATTGAACTCAACTCCACATTTATCCTCTTTACCCAGCATGCCAGGAAGCTTTCTCCAGAGACCCCACTCCTAATTTTTCCCTGAGAAAGACAGATTTAGTTTGAGAACAGAGAAACAGAGAGAGTGGGGAGAAGGAGAAAACAAGAGAATGAAGGAGGGCGGGGTTGATACAACCCATGACGCTGGTTAATGAACAGCTTGGAATGCAGACAATAATTCTGCATTGCCTACTCAATGGGAATCCATTTCTTAAAAAAAAAAAAAAAGAACAGACACAGAGAATTTAAGAACAGATTTTTTGGAAACTGTGCGAAAGCAAGAGGTTGGGATTTTTTCATCCATGGTGTCCATTTGCTCGTACACCGTATGCCTCTGAACTCCCACATCTGGCGCTAAACCCAGGCAGATTTACAACCATAATGCCCAGTAGGTTTTAGGTGTACAAAGCTGATCTCCAGCTTCTCCATTCACTCGCGCCTTCTACGTGAACTGACTTCCTCACCATGTGTGTTCAGAACATGCATGTGTTCAGCTGTGTGTATGAAACATAACCACGGGAGGGAGAGAGATTCTCACCCTCTGCACCCAACTTCTATTCTTATATTTGCTCATAATAAATCAGCAGCTCATTGTTTTCCTCTTCCAAAGTTTTAACATCAGATTCTCCTCCTCTCTTTCTGTCTATCTACCCTTTGCAGAAGACGAAAGTTCAGGCACGCCTTACCACCGCGAGAGGCGCAATGCTATCAGCTCACAGGCTCCCACGTCCCGTGGCGCTGACCGGACCGTAAGCGAGGAGCCCTCAACCTCCACAGAAGACCGCCCCTCCCTGCTCAAGAAGGAGCTGCATGGTTCCCTGCCCCACCTGGCTGACCATGCCCTGCCGTACCGAGGCACTCTGTTCACTATGGACCCTCGCAACGGCTACCTAGACCCACACTATCGTAAGTCCACTAGCCACAAAATTGTTGTTTATTTTGAAAGTGGAAAACTTGTAGATTTAAGTTAAGTTAAGAAACTGCACAGCTCAAGGACGATTTTGCCTCACCCTGAGCGCTGAGGCCAAGTTTGTCTCTTTACTTTAGGTGAGAGGCAGATCTGCCTGATGCTTGATCAAATCTGACAGATTAGCCTCTCTCTCTCTCTTGCGCTTACTCTTGCATCGACACACACACACACACACACACACACACACACACACACCTTTGGAACACATGCACGCATACTTGCCTTGTTTTGTGCCTGGGAAGTTAGTATGGGGAACGGCCAGCGTAGCTTCTTAATTCCCTCATTAGGGGCCTGTCTGAACACAGAACTCTGCTTTCCCTCATCAACACACACTTCAAAGAACCAAAGCAGCGCCCCGTCAAACTTCGCTACCCCCTACTCTGCTCTCTCTCGCTGGGACTCAGAGAATGTGTGAGAGAAAGGCAGTGGGAGAGAGAGAGAGAGACAGACAGACAGACAGACAGAGAGAGAGAGAGAGAGAGAGAGAGAGAGAGAGAGAGAGAGAGAGAGAGAGAGATAAACTAATGGAGATGAAGCCTAAGAGATTGAGGTGAAGGGAGAGCTGTGGCTTGAGTGAGATACTAAAGATAATTTGAACAAAAGGTGAGATAGACAGGAGGAGTTAGATGAAAGTGAAGCTGTGTGTGTATGTGGAAAGAGAGAACAGGAGATAGATGATTGGGGAGTAAGAGGCTGATTAGGAGGTTAATTCAACGGCCACTGTAGCCAGGACTTAGCCTGCAGACAAGGATTTGATGTGATAGCTTGTTTAGTTTGGTTAAATTGTCTCTGAATTGGGGCAGAGAGAGTGGGACAGAGTGATTCAGTAATGAAAAGTCCAGTGGACCCCAACCGTATACTGTAACTCTATTTATTCAGCCACTTCATTAGCTACTGCTCCCTCGTGCTTGGGTGCTTGAGAGTCACCAACGTGCCTCTTTAAGGGAAAGGTTACTCAAAACCAGGCAATGGTGCTGTGGACAGGGCCCTCGAGGGCAGAACATTACTGCCCATTACATCCTGACCTAACTTAGCAACACTGCCACTTCTCATTTTATGTATGTGTGTGGGTATATGTGAAGGAGCTCTGGAGGTTCCAGACCACTGAAGCCTTGGGGAAGTAGTGGGGAGAGAGACAGAGAGAGGGGGGGTGGGGGTCATTCTGGGGCTTGGGGTCATGTGGAAAAGTCACAGTCTGAAATGGAGATTTCAAAAGCAGCAGGAAAAGTCAAAAGGGCCGTGGAGCTTCAAGAGGCTTTCTTTGTGCATTGGGGCTCAAGAGGCTGGAAGACTTGCAGTCATCGAGGCAGAGTGGAGTCGAGCACAGCGAAGGATGCTGGGAAGCTGCAGGCATGATGAACATAGACTTTATCCTCCTTATGCACTGCATATCCGCAATAATTTGATACTTTGTAAAGCAAACATTTGCCAGATGCAGCTTCTTCGTATACAATAATTTACAGCTTTTGTATTTTTAATGTTGCGAATTTAATATTTTAGGGTTTTCTACTGTATACAAAACAAGCAATTTGAAGATGTCACATTAAGCTCTGGGAAATTGTGATTTATCCTTTTATAAAACAATTTTCTAGACAGTATGATTAATTAATAAGTTGAAGAAATTGTCTTCAGAATAATCGATGATGACGACGACAATTGTTAGTTGCAGCCTTAGTGTCAGAGAAGATATATAAGAATTACACAAAAAAAAAACAATGAAGACCCAAAGACGGAAATGGCAACACACATTTTGATTTAAAACACACAACGTCTGAAAGGCTTCTAGTGTTTTTCATTGATGTCAATTCTCTGATCCTGACTCTGCCCAGGAAGACTTATGATCTGAGATGAGAGCATTGCTGTGTAAAACACCTCCTCCTGGCCCCAGGTGTTGAGGACATGGGGTGTCCCTAAAGGCAGCGGTCCCATTCTGTCTGATTGAACCCAGTACCAGATCTCAATCCCCATGAGCTCCAGCGGTCTGAGGGTCAGCAAAACAAAAGGGTTCCCCTAAAAACCTCCGCTTCCCCTCCCTTCCTCCCTCCCTCCCTCCCTCAGCTGCTTTGAACCAGAAGCCTGTAGCATCTGTCGCCACTCCTGCACCACAAGGTGTAAAAGCCACTGGCTCCTGTTCTGGTTTCTTGTTCCATACACATGTGAGCATGCACACACACAGCTCTTACTCCATCAGTGGTAGTCACTCTCTATGAGGGCTTTGTCACCTCCTAAATTCATCCCAGGTGTGTGCATGTGTGTGTGTGTGTGTGTGTGTTTGTGATGGAGAGGGGGCCCTAAGCCTTTGTGCTGTGCTTGCATAGTGTGCAACGCCATGCAGCAGACAGCCAGGTAAATCCGATTACTCTTAGTGCTGGTGTATGTCAGTGCTTAATGTGCCTAAATGAGATGGCACCTGCAGCCTCCCCACACCTGGTCGCTGGTTTGCTAACGTGGTGGCGAATGTCTGGGAGGCGTGGGAGGCGAACAACAAGAAGAGAGCCAAGGGGAGGGGGTTATCTTCAGGGGCCTGTGCTGGTAAATCTCTGCTATTCACCCAGACTTGTGATCTCCCACTTCTCTTACATCCGTGGCCTAAGACTGTGTTTACTCTGGTATTTACACCCACTTCAGTGCAGAAAGGAAGAGACACTAAGGGAAACATTGCCCCTTTTGTTAGCATTAGCTAATTGTGGTGATGCCTGAGTCTTAGCCGCTTTTCTTTGGCAAACACTGGATAAGAGTCCACATCCTTCTTACCACAACACTAATACATGGGGCTTTGCTGTGGGATAAGAAGAAAGGATTGAGATGAGGATTAATGAGGGAGAAGTCTTTTTTTTTTTAAGATCTTAATTGTGTAGAAGTGTGAATGGGATGTGCAGCGCCGACATCTGTTTACATTGTGCGATGATTAGCCGGTCAGTGGTCCTGCAGCAACAGTGAGCCCACTTGCTGGCGGAGCATCTCTGCTTCCTCCGAGGGGATCTTCTCCTTTAAAGTGTCTCTTTCTTAAACACTTGCCCTTCTTTGCCAGACTAAACAGATCCGTGGAGGGACTTAAAGCACATCCTTTCAATGGCTTTCTTGCAAATGTTAAAATAAAACACCCGAGAATGTTTATCGAAAGGAAGACAACTGGAGAAAAGTAAATTTGCCAAGCTTTAGAGACAATGCTTAAGGATATTGGCGCGGAATAAGTTTGGTTGCTATACTGTGTTTGTGATACAATAGGTCATTGATGGGAGTTGACACGACACATTAAGTGTGTCTCCAGGCTGTGATGGCTGCCTATCAGTCCAATAGTCTTTGGGTTAGCTCATTAAAAAATCTAGCCCAGATCTGGCTGCCAGGGCCTAATCCTTACACCAAAGCCTTGCTGTCCTTGACTGATCTCAGAAACCATACCTGCTAAGCTAGAGGCAGTGGAGCTATGGATCTCTTGGCTGAAGAATTCCTTTACATGTATCACAGTAACCCTGCTCTCTGAGCCTGGCCAAAGGTGACTGCTACCTGGATCATGCTGACCTTGTGTTCTGGGAAAGCTAGCATGAACACTGAGCCATGGCGTAAAACCCTTGCTGGGGTTTTACGATGTGGTGGGGGTGGTGGCTGTCCAGTCACAGGTTAAACTCTAAACTGCTGTGCCGGGCTGATCTTAGGTCCACTGGGCCGTAGCGCGCCTGCCGTTGCCCCCGGCGTCAGTCTGTCTGCCTCAATATCAAAATGCAGCTGACCACTGAACTGAATGAGCTTGCTGTCACCGAACTGAACGTGATCCGCACAACAATGGCCTCTCTACTCTCCACAGTTAATTACTGTGCTTGTTCTTGCAGTTCATACTGCACAGTACCTTTCCATATGTCTTGAAAGAGCATGGGCGGCAAAGACAGTAAAAACAAAAGAGCAATTATAAAGTGTGCATTTTTGTAGTTGGAAAGAAAAGTTACAACAGAGCACTCTACTGAAATTGCACTCAAAGAACAAACTTTCTGGCCTCTTGTTGGTTCAAACATGACAAGTTTGGGCTGGGATACAGGTTCAAACATCCTCCCCCCAAAAGAACTGGGGAGTACAGAGGGGAGCCTGGGGTGAGAAGACACGTGCCTGTTTCAAGGGTAAGTGTTTGTCTTTGTGATTGTTTCAATATTGGCTTTTTGAGCGTGGTGGCACGATGTAGTCCCCCAGCGGAGTGCCGGCACAGAGAAGCCTGGGGCACACTGCAGGCAATGGAGAGGGATCCCTTCCACCCACCTCCTTTCATCAAGAAAGAACAACATGGGCCTGCGCTCTGCTGTGGCCCCTTGGTCCAGCGCACCAGGGATAATCAGATGATCCCCTTTTATACAGCTTATTAGAGGCATCTCATGCTGTAAGATAGGCCATATTCTCACATGCATGTGCCCCTTTGTAGCACATGATGATTTAAGGGGGTTAAGCAGAGTTTGATGTGCGAGAATGCACTTTCATACCATCTTAAGGTCATGTGGTGCTCTTACCACAAAGCTGATGCGTGTGAACGGAATATCTCTCAATAATGGCAGCTCTTATTAACAATGACAAGATTAAATGTGAAGGGGCTCAGAAGAATTAAAAAGAATTTCCAGAGAACTTAAGATGTTCAAAGAAGAACACTCAGCATTTCTTGGTATCATCGTCACAACATCTGTCAGTATGTTTTACTTCCTTTCAAATGAGATTGGTTAATCAGTCAAGTCACAGAGGCGAGCAGGGACAATAGCATTTTGCTGATGTTGTGAAGGCTTAAAATGAAGATTTGCTGCATCTTGTCCATCCAAAAGGAGAATCAACTGCAGAAAACACCACTGGCGACAATGCCATTAAGCACTATACTATAAAAACAACAAGACGAAATGCTCATGGGGGCTTCTCTTCAGCTTGCTGCTTGATCTTTTTCTCTCCTCCTTAAGTTACCCTGTAGTCTCCAGAAGGATAATCACCTCTGTGTGCTACAGGAGAATCTGAGTTATCTCATCACTCCTTTTAGTATTTGCATTCCTCTCACATAGTGGCAAAGATAAGCGCCCTTATCCCTTCAGCCAACAACCCGTATCTTGCTCTCGTCTCTGGAGGGTCGCAAGTATATATTGTTCTACATGGAGAGGAGGCTGATGAACACAGTGTAATTAAAATGTTTCTAGCAGCCTGGTGAAATGTAAGATATCACTAGAGAAAAGAGAGAGAGAAGAAGGGAGTCAGGGCTGAGTCTGAGGGTATAAGTGAGACAGAGGGGTAAGAAAAAGAGAGAAGAGTGAGAGAGAGTGGAGAAGAAGGAGGAGGGGGTGTAACAAAGCAGAAAATGAAGAGAGACATAAAAGAATGGGAGCTCAAGGAGGTCAGGCCCATCACAGGCTTTAGTGTTGCCTTTAAAGATGCCTGGGACAGGTGGCAGCTCCAGACAATCTCGCACCACAGAGCAGCATCCTCTCAGGAGGAGATAAGGGATTCCTCCATCCAGGCACCCTCATCTGCCTCCTCCTCCTACCTCTCCTTCACTCACTCTCTCCACCTCCCTTATGCTTACCCGCCTCCCCTTCCTCCCGTCTCGGGGTTCTCCCAGACAGGCTGCTTTGATGTGGCTCAGTGTGAGCAGGCAGCTGTAGGCCACGGGGCTGCAGCAGCGCTGCTGGGCCACTGGGCCGGAGGACCGTTGGGAGCCGACTCGAGCGCGGCTCAATCAGTGGGGCTCTCTGGTGCCCGGCACTTTCAGGTCTCATTAAAGCGCTCCGGCAGGGTTAATCCTCTTTAAGGTTTACATGGGCCCCAGTTTGTCTCTCTGCCCAGGCTAAGGGAACCCCTGGGCGCCACCTGCGTGACAAAGACTCAAATCACTGTGACACAAGTTCCCTCCGTCTGTTGCCTCACTCCTCCACTTCCCCTCTATTTTCTCCTCTCTCTTCCCTCTTTCTCCATGGCTCTCACTTGCCTTCCCCTGTGCATTCTGCCTCTTCTTTACTCTCCGTCGTCCCTTGATAGTACCTTGGCCTGGTTGTAAGTCTTTTAGGATTATTTGGGTGGAATCTGTTGACAGGGGTGCAGTAAATGGATTACAACTTTGTCCTTGTTTTGGGATGCTGTGAGGAGGGAAAGGGGAGAGATCAGGAGGATGCGCTTTGAATAATGACAGAGGCAAATAATAAAAGATAGACAGAGAGCAGGATTAACTGAAAGAATTAGGAAGACGATGCAAGCGTGAGAGAAAGGCTGAAAGAGAGGCTGAGGTGACAGCAGCGCAAAGAGAACAGAGAGTGGAAAAGGGAGAGAATCAGAGAGTTCCAGCTGATGTTGCACTCATAAGACCTAATTGGTGCAAAAGCGTCGACCCCTGTCTGGCCCTGCAGAGCCCAGCAGCCATTTGTCTGATTGCTGTGACACTGGGCTTTGTCTTTGCTCTGTGACACACAGTTTCCTCCATTAGCCCAAATAATGGCCATGTACCTCTAGAGGCCTGCACAGACTTTGTCTAATGTCTGTATGGTTTCGGTGGAAAATGGAAGAATATACTTACAGTACAGGGGGAAATGCCATTTGAATGTAAAACATATTAAAGGTCTGCACTGTTGGTTTTGAACGTTAAGCTTGTAAAATCACCTATGCATGATTTTCCAAATGATATTCTGAAAGTGATTTTCAACCTTCCAGTCAGCCACTGGTTTCCACTAATTTGAACACATATGAAAATCAGCTTGCAGAGACTTACTGTTCAACCTACTTCAGATAGGTTTCATGAACTTGAAGATTTTCCAAGATTGAGATTCTCAAACTGCAACTGATGTAATGCAAGAGACAACATGCTACAGTGTTTGCAACATCCCTCATTTATTCTACATTCTACATACTGTAGTGTATTAATGCGTTGCTTCTTGGCAGTTCAGCCTAAAATCTCGGATACCCTTTAATGCACCGTCTATTTAATCTGGCCCCTTATTTTAACCACATTACCATGTGATATATATAAACACATTTGACGTGCAAATAAAGGCGACAAAGCGCTTACTGTGATTACCACTCTTAACCAAGTCTCTGCAAGTTGCCATTCATAGCACACAATATGAATTGAGAACAATAGCTACATTTGTAAACAAAATTACATTAGAATGACCGTCTTTGGTCAGTGGCCTCTCAGCATGATTCAAAATTGAGCTGTCCAGTTTCTCCAAGCCGTGTCCAGCCCAGTGTGTTATTATAATGCAGGTGTATTAGCCTCACAGTCGCTATCACACAGCCACATGCAGTTTTAGTATCACCTGCATAGGGGCCCAGGGAGGAGCTGTGACACAGGGCTATAGAGGGTCAGTCCGTCACATGGTAGCCTGATACGGCTGTGGCAATCATGAACACTGTCACTGATAAGACCTTGGCACGTATATAGATGTCGCAGTAAATCCCATACATTTATGATACAGGCATTTAAAGGAGTATTTAAAGAAACAGATTGTGGACAAAATACATCTTTTCATTTCTTCGGTGACCCCAATTCCTAAATAAAGATCTCAAAAAAGATCAAACCCTAAAGCAGCCTTGTATTTGAGTAGAATAAATCACACAGGGGGGAGTTGAAGCAAAATAAATGTAGCAAAGTCCTGGTGAGTTAACCTGAGGTTTAAATTAACTCCCTTCTTTCTGAGAGGTATCATTGTTTGGAGAGGAGGAGATAGACAGACAAAAGATGAAGAGAGAGAAGGGGAAAGAGGTGTAGCGCAGTGTTTCAGCTACTAAACTGCTGTGTAAATCTCACCCTGGCTGGGTGGGGGAGGGGAGGCTGGAGGGTGAGGGGAGAGGGGGGGCAACGCAAAGCGCTTTGTTCTGCTCCCCAGCTTATCCCAATCTGGAAAAATTCACCAAATGTAGGAGATAGATTGGCGCACCGCAGAGGCCTCGTTGAAATAACCTCCACTCCATGATCCACACTGGGATACAGGGAGGAAGGGAGGCAGGGAAGAAAAAACGGGGCATAGCTGGGGCGCTGAGGGCCCCTGGAAGAGCAGTGTGCGTGCTTAGCTCCACTCTGTAGCAAGGCAAGGGTCCTCGTGCTGGCGTGCAATTTGTTAACATTGACTCAGTCTTGGTAAATGTCTTGCAGATGCTGGAGTTCCATTAAGATATTTGTGTGATTTATGGAGAAAGGACGGGGTAGAAGAGCGAGCAACTCGGAGCACAGCCTACATCTTGATCTTCATTATGCTGGTTGCTGAAATCAGGGGTTTCTTACTGTATATTATTTCAGATAAATGTCCTGATAAAAATGGATACATATTTTACAGGGGATACTCATCTGTACAGAATATATATAACTTTTAGATAAAGTTTGGCAGTAAAATGTTGCATGTCAAGTGGATGCTGATCTGTATGAGCATAATGGTTGAATGGAAAATGATGCTGAACTTAACTGTGTAAATATTGGCACAAAGCGATAACCTGCACGAACATTAAGTCCCAGTGCAAATATGCATAGACTTGTAGAACCAAGTAGAGAAAGGATGGGCATTGACTGACTTGTTGAGTCTAGGCAAACAAATGACTTCTGACAGCGAGTAGCGATGGAATGTATACGTGAACAGAGCGCCTGTTTATCGCACATAGCTGACTTTTTTTTACCACTTGTCTTCTGTAGTGTTTTTCTTTTCCACCATGTTAATTACGTTTACCCAGAGAAAGACTGTTTGTGTTCAAGGGTGTAAGAGCATTTGAGCAAGAGAGACAGAGAAAGCAAAAACAGAGAACACAGCAGAAGAGAAAAAAAAATTGATTTACAGAGGAAGGGCAGAGTGTGATCTGGCAGCCTGGCGTATACATGATGAATGGCAGAGAGATTGGCAAGGCAACACTTAGCATTTTTTTATTTAACCTCTCTGCTTGCTTTCTTCTCCCTCCTTCTTACTATTGCTCTTAGCCGACTAAAAACTCTCTCTGTTCTAGCGCCCAGGCATCGCATACAGTAGAGAAAGCTCTGCACAGCAAGAACATTAGGCTAATTTATACAGCGGTAATTAGGCCATTAGACCTGAAACAATCTGGGACCCGTAATTAAAGCAAAGCGCTCCAAAAGTCAACAGCAACTCCCATTGAGCTTAGCTAAACAGTCTCCGAAAGTGTTATTTACATGTCCAAACAGCTTGAGGTCTCAGTGTAAGCAAACATGATGAGAGATGGGGTGTGAAGGGATGGATCAGAGGGAGAATTCGGCTCCACAAGAGAGCAAGCTTTCAAACTTCTTCTGATAGTCTGCATGATCTCCCTCTCCTGCCAGCCAGATAGTTGTAGCAAAGTACAAGCACATGCTAAATACTCATAGTCAAGCCTGTTAGCTGATATGTCCCATTTGTGTTTACTAAAAGAAACAAAATCTCTCAGATGCCCTCAAGCTGACGTGTTGCACATTACACAAGTTATTTCTAATAAAGTGTAATTGATTTCATTTTATGACGATGAATTGATAGATTTCTTTTTCTATGATTGTTCAGTTTGGTACAAAATCCTGCGTCTGTTAGCTTCAACTCTTGTGCTTTGATTCTCCACAACTTATATCAAAACCTAAACAGTTAATGTTGTAGGAAAAAAAAGCTGTAGCTATGCTGTACTTCAGCAATTCTCTGCATGGGGTTGTTAGCGACAGGATAAATGTGAGTATTTGCTTTTTTTGTGAAATATTAAATAGTTTTCATGGACGTCTGATGGACATACGCAGGGTGTGCTGATGTAAATTCTAAGGGGTAATTAGGTTAAATAGTTGGAGACCACTATTGCAAGTATTAAACAACATTAACAAAACAAGACGAGAACTGCATTGTTCTGCACAGTAAAGTCATGTACATGTCTTTGTATTCACTCCTAGAAAGGAGCGACACAAGTTGCATGCACTCGCAAACAAATCAAGTCTGGAGCATCTTTCGCACGCTCTGCGAAGTGTTGCAGAGTTATGGTGTAACTGCGGGCCTCGCTGCAGACGAGCGTGCCTGAGCAGTGAGATCATGAGCGGGGAGTGAGGTGGCATAATGAAATCTGGCAGTCACAGCCCCGGCACAGGCTTCATATGTTCCACATTAGCAATTCACAAACCTCTAGAGCAGGCCCCAGCAGCCCTTTTCTCACTCCGCCTTAGTCGCTTATGACAATCTGTCAGTGGCTCTTTGTGCTCTCGCAGCAGAGCGTCGATGAGAAGTGCAGTGTTTATGGAAGAGCGTTTCGTCCTCGGCTGCGGGTGACAGTCTGTTAGAGCAGAGTCAGTGAACCCTCGCCAGAGGAGAGGAGGAGCCCAGGTTTAGCAGTCAAGACAATAAACTCACAATGCTGAGTTGACAACAAAAGAGGAAGATGAGAAATTGTTTGTGTATTATCAAAACCCAAATCAGAATTGTGAGCGACAGCTCAAATTCTCCCAAAGTATCACATCACATGCGTTCCAAAGCTCAGTGAAGATCCTTTGTGGTAAAACTGCCATTATGAAAGGAGATTAACCAATAAGGATATTGCAAATGATGTGCTTTAGGCTTTATCCTCCCGTTGTCCTCCCCCTTCTTTTGAAATTATTCAAGTGTCCAATAAAGGACAAGGCAATTACTATCCTCTCTTTAATGAAGGGGAAGCTGGCTTTTGGTCCTGAGCATGGTGTGTTTGTGTTGAATTAGAATTAATGAGCCTGGTCAAAGTTTGCCTCTAATTGCTCTTTCATTAAGACCCATTTGTAATCATGTCTTAATGACTTCCATCCCTGTTCCTAAAAGAATAAGAAGAAAAGGAAAATTTTAAACCAAAAATGAATACTGCTGCTCTGGAGTCATTATAATGTTTGAGTTGTTAAGAGCTGATACATTGGTAGAGAGCTATACAAAATGGTCTATATTCCAAAGATGCATCTCAAAAAAGTTTGCAAACTACAGTATGATATGCCGTGTTCCTGAGTTTCAGCGTTTGAGTGGCTGAGATGACTTCTTTAATCCCTCTCACTTTGCCAGTGGTGGTTTACCAAATGCAACCGGGACAAAACCGTCATGATTACATTTTCTTTAGGAATGCTGGAGCTGCTGTGGTGTGTGGCCGCAGTGGGAAGGTAAAAATTGTGACTTGTGTGCCGGCTTCCAAGGTGCCTTCCAGCTGTATTAGAGAGACGGTGAGAATAACCCTGAATATCCAGAAGAGCAGGGGCAATTTAGTCCCGGAGTAAACAGTAAGGAGTCCCTACAGGAAACACTGGAGATGGATTGCAGGATGAATTCTCTCCCCCTCTCTGCTTTGCCCTCTGTTCTTTGCGACTGTATACATTCCCTCCAATGACACAGGGCTGTTTGCTGCGCTAATGGAGAGCTGCGCTGGCGTAAAAGAGGTGGCAGGCTCTATTTAGATAGGGCCATGGTAAAGTAAACTTCAGACTTGTATTTAAATAAACCTCGGCGGAATGGTTTGCCATGCGACCACAGCGAGAGGAGGGAGGGAGGGAGGAAAGGAAAGAGTGATGAAGTAGCAAGAAAAAAAGGGTCCAGTCTAGGCACAGGGCTGTACTGAGTGAGGAGCTCCAGAGACATAAACATAGGGGGGATCTGGGTAATTCAATGAGGAGTGGCGGATGTGAGAATGTAGGTGTGTGTTGCGGGGGTGAAGGGGTGGGGTCTGTAAAATGATTTCACAGTTTGTAATTTCGACAGTCATCCCTCATTACCCAACAGGACAGAGGTTAGTGTAAAGTTCGAGCACTGTGGGCAGGGATCAGTAAGATTAGAGAACACAAGGCTTTTACTCCCATCGAGCCAGATCACAGTACCAAGACCCCCGGTAAACCTGAAGGTTCATTTCCGAGTCTGACAGCCGAGGGCCAACAGCCCAGAGTAAACAAAGCAGAATCTGCCCTCGTCTACCACCAGCCCATCCCAGAAGCCCCTCATCCCTCCCTCCCTCAGCAGCTTTGGAATCGGCCGAGGTGAGCCAAGCCAAAACTGAGTCATCAGGAGGAAACTATCAAACAGACAGAGACTGAGTGCTCAGATACTTGCCAGAGCTGCATGGAGGAGGCTTTTACCACTTATCTTTGCTATTGTGAAAACAGGATTAAAACACCCGAATGGTTTCTAAAAGTTTTCTTATTGAACACATTAAGCAAACCCTAAAGCTTTAATATTGAGTGATACTGTGTGTGTATTGAGTGATACTGTGTAAAAATGTAAAACACGGTCAACAGGACCATGCAGTAATATAGTATATGGATAAAGTGAATTTGAAGTACTTTGAACCTGTATTTAAGAGTTGTTTGTGCATTATTTCACTTGATTCCTCACCTTAAGAGCCAATCAATCCCCTCTAGACTTTTTTTTTTATCTCAACAAGTTTCTCCTTATGTCAAGATCTCAAAAGATGTCCACATTTTGTAGATTATGCCAAGCAAAGGATGGAATCTGGAAAACAAAATGCTGCTTTTCTGCGAATCAACACTGGAAAATAGGCTTCAACTGTTGCACGGATGTCGGCCTCTTTGCTACAGGTGTTTGGGGGTTGCTGTCTTTACAAACGTTATAGGGTGCCAGTGTTTTAGACTTGGGACACTCCACCAGCATGTCAAAGTCAATATTCTTGTCGCGGGGAGTATTATATAGCCTGTGAAAACAGCTCTAATGTTGTCTTTGGTTCTGAAGAGAGCTTTCCCTAAGTCTAAGACTATTACTCAAGTTACATCACCCGGGTATCTCGGTTTGAACTGGGAGATCCACTTTAGGGACTTAAAGTCAGGATATTTTGGCCTCTGCTGCTTCAATTCTAACAATTCTGTTTTTAAGTCCCTGTGCGTTATGGAAGAGACTCCAATGCTGTAGGATTACAAAAAACACCAAACTGATACTTGTTTAATAGTTGCTGCGTTGGCCCAGGCTGGCAGTGATCACCCCCAATGAATGAGTGAGTGATGAGGTAAGCAGACCTGAGACGTGTTTGAGGATCAACACCTTCTGCGTTGCTCAGCGATGCAGCTGCGTTTGGCATGGAGCAACACTCATAGAGCTGTCGGGCACCCCACCGTTTGGCCATCTGCCCTCTTGGCACACACCTCCACATGTTTACAAGCAAAAAACACATAGCTAGCAGCCTCAGAGACTTGCTGCGTGAAGGTATGCAGATGTTGACACATGCTTTGCCTTAGGGTAGTGATACGCAAGTTGGCAATGGTCTCAGTAACAGGCAATAAAGTGACATGTGTGTTGGCACTGAGATGTGTTCGTATAGTGTATGAATAAAGAAGTGATTTGTTACTTTGTGGACTCTTGTGTGCATGTTAGTCATTTGCTGTTTCTGTCTTTCTGTACATTTTAGTTTCACAACTTGACCCTCAGGTAGGCAGCATTTCAGCAAAATTCCCACTCTTGGTTTGCTCGTTGCAACTTGTCCAGCAATGGATGCACAGTTGCAAAACAAAATTCCAGCTTTAGTTTTTAAGATTATGGTGTGGAGTGCAGTTAAGGTTAGAAGATGAGTGCATACATATGTGAATTCAGTCTGGTGGCAGCACAACAGTTTCAATTTCGGGGGTAAAAATAGAGAAAGGCTTGGAAGCATATTATGCAAATGTTTTAATGTTTTATCTGGAGGGAGAGAAAAAGCCTCTCGATTTTCTCTGGCAGTTGTGACAAAACACTGATACAGAAACGGGTGTTTTTGTTCTCATTTTGTACATTTCTTTGGTTGTACTTAAACGTTATCCTTTGTACAAAACCATATTATGCTCGCTATGGTGAGAACCATGCCATATGGCTGCTTTTCTTATGGTTATTTATCGCAGTTTATTTTGAGTTCTATCAGCCTTGAGACATTTACAAAGACTTCCTCAGTGATCATTTTGGATCAGCAAAGCTTTTAGTTGAGTGCGTTTAATGAGGTCTCATTTGGGTGGGTCTGCTGAAAGATAGCCATCAACCGCTGCCTTTCATTATAGCTGCTATTTAGATTAGCTGAGGAGGGAATAAATTCACATGACGATATGTTTTAGAGGAACCAGAATCTTGCAAGGTGTAAAGAAAATATCTTGTACTTATGTTCCCTTTCTCTTCCTGTTATTCTATACAGCTGCACCGCAGTTCTTCCCTGCCTTCCATCCTCCTGTGCCAATCGACGACAGACATACCCAGGGACGTTACATCTACGAGCCTTCCCCTGTGCCCCCTCTTCATGTGTAAGTCTTTCAAAGTGGTCACACACTCGCACACACAAACGAAAAATCCGCCGATCAAACACATCATAGAACACATTTGATTGAGCTGCATCACGCGCATCATTGACGAGCTCTCCTAATGGCGATACAAATCAAGCTCCTAAACTTCCTTCCGCCCGTGGGTGTGGAGCATGCTCCTCATGGGTGCTGCGCGCCTCTCTTTGCCTTTCAGGATCAAAGGCCACGGCCCTGTACGTGCGCAACATGATCCGCATGTCAGAGACACGCAAATGAACATGTGTCAGAGACGCGGAAATGAGAGCAGGGCGAGGGGAGCCTGGGAGCGTGCGATTCTCATAAGAGCAGTGATCAAGCCTTGTCAAGAGAGGAAAGCAATGCCTCTGTTGACATCTACCCGTCTCTGACAGACACAGATGGGCCCCCTGACACACAAACTGTATACTACTAACCGCCGCGCCCCATCCAATCACATGCACGTACAGGCTATCTAATATGAAGTAAAGTAAAACAAGGTGTCATGCCTCGTAAGAGAGAGTGGTAAGTATTCAATGCAGGGGAAGTCTTATTACAGTATGGTCTCATATTTCCCTGGTGTGCTTCTGCCGGTGCTGGCCAGGTCAGCAGAGAACTTCAAAGCATTCCTTCAGCTCACTCACTTACCGTACATACACTCGTGCACAAATTACTCTTTTTTTTCTCCTCACTTTTAGTCACCCTACTTCTGTCTTATTTTACTTTCTCTATCATTTGTATTCTTCGCGTCCAAATTGTGAGCACCATAAGCAGATGCTTCATCGTCCTTGCGGCGCTTGTTTCCTACCCGCAGACACGAAGGAAGCGATCACGGCGTGACGAGGACAAATTGGATAGGGCAGCTACTTGGGCCGCATTATGTTTGATATTCTTCATCATTATCAACTCCCCCCTTCTCCTCCTCAGGAGTCATATCTCTCCCTTGCTGATGTGCCACTAAGCGTAATGAATTTTTTATGGCCCCCCCCCCCCCGCCCCTTCCTCTGCCTCCCCACCTCCGGCCCACTGTACCTCTCAACCCCTCATCTCCTGCTCAGGGGGCTGCAGCAGAGGGAAAAAAAGAGGGGGAGAGAGAGGCGAGGAAATAAAAAAGGGAGGTGATTGATGCCCCGTGTCACTGCAAACAAAATGGCAAATATAATTTAGCATTTAGCTTATGCAGAGATAATGGGGTGAACACGCGCCGGCAACATAGGCTCGAACAAACAGCCTGGCTTGTTATCCGTCAGGAGTGCTTTGGTACGATCTGGAGCACAGGTTAGGGAGGGGGAGGAAAGAAATGAGGAAGGGGTGGAGGGACAACACAGAGCCAGGGAATTGAATTAAGGGGGAGAAGTTACGCAGCGCCGGTGTCTTCAGTCACTCGGTCCGGACAGGCGTTATCTGCGCGCTTGGTTTGCTGTCAGGAGAAACACGGCCATGCTCTGCCATGCTACTTATGGCCTATTTATCCAAGCCATTAAGCATAGAGCTGTTTAATATGACACGCTATGCTAAGGGAAACTATTTGTCATTATTATAAGACAGCTGTTTAGTGGCCAGCCTTATTTAAATCTGTGAACTCACTGTCTCTCACTCACACACACACACACACACACACACACACACACACACACACACACACACACACACACACACACACACACACACACACACACACACACACACACACACAGGCTATCTATGAACTTACGTGGGTTCCATGCAGAAAGGATCTCAACTACTTTTAAATCTTTGCACAGGGAAGCAACAATATTGCCTGCTTGATTAAAAAAGCAGCACTGAATTCCTCAGTGAGAAGAAGCACTCATCAGTCGCAGTATTACAGCTGGGTCCAACCACCTGATGGCAAATTGGAGTTAATTACACTTCCAGGTTCAGCTTTATGCAAGTTTTTGCCAAACTTTACGAGCGTAGAAGTAGTAAACCTCTCCGAGAATTTAAAAGCGATGCATTCCGCTCAGCAATGTTGCTTGTAGCCAGCTCGAGCAAATAGAGGCAGTCAGCGTATAGCTGTCGCTTCAGGGAAATGGAGGACAGGACGCGGCTTATGGAGAAATATTGAATTGTTTTAAGACAAGTTCTCCTCGGTGAGCAGAATTAATCGTTATTAGCCCTCGCAAAGATATGCCTAAGTACACAGGGACTATTATTGCAGTACTTCCCCATGCAGCCTCTCATTACGGCCTGTAATTACAGTTGGGTTGGCCCCGCGGCAGTTCCATCAATCCAGCCAGCTTCCCCCGCCACGCACACAAGCCAGTCACCACTGGGCGTCCGTGGCCGGAGTAAAAACACCGCAAACGCCCAGCAGCTTGTTTCCTCTCCGCCACAATGACACATCCACCATCCATACGTGGCAAATGAACAGAATCATATCCTATTACTGTGAAGGGCCTAATTGAAACATGTTTATTTATGGCCCCCGTTTTCAGGCGAGGAGCGGGTGTTAGCAGCGCAGCTAACGGGCTCCAGTGATATGAGGCGGTAGAATTAAATTAAAAGCTCATAAAATGAAATATGCTCCGTATTAGCTGTTTGACACTTAATTTGCCTTCAAATGAGCAGAGGAAATCACAAATTAACTGTCCTTTGTTTTTTCCCTCTTTACCTCACCTCCCTTATTAGGCAAGGGAGAGCGCAATTACAGACAGAGGCTAATCGTTTAGTTTATGAATTCTTGTGGGGAAGGTACCAATGTGCCATTCAATATTAAAGCCTCAGGGTCAGGAGGGGGTGGGGGTGGGGGGTGCTTGCTTTACTGAGGAACTCGTACATTCACATGGAAGAGAGCTTTAACAACCCCGGTTTAAAATAACACCACACTTCTTCTGAGTTTCCATAAACTCCCGACTCAAGCAAAGCAAAGGTCCTTTACCGATCCAGAACCAGCAAAAGTCTTTCCTGTCCTGAAGCTAGTGCGTTTTCCTCTGCGTGTCTCTGGTCTGTAAACAGCTGACCTCCAGCCTTAACCAAAAAGAGAAAGAGCCCTTTCGTGTTTCACAGAAGATGCTTCCTGCTTAAATAAACACATTGATCGGTGAAGAGCAGCCTCTCCATGGGAGCTCTGGTCCCCTCTGCCACCACCATTGTGCAGGACTGGCTTAATGGGAGTTTGGGGGGAGGTCGTGGCCAAGAGAAGAGACCGCTCCTTTCATTCCAGCTTTATTGCCTGACCACGGTACACAGCAGAACAAAACAGCCCTCTCACACGGCTCAGCGCCGGCCCTCGGTCACCCGGAGACCGCTCAGAACAATCAGAGGTATTCGTCACAAGTCAATTATCAGCATCGGAGTTTACTCGGGTGTCCCGGCCCTCGTGCTGTGAATGGGGCCACTGAAACAACAAAACATTCTTTTGGGATAAGCAATTGACTCACAACCTTTTTGCGCAGTTACCGTATGTGGATTTAAGAAAGAGTTGGTCAGAATGACAGAGTCCATTTAGGAGTTTATAAAGTTGTAAAGCAAATAGAATTGACTTTAGCTTAGAGTTTGTGGTATTTTTTTTTTCAATTGTAGAATTTGTGATGAAATATTTGTACTATACATACAATATCAAAGAGTCTAATGATAGATTATTTGTTGAAGCATTGGAATTTGTGAGCAAATGTTTCAAATGACTTGACCACAAAATCAACATTTAAATCATCTTAGAGAAGTAAAGTAAAACATAAATGTATAATCCAGTCTACAGTTTCTATATACCAAAACACAAATTAGTTAATATACTGTATTTTCTTTTCTGTTCTGAAATGATATACTGCATAATGGATTCAATGCATTTTGAAAGATGCAACAACCTGAAACCAAAAAAAAAGTTTATATTTTACAAAAAAGGAAACTCATTGTGACTCATGAATAAAGTCATGGACTGTATTTTCTGTCAGTGTGGAGGTGGCGTGCAGAGGGCTGTGAGGGTGTGTTTCCCAGCCTGTGTGGTTATTTGATTCAGGAGTGTGTTTGTTCAGCTGCGGGCTCCGGCCTGACTGCACGGTATTCTGGAGGTACCAGGGGAGAGAGCTGCTGCACGTCTCTGTCATCGCAGCACGACCTCAGCTCTGAAACGATGAACCAGGAAGGAGTTAATTGACTCAAAGGCTCAGCGAGCTGTTGCTTCAGAAGCATCGTTTTATGTAAAGATTTCAGCATGGCAAGCGAGTGAATCACCTTGTTAACCTCCACATTTTTATTTTCTGTATAGGCACCCGAGATTCTCACCAATTTCACACTGTTTCCGTACAACAACTCTTCCCCCCTTGCTGTCCTCTGCCTGTGGCGGAGAGAGGGTCCCCCCCCCCCTTTTTTTTTCTTTAAAGATGTGCGCCGTGTTGTTTTGTTATTTACATAAACTGTTGTCAGAGCGCCCAATCTAGGCATAGAGGAGCGGCGTGTTGCTTAGCATAAAGACCACAGTCTTATCTCAACACCTCCTTCCAGATGGGACGAGGCCGAGCATTGCAATACAAACACACACACACACACACACACACACACACACACACACACACACACACACACACACACACACACACACCCACAATGCAAAACAATAGGAAGACAAAAGGGTCTAGGGTAGCTGTTAGCTACCCTAGGCATGTTTCCTCTTGCTAGAAGCTAGAGGAAACATGTTCTGTAAGTGTGCCGCTTCTTGATTTGACTTTGCTGTGTCAAGATCTCTTTTATTAGTTGATATTTCAGTTTCAGGTTATACCTTAAGTCAATTTTTACCGATGTTATCTCCATTTTTAGTCCAACACGTGACAGTAGTTGGAATTTGTAACTATATGTTTTCTTATATTCTGTTATTTGCAGAAACATTTTCTTCAGATTCTCTGTTGTAAAATAGAATAAAAATCATTGCATGCTTGACGATTGGCTATTACTGTAATATTTACATTTGAATATAGTCTAGACTAAAACAGGATGTGAAGCAGAGCCATAAATTACATAGAGAATTGATGATTATTTCATAATCGCATCTGATAATTTGTGTCCAGATATGGCTGCTGTCACCGAAAAGCCGGGAGAGAGACGAAGGCCACTTTTTCATCCTCCTCTCCAACTGTCCAAAACCCATTCTGTGTGACTTCATAGGTCACCCCTCTCTGGTGCAGTCACTGCTTTCCCTCCGTCCTCCCTCCCTCCCGTCTCTCACCCCCTATATCCTCCCCCCTTCTTTAATACTTTCTCTATGGAGTAAGTCGGGGGGGACAGGCGGTCACGCAGTAGCTGGCTTCATGATTAATGGTGTTTATTCTTGACAGAAGGCTCCTTTATTTATCTGCATTGCAGTTTCAATGATACTATCAGTCACCTGAATGAAAAATATTCAGTCATACCAATTTTGCAGTATAATTGAGTAGAGTCACTTCCTTTCAGTTTTTTTCCCCCCCTCGCTCTCCTCTCCCACTCTATCTGGCAGCCTTATCATCGCCACAGTAATTTTCGCGCTGCGTTGTTTGATATGGAGAGGCTGGCTTTAGCCGTATTTGACATAAAGCCTCTTCAATTTTCAGAAAGTTGTGCACCACTCTGTGAAAATGTGCAAAGAGGGGGGAAAGTATCTCTCCCCTTTTTTCTTCTGAGGCAATTTCAGGATTTAGAGAGAAAGGAGATAAATGCCTAAGCAGAAATGTGGGCAGATTGAAGTTACAGTATATCTATTTTTTTTGTAATACACCAGTTCCAGAAGCCTAAATGGGCAGTGTAGTCTTTTTTCTATTCATCCTCTGCACAGGACCATGATATTCTGAAGGCACCTGTGTATTTTGAGAATGATGGATCCAGCAGGTTGGGTGTAAAAAAAGAGTTTGGCACAGCATAAATTTGACAAGGCCTGTAAAGGTTTTAGGGTTGAGTCATTACCCGTGGAGATCTGTTAAGACATGTTCCTAAACTCTACTTACCAGGCTAGGATTACCTACGCTGAGGCTGCTCCTGCCGCTGTGTGCATGTTTGTATTCCTTCCTAGTTATTATACATCACATGCATTTTTGATGTTGTTGTTTTTTGCTACTTGGTAAATAGTTTATTACTGATTTACTAAGTCTTATCTAATGGCAAATAGTAATCTAAACTAAAGAAACAAATCATAGTATTTCTAATCTACAAATGATTCCTTACATTACACTTTCATTCATGCAAATCCTATCTGATTATTCGCTGAACAAATATTTCCTGTTCATTGTCGTTTCTTCAGTGTAAGTCCTTTGGTTGAATTTAATTTTAGGCTCCATTATAAATATCTTTGAGAAAAGGTACATGTAGATGAAAGAGGAACGCATTAATCTCTAATATGAGGCCTGTGAATTTGCACATGTAACACATTAGTGGATTTGATTTTCTATACTCGAGTCATTTGCCCCCTCTTCATGTTTGAGATCTCAATTTGTAGCTCTCCCATGGAGCACAATGGAAAACCAGGTCTGAGGGGAAGAGATAACAGGCAGGTGCCAACAGCTCTGCGCTAATGTGAGAGAGTGTGTGTGTGTGTGTGTGTGTGTGTGTGTGTGTGTGTGTGTGTGTGTGTGTGTGTGTGTGTGTGTGTGTGTGTGTGTGTGTGTGTGTGTGTGTGTGTGTGTGTGTGTGTGCGCATCCATGCTTACATACACATTCACGTTAGAAATATTTTCTTGTCAGTGTTTGAGCGTCAGTGTATTTATTTCACTGTCATTTTTTTATTTTTTTGTTTGCATTTCTTAACCTTGTATTTCCCTCTTGAATATGAAACACATTTAAAAACATATTCATTTCCCAGAGAGTTTTTAAAAATAGTAACCCACTCACACTACATTGCTCATCTTAGAGATTTAATCATGTAGCCTATAGTTTGCAAAATGATTGTTTAAATAATTATAATATGCATTATAAATAGGGCTGCAACTAATGATCATTTTTAATATCACTTAATCTGCCTATTTTCTTGATTAATCATTCTGTCCAAGTGTCAGGCCATCACAATTTCCCAGAGCCCACGGTGACGTATTCATAATGCTTTTTTTTTAAATCCATTAATAGTAAGTTTACAAAGATACAGTACAGGACAAAGAAAAGTAGTAAATCATCAGATTGGAGAAGCTGAAATATGTTGAAGAAAAATACTTGCTGATTCACTTTATATCAATCGACTAGATAATGAATCGACTCATCTTTACAGCTCTGATTTCAAATATTGTGATCAGCAACACTCGACAAACCTAAAGCAACGTTTCATTTGTATGATGTATTGATAAAAAGCCCATTCAGTCTTTAGTGGTTTTGGTGGTAACTTACTTGATGGGTGTGGCAGGCTGTCACTTTTATGAGCCGTGCCGGCTCTTAATTGGCTTTGTAAAAAGACCCTCCTCTCATTGGCGAGGAGCTATTAGACAACGGCAGCGACTGGCAAGATATTACCCAGCGCTCGCAGCACGCCCCCTCACATCGTCTCCACAACCTCAGGCAGCTGCTGTCCTGACGTCTGCTTCTCTTCACAAATAGTAGTAGTAGTTTTAAAAACGAGCCCTGCTTTAAATCACAAGAAAAGCTGGTTTTTGAAAGGAAATATTTGGATCCTTACCGAATGCACAATTATCAATTTTATATATATATATATATATATATATATATATATATATATATATATATATATATATATATATATATATATATATATATATATTCTTTCAGGCTGTAGCAGTGTAGAAATGTGGAGTTTCCATTACTCTGATCTGTGGGCTGTGGGCTCCAGACCCTGCGATCCCACTCTGGGGGCCAGTTACAGAAAGTAACGAGACCAGGGGAACAGGGTCATAAATCCTCTCCAGCTCTCCTCATTTTCCATCCTCCCTCCCTTCCCTCGCTTTCCTTGCATCCCTCCATCTTTCCTCAAGAATTCAATATATGATTTAAGAAACCTAAATGCAACAATGTAAAATATTACTCAATGTTTAAAATGCCTCTAATCCAGCTGAAGTCCAGCTAAAGACCAATTACAGTTTTTAATGTAAGTGGATATTATTTCGTTACCTCCTTTACAGCTTCTGCACCTCTTCTCCTCCCTTTTTCCATTTGTTTATCTTCTAAGTCACAGGGAATTTCACTCCTTTTACACTCTCCCCACCAATGCAAATTAGTTCATATCACATGAAGCGATTCTATTCTCTCAGCTCTTGGTTATCTCTCTTATCAGATGGGGCGTCCATTCCATCTGATAGTATGATAGTTTCATCTAATAATGTCGTTTGGAGTGAGCCAAAAAAAAACCTTTGCTATACTTCTGTCTCCCATGATACTTCACTTTTCTTTTTTTTTGAGATGGGGTCAGCTTGTGAAGTTTTTCTCCCCTGCGAGTGTCCGTCGGGAGCTGCACAGATATGTACAGTACAGTCATGCACGCAGCTGCAGGGTGACCGCAGGGAAGAATGCAACAAGCTTTTTGTTGCATGTCCATCATTTCTTGACATTTCTATGTGAGTGATTTTGATACATTAGGAATGGAAGTTTATTTAAAGGGGTTAAATAAAGCTATGGAACTTATTTTTCTAACTGAAGTAAAAAAATTAAATAAAAGTTTCCCAGAGCAGGCTTATTAGGAATTCCCTACTGTTTATTCAACAGTTGTTGTCACTTATGTAGCAGTTTTGTGAAACATCCTCCTCTGGGTATATCCAGAACGTACACAGGTCTGTATTTAAGCCTCCCAAAGCTTCATCAAGCCTGCGCTTGGCACCACCACGCACACAGTCCCTTCATGATTAAATATCAAGAAACTCCACATGACATTTTATTAGTCCAACAAGATGGATGAAATGGCCTTAAAGTAGGCTGTGTCTTTTCACTTCCCCACCAGCACTTGCCTTTCTTCTGTCCAGATTTTCTTTCCTTCCCCTCCTCTACAAGAAGTATGTATTAGGAAAACGTGATGGATTTCATTCTGAAAAGGAGATTTTCAGCGAGAAGGAAACATATATTGTTGTGGCTTGTACCTGATGCTCCTGTTTTCCTCCCTCTGTGTGTCAGCTCTCCCTCCTCTTCCTCCCGACGCCACCCCCTCCCCCCCTTCTCCTTATTTTTTCCTGTTGTTCTACCTCAGATCTCTGTCTGAAGGATTAACCATCTCCAGCAGTGTGTCTCTGCTGTCTTGTAGTGCCATGTATTGTTTGTGATTTGCTCAGGCCCATCCGTGCGGCTGCTCATTTCAGCAGCCCAGCGTGACGTGGTGAATTGAGGGGGGATCCACGCCGCTCCTCGCAGCCCTGGGCCACACTCATTCTCCTCACCTGAGATAGGCCGTATACGCACGCAGTCGCGCACTCTCATTACCCAGACTTGTCTGGGTAGCGGAGGCGGTGGGGTGTGGAACCTGAACCCTGTTTAGCTGCAGGCATCAGCTGAGTTTTTGTGTAAAGGCATCGGGGCCATCGAGACATTACTTGAGAGGAAAAGGAAAGATATGTGCTTCCTCCCTGTTTTCACAAGTTTAACACTTCAACACCCAGGAGTCCCCTCCTGTCTTCTCTCTAGCCCGGGGCATGCCAGAGGAACTCAAAACACTGACTGAGAGCAGCGCTAATTCCACCTGCTTTGAAAAATAGCTGCAATCAAGTGAAAAGTGGAGATGAAGGTGGAATGGTCCATGCAAAACAATTTGTAAAAAGGCAAAATCAAGCATGGGAGGGAAACAAAAAGGAACAAGAAAATGGTTTTTTGGCCTCATGTTTGTTCCCTGACTCCAGCCCTCTTGAAATTACAGGAAAAAAGGCAGCCTCATTTTGTGTAATTTTACTTTTATGTTTTCAATCCCTCGCTATACAATCTGTTGATTCGTTTTGGTAGACATTCTTATCTAGATGGCTGAAATTACATTTAATTGGAGTGTTTTTTTTTTTTTTTTTTGAAACAGCCTGCAAAGAGGAAAAAAAACTCCTGCTGTGTGTCGCAAAGCCAAACAAACTTTTCAAAATAAGCAACTTGGAACCAGCGCAAGCGGTGAAAAGTCGAAGAGCCTTGATCTAAAACAAGAAGTGTTTTTCCATGTGTGACACACCTTCAGATAGGTCCTCTGACACCTGGACCCGTTTGTTATGACTTGAGCTTGTCACACTCACTGACTCCTGTTGATAAACATATGTTATCACTCCAGCGGCGTGGAAGTGATACGTGCCTACAGGGATGTACTGGGTGCTTATATGTAGACAATGTGAGTGTGACTGAAACACACAGGGGGAGGAGACGGAGGAACCGAAGGAGAGTCATGGTTCTTCAACTGAGCAGCGAGTGTGTGTGTGTGTGTGTGTGTGTGTGTGTGTGTGTGTGTGTGTGTGTGTGTGTGTGTGTGTGTGTGTGTGTGTGTGAACTGACTCTGCAGTATATGGGAATGTCTGGCACGCCTCCAGAAGTATCCCACACAGAGGGAATCCTGCTTGATGTGACCATGAATAGAAAGCTATCCCCACCTCCCTGAACCCACCCAGGCCTTTGATGTCAGGGGGTCACACAGAGCCCTCACAGCTCCGGGGGAACATAGTTACCCTGAACGCCTGGCAACCTCACTGTGCCATGCCAGGCCCGCGGTCTGCTCTGCCCAGTTGGGAGGAAAGAAAAAGCAGAGGAGGAAACTTGGATCACACGAGGAACAAACTGTTCAAGTTCCTGAAATATACAAATAGAGTTCCTAGGATTATAAGGAGTTCTTTACAAAAATGCAGCCAGAGATTGACAGATTAAATCTCTGGAACCTCTGTTCTGTTAGGGTGCTTACTTGTTTTGGTTTGCTCTAAGAGTGTGAAAGCCTTGTAAATTTCAAAAATGTTTTTTTTAAGCAAAATGGTGCATTACTAAAGCTTAATTTATAGTTGTAACTTTTAAAGGATACACAAATACTTTGCCCAGGGGCCACTTGCAAAATGACAGAAGGCCAGGGACCAGTAAACAAATATTCATATTGCTTATCAAATAAAATAAATAAACATAAATTATCTTTCTTTAAAAAGGATTTTTTTCTTCTTTAAATTAACTTAGATCAGGTGCACAGGGTCTAAGCCTTGTGCGAGAGTCCCTCCCGAAAAAGCATCAATGCATTTGTTTTGGGTGTAATAGGCCACGTCCATTTTGACCAATCAGTACAACATTTTAGGCGTGGCCTCAGGAGTGGCCCTAGATCGTACACTCCAAATTTCGTAAAGATCGCATGAGCCCTTTATGAGATACAAACTTTTCACATTTGTAGTTTACATCGATTTATTTTCATTGTGATTACGAAATTGTCAGCGTGCCAACCGCCACCCTAAGTTGAGCCACCCATCGTAAGTTAATTATCACTGGACTACACAGTAGCTGACATGAGAGACCATGTGGGGACTGCAAGAACTGTAATTGGTCAGCTTTGGCTACTTGTATTTTCTCCTACAAGTTAATGATGCTGGTAGAGATCACTTATTGTGAAGACAACATGAAGGACACACTGCTCCACTGCAAACCCTCTGCTCACCATGACCCCCACTCTCTATTACGATGAATGAAACAACACACTGGAAATGTGGCGATGGCACAGAAAAGTCCCATATTCAGTAATAAAACAAGGCGGACCTTCACTGTTGCTCATGGAATGAAAGACTGTAAACAGTTGTTTGGGGAATATAATTAAAGCACTCTACATCTACAACACATCTGTCTATTGTTGCAGTGGTGCTATCAACGGGTGAAATCCATCACTGAACTATAAATCAAAACCTGAGCTGGAGGTATCTGTGGCAGGACTCCTGTCAACCCCTTGTGTCAGCTATAAATCCAACTGTCAAGCCCAACTTTTAAGATGGTCAGCATAGATGACAGATGCTAAGAGTTCACCATAATGAAAAGTTTTAACACGTACAGCTCCATGACATCTGCCATAGGGAATGGGAACGGTCATTTTGGGCTGTTAACATTGAAACCCAAATCATTAGCCTATTCAACAATAGAAACGTATGTCAATGACAACTCCTGTATTATGCACAGCCTCCATTGAAAAACAAAATAAACAATTAAACAGAGAGTCGAAGGTTAAAGAAAGTTGGCTTCTTAAAGTAATAAAGTAATTTCATATTAATAAATGTCTGTAGTCACTACCTGTCACTGAATGAGGTAACACAATGTTGATTGAGCCTACGGCCCACTGATGCATTTTCAGATTTACAAACAGGATTTCTGTGGCGGCATTCCCAGAAAAACACAAGCGGCACCCAGCAGTGGTTGGTCCGCCAGAAAGGGTAGGCGGGGCTAAGGGATGACTAGAGACAATGAAATGTCAGTGTGAAAGCGAGATCCAAAAACAGACCTGCAATTATCGCTTGTTGCCAAAGAGAACCAAACTGAGATCTTTGAGATCTCTTTAACATTGCTGGCAGTTTCTATAGATTTATGACATAGCAATCATCTTTTATTTGCCATCTGCATCACACCGTGTGTCCACATTGCGGTATTTTCAAGAATCTCCATTTCATGGGGGAGAAGTTGTTGGCTTAGGTTGGAAAAAGATTTTTAAATGTATCCACCTTTCGTGGCGTAATGTTAATTCATTCTTTTGCCACAGCAGGCAAGTCCAGAGGCCAGTGGTTTGACTGAAGGCAGGCTAGATCTGAAAGTAACATGAGTTCAAACTGCTGCTGTAATTGTCATTACTAATGTGGAAAATGAAGTCATTGGAATGTGCTTCATTGGCAGAACTTAATGAAGACTTTCCAACTGAATCATTAGGAACCTATAATATATATTTCGACCTTCCTCTGTTTGTGTCTCTGTCTGT
This sequence comes from Gymnocephalus cernua, assembly GCA_023631565.1. Lineage (NCBI taxonomy): Eukaryota > Metazoa > Chordata > Actinopteri > Perciformes > Percidae > Gymnocephalus > Gymnocephalus cernua. The sequence continues at coordinate 23,542,107 of CM042446.1, forward strand.
CTGTCCTCTCTCTCTCTCTCTCTCTCTCTCTCTCCCCCTTGTCTCAGCTCCCTTTCCTCTCTCCTTGAGTCTCAGCTGGCTCTGTTCCTGTGGCCCTTTGATCTCAGTGAAAGGGTTTGGAGCTTTAAAGTGCTTCTGTTTCCGCTGTCAGGAGCCCCTCTCTTCCTCCTCTCTGGTTTAGGCTTTCATAGCGGTGGCAGCCTTGTGCTGTGGCTGGGTGGGTAGGAGTGGGGGTGCACAGGGTTCTATGAGGTGGTGAGATGGAGCTGAGGTTGGAGGGGGAATAGGTGTGTGATGCTGTCAGCCTCGGTCAGGAGAGGACCTGACACCTGACTGATCCCAGTTCCCTCCAAAACCCCAGTTCCCACCTCACTCAGCCCCTTGTGGCCACAGGTGTAATGTGTCAAGACAGATGGGTCTAAGTAGGTTGTATTTTTGTACTGCCTATTCTTCCTGTATATTTCATATACTCTATGAGAACATATGATGTACATCCTTCCATATCACCTTGAAATATAGTTCAACCTGGTTGCAATAGCATGATTGAGTCAACCAAGGACTTATTTTAACGCCTACAATAATAAGGTACTATTTTATGCATTTGTAAATGTGGTTACCACCTAGACCTGGGCAATATGGAAAAAATCAAATATCACAATATTTTTGACCAAATACATCAATGTCGATATTGCGGCAATATTGTAGGGTTGACTATTGGTGCTTTTAGAAAATATTACAACAATGAGCTTAATCCTAATACGTCTTAAACTGCTGTGCATTGTTTTAGCATTTGAAAAACCTTTAAACTAATTAATCTGTTTCAAAAACTGGACTTTCCAGATCATATTTAATAGTCTCTGTATCGTTATCTGAAGCAAATCATAATGTGGACATGTTCTGCTAGTCATGAAGGTACCTCTACCTCTTGGTCGTCCAGCTGGCCTGGTCATACCCAAGGGTGTATTGTAGCGTGTGATGTATATACTTCATGTTATGCCTGTCGGTGTCTGATGTATGGACTATTTGTTTGTATCATATGTCTGATGTCTTGTCATAAAGTGCCTTGCGATTGTGCCGCAAACCCAACTGCCCTACGGGGACAATAAAGTTATCTACTACTATCTAATCAAGGCAACTTGAATGTGCAATTCACCAACATAAAAAACAGTGGTTAATGCATTTAAAATTATCTACAGCCACAATTAAGTGTCAACAGGTCCTCCAGTAAAGTAATTGGCTGTAAACATGGAGTTTGGGTGCCTATTATGACAGGACTATACTGTCATGAATAGTGGAACAGGTGGACCTAAATGCAGTAGACTGCAGAAAACAGGAAGCTAAAGAAATAACTCTTTATTTAAGGTTCATGCTGGCAACGCAAAACTGATCATAACAGAACAAAACCAAGGATCAAACAGAGACTGAACTGAAAACCAGGGACTTAAATACAAACTTACCGGAGAGGGGCTGAAGTGCAGGTGGAGAGATGGGCTCAGGTGAGGGGGATGAGGTGATTAGGCAGGGGAACAGGCTGGGAGCTGATTGGCTGGGGGGAAACTCTGGGAGCAGGGAAAGACTAACGAGGCTAATGCAGAGCATGTGTGTAGATGGGCAAAGGCGGGAAAGACAGCACAGGAACACCAGAGGAAAAAAACAAAAACAGTACAGTGTTCACAAAAAAGTCTGAAGATATCTGGGCCCAGAGCCAGACTGTGACATTTTATATAAATATATACCTGTTTGTTGTAAACACATGAGATCAAGTCAAAGTAATTAATGACCTCTATAATACACAGGTGGCAGTGTTAGTGTTTACCCAAATTAAGACCTAATTTCCTATTTCTATTGCTTCCTTTTGCAAAGTTGAAAATAAAGACGTTCGAAGTATTTCCATTGTCTTTCACTCTCAGTTGGCTTTGTGATTCTTAATGGCGATTTCTTAAGTTGGACTTTGGTCAGTATTGTGAATTTTTCTTTTTCAAATCTCCTTCTTGGACCACTCCAAGCATATGTGGGCGAAAACATGATGGTCTATGAACATTCACAGTTGCTGGCTTATTGGCTTTGGACTTACCAATTTCCTGTACCCTGTGAAGCACACATCAAGATGTTTTAATTTAATTTCATGCGTAACCATGTCATGCTCGAGCTAAAAGCATTTTGCAAAGCACGGTTCCTGTTTTAGCAGACCGCTGTGTCAATACTACCAGGTCTAACTGCTGCACCACAATGATACCTTCTGTCCTAAGTGAAGTCATCGACCTTCACCACAACTGTGTGTTTCTACTGCAGCTCTCACCAGAAAAATTATTAGTGTTGATATAACCTTGTTCCAAACAAAGATTCAAGACCTGTTTACATGAGCACACACCCCTCCATGAAACCTCAAAATCCTTTGGGGGCATATTTACACTTGGCAAGTCTGTATTCATCCGGTGAAAAAAGACGACAGTTTAAAATCCACAGACCGCCCCGTGTAAACATGCAATGTCTTAAAGAGGCGCTGGCTGGTTTAAGCGAGGCCACGTGAAAGGAAATGGCTTCCATATGTCAGGAGCTCAGTCTTTACTTGTGCCCTGTTTGCAGAATGTCTTCTTTTGACGGTTAATAGGAATTAAAAACCTATGATGGGAACGAGAGGAGTGAAGGAAACGTTTTTTTCTCTCTGGTGAGGTAGAGAAGCCTGCGGTACAGCTTTGATGTAAATCTTAAATCAGGTGTAACTAAGACGCCACTTCTCTGGCGCTCACACCTACTCAAGCGCACACACACAGGGTGAACATTCCTGCACACACACTGCACGTTGTCAGATTACTTCCTTTCGTCATGTTGATTAATGTCTACTGGCAGATGCTAAGGCGATCACGGCGAGCACTGCAGAGAGCAGCTGAACACGGAGGATCGGACACTCTCTTGCTTTTGCTCTCACAAGTACAGAGACGACACACCACACTCCTCCAAACCATCCGTCTCTCTGCTGTCCTCCTCAAATCCCCTCACACCTGGCTCTGCACCCCTGGAGACCTCTTTTTCTCTCCTCCTTCTCCAGCTCCCCCTTTCTCCTAAGTCTTCTCCGTACATCCTTCCCTCCCAATTCATAGTCCATATCTTCACACACTCACTCCTTCTCCTCCCAACTACTGTTCACGGTCTAACTGTCTTCCCTCCCTCTCGGCAGCCCTCCCGCATATCCTCTCTCCGCACCTTTTTTCTCTCCAAACTTTTCTTTTCCTTTTCACCTTTCAACAGGCTGAAATCACAGCTCTTCCTCGTGCCACCATCTTCCTACCAATCAACACGTGCTCTTTCTTTTCTTTTCTTTAGTTTTCTCTTTTCCCCCCTTGGCCTTCCAGTAGGACTCTGTTATTTTTCGCTAAGTGAATTGAAAAAAACAAGCCAAGCAGAGGCATTTAGCCACGGTCAGTGTAGGGAGATGCAGCCAATGCATGACAGAGTTAATCAGTGTCATGGCAGCCAGAGTGGGTGTCTGGCTCTCCTCAAATAAGCATGTGGAGGGCCAGACAAGGAAAAGAAAGTCATGAAATCTTTCTACCTTCCCTTCTGGGGTCTTGTTTCTACATGAAAATGTCTAAAATGTCAAATGCAGCCATTTCAGGGACATGGACATATTTGTCCCATATACTTTGCCATTGAATGGGCCTTTATACATCTGGTAATTTTAATGTATTCCACTGACTTGCGTATAGAAATGTGAGGTGCAGGATGTGATTAAAAAAAAGTTCATTTTTTTTCCATTTTTCATCAATGACAAAGCATGTTTTTTTGTTTTCCCTCAGCTGCACATATGCCCCTGCACTCCTGTGTGTGTGTGTGTGTGTGTGTGTGTGTGTGTGTGTGTGCGTGTGTGCGTGTGCGTGTGCGTGTGCGTGTGTGAGATTCCATGGTCAGCCATGTGACATCAAAGTGAGCATCACTCTGCAGCTGTGTTGTTGATCTTGAGTAAATGAGGCATGTTATGGTGGTGTGTGGGCATAAGACTTGCTCATCATAAACACACACTCTTTCACATGACTGTTTTGAGGTGCAAGGTTGCCCTCAGCGTGACTTGCTACTCTAGGTGTGGAGGAAGTAAAACAATCTCTCTGTGGAATTTTTTGACGGGAGACGTGCAGAAACACAACAATGAAATGGAGGTGAACACATTTTTCCATCACCATTGTGTTGCAGTGTCAGATACGATTCCCTTAATCTGTCACCTTTGCACACTTTAGCAACGAGGCTTTCACTAATACTTTCTTCCTGAGAGTAAGAGTGTCACACACACCTGCTTCAGCATCACTGAGACATGTGGTCACACACTTATGAAAGCCTTTTAAAAAAAAAAACACCCCATAGCCCCTTTGGGCTCATTACCTGAAGACAAAAAGTTTGTATGTGTGAATGCCTGTGTACACATATGTGTGCGTGTGTGTGTGTGTGTGTGTGTGTGTGTGTGTGTGTGTGTGTGTGTGTGTGTGTGTGTGTGTGTGTGTGTGCTCCTCAGTGCCTTAGTCAGTATTTGCCCTAGCCTGAGCTCTTTCATTAGGAGGGCTGTGAAGTGGAGGGACGGAGGGGCTGGTAGGGGATCAGGGGAAGGGGCGGAGGTTGTAATTGGGCTGTTCCGCTCCCCTGGCCTTGCTCAAGGTCTCTGTGAGACAAACTCTGGGCCATGGTCTCTCACTCTTTCTCCCGTCTTTTCCCACCCTCTTCTATCTCTCCTCACCTCCTTCTTAAACCCCTACTTTTCCCTCTCCCTCCCTCCTTTTCTTTTCCTCTCCTTCTCCTGGGGTCTTTTGTCACAGTACACTGGTCCACTGGGGAGCCACAGAGAAGTGGAGGGGCTAATTCAGTCTAATCTCTTAGCCTGTTAATGTCTGGCTGATATGTGGATTTCTCCACATCCTCAGGGGAAGGCCTTTGTGGTGAAGGCCATCATTATGAAGTTTCTTTGCCCTCCTAGCCAATTATAAAAAGGGAGACAAATTAGTTAATCTCAAACTTGGCTCCTAAGAAGTTTTCTTGATTGTTCTCAACTTTATTTCACATCTCATATCATAGAGACAATTCACAGTAAAGATTTTGGATTAAAAAAAAGAATAGCCTTATAGCGCTCGTGTTTTCTATTTTAAGACAATGATTGTGGATCTTGTGCGAGACTTGCTGATGGATTTTATGCAACATTGTATCCGTCATGTGCAATTCTGTACACGGTTTCTGCCCAAAGCCAAGTTTGAAGCCATCTGAGTAAAGTGGTGTAGCTTTGCTTGTCTGGCGCTGGCCAGCGGTGAGCTCGGTCTAACGTTTCCCTCTGATTAAGACACAGTGGTGAAAGCTGCCTTTGATCTGAGGAAATGTCTGCGTAGGGAGCAGTTGGAATGCAGCGCTCTCCTCTCTGCCTTGCAGATGGAGGGAGAGAGATAGTGTCACAGTCCATTTGCTTGGCCTTGCCACTGCCAGTCCACCCATGGTAGTAAAAGCTGGACGGTCAGAGGCTGTCAGGCCTAATGAAATGAGCATGATGTTAAAATTGTGGAATCAAGTGGATTATCGATGTTTTGTTTACACAATGTTAATCAAATCAAAAGATCTTATAATTCCACATGGTGGTGACTTAAGTAGTCTCAATCAATCTTCATTTAAACTGTAAACTGCAAGTTTTCAAATGATTATCATCCAAAATGCATCCTATAAGCATCAGTGTTGACAGCAATCACACATATTTCCCTCAGTAAACGTGTGTGAATGCTGTAAGTTCTATTTTGAGTAAATATGTATTCATGTTCTTTCTTCTGTTCTTTTCTTTTGTGTGTCTGCAGGCCTCCTGGGCTGGCGGGCAGTCCAGCTTTCTCAGACATCTCCCTCATCCGGATCTCGCCCCAGCGGAACCCCTCCGTGGGGGCGGAGTCGCCCTTTCACCCTCCGCACCCCTACATCAACCCATACATGGACTACATCCGCTCGCTCCACAGCAGCCCCTCCATCTCTGTTCTGTCAGCCACCCGGGGCCTCAGCCCTGCAGATGGTGAATAAAGTGAAACATACACTGACGACTCAAAGCATGATGCATCTACACACTCACGGCCCATGGTGCACACTCAGCACACACATGCACATCTGCACACAACCCCAGCCAAGCAGAAAGGGGCGACAAAGACCCTTAAAAATGATTGTTGAAATTGACTAGTGAGGGTTGATTGCTGTTAGTGGGAATCTCGATTCTCTGTATCCCTTTAATTCCTGTTTGAGATCAGACGAGGTCAGGTGAGAGGCAACTAGATCCATCTCTATTAAGACCCAGGGGTTGGTGAGATGTTATCTGAGTGAGGTAGGAGGTGGATGGGAGTATTATGAGTGTGGCGCGATCCGTGTGGGTGGGGGTGCAGGTTGGAGGGAGGCTAATCCTTTTGATCTGTGAGTCATGTCAGAGACCTCTGGAGGATGCATCAGTGAGCGGCAGGGTCACGTACAGTTACAACGCTCACACCGAGGGAGGATCGGATTCAAGTTCAGGGTTGGGGGGCGTTATGTTATGGTGTCCTACAGGGAGCATTTGTTTCCTGAGATCTAAAGATGGATTTGGACTGGGAAATCAATTAAAGTGGACACCGGATGCAGGCGAATTATTACAAAACTGATCCAAAATAATTTCAAAAACTATTTAAAAGGAAAACTCCCACTACAATAAATTAATTATGTTTAGCAAATGAGTGTTGTGTGGTGAAATGAAATGATTGGTAGCATTTGAAATGATGTGATTTGACTAAGTAGTAGTGCTAAAGTGGGAGGTACATTGAATTTCAGGGACTGATTACACTGATTGGGCACTGCCAAGGTGCTCTTGAGCAAGGCACCGAACCCCCCCAACCGCTCAGGGCGTCTGTTCAGCAGTCGCAGCCCACTCTCTCCATTAGTGCATGTAAAGGACCTGAGCATGTATGTGTGTATTTCAGGCCTTGTGTGTAGTGTGTATAAAATAAAGAGTATAAAATTAAATTAAATGAAATTATATTAAGACAAAATCCCACGTATTTGCTGTTTCCAGCTTCGCAAATGTGAGGATTTGCTGTTTCTTTTTTTCTTTTTTATATTATTACTTTAAATTTGGAACTGGCTGGTGAGACAAAACAAAGCAATCCTAAGACATCACTTTGGGCTTTGGAATCTGTGATTTAAATATTTGTATTTCTTAGACATTGTGTAGACTAGATAATTAAGTGGTTAATTGCAAAAATAAACAACAGAAAAATGAAGAATTAAAATAAGTCAGTTGTTAGCTACAATCCTATTTTAGTATTTTCAATTTTTTTTTTTTATTTATGTACAAAATGCTCATAAATGACCACACCATAAAACAGCTTATTAAAGAGTTCATTTGCCACATACAGTATCTACATTCACCGTTAACGTGAAATGGCCTGAAGACCTTTTACGGCCCTCGTGTCATCAGCCATCGGCACTTTGGCACTTCAGCTGCACTTTAGCTCCCCACCTTGTGTTGAAGTGTATTTCTGAAACGGCAGATAGCAGGGGCATTTCCTCTACACCAGCACACTCCACTTCATCTCATCCAGGTCTGTTAAAAAACTCACTCCACCCCTCTCCTGCACTCCAACATCACTCTTTGCGACCATGAAGAATATACTATAGCTCAAACTCTCTACCCTCCAATTTTCCATTACCACGACATAATGTGCACTAGTCTCAGCCTGCTTTAAATCTACATAGTTTCTCCAACCTACCACATGATCCCCTTTCAGCTCATAATGCTGTAAATTGTGAATGAGGCACATAATTACTCCTTTAATCAATCCAGTGATTAATTAACCCATCAGCTTTTGTGTTGTTAGTATATCACCATGCTTACAGGGAGCCTCCTTCTTCAATATGCAATTTTTGTTCCTACCAAATACATTATACATTTGAATAATGAATTAATTAACAGAATCTAATGGAGATTTAAAGTGGGTGGGAGTGCCACCCTCTTGCTGCCACACATTTGCTTTCACATCTTTTTTTTTTTGTTCTTTTTTTTGCTCCTCCCTCACACAATACTTCTCTCTTTTCTATGTGAGATGGGGTTCAGAGGTAAGCTTGCCCCTGATCTTATTGTAATGCTGAAGGAGCACCCGGTGGCTCACCAAGTCCTGAGGCACGTCTCTGCCCGAGTGCCACACTGACAGCCTGGCCCCCACTTCCCCCTTTTTGCCCCCAGGATCGATCTGGGATGCCAACGTTTCTGATTTAGAATTTCTGCAAAGCCCTTTTCTGTGCGTGTTGGAAACTGAATGGGCCATATTACGGTTGAATGCAAAGCAAAGCTAAGGCGGAACAGCAGAGACAATTAAGAAACTCCCCCCTTCCACTGAAGACATAATACCCAGATCGAATTAATTTAGATTTTTTTTCTTTCATTCATTCAACCAATCATGGATGCATATTGCAGGCGTACAGGCCAGCATTAAGAGGAAATCTCCTCATACAGTCTTTCTTTATTTATTTTCTTTTTATTTCTTCAGTTGGGGTGGGGGGGGGGGGGGGGGGGGAGAGCTGCAGCACTCTGTAGGTCTAAGTGAACCGATTCTATATTTGCATCCAAAACCACAGTGTTAGTCTTTTCCTCTCTCTTTCTTAGAATATTTGCATAAGGAAGCCCACCACCAGATGTTTATTTTTAGGCTACGGTTCAAGGACTTACAGCACTCTATAACTATGGGAATGACTTGGAAGAAAGAGGCATTTTGAAAAAAAGAGAGAGAAAGTGAAGTGGAGGCAGAATCGTTTGCTGCGTCTTTGTGCATGCAGATACGTCTGGGCAGATTTAGCCCTTTTGTTTTTCCATAGTGTTTAAGGGAGCACAGTCGAGTAGCAGGTTGCATATCTGCACACTGCAGCCGTACAACACACAAGCACCGTCTCTGGCAAAAGATGTGTCAGCCCACATACTCTTACCACACACACACACACATATATATTCACTCTCTTTAAAGTGATCAAGGAACAGTAAGAAGGAGAGAAAAGGCTGTTAAAGAAATGTATTGTAAGACAATCAGTTATGCTGTGCTCGGCATGAGTGCATCAATCAAACACTAATGCACACTCACTGTAATCTCTGAGCAAGCATCCGGTAATCCCCAGCGAGGCTCTCCACTTCAGGTGATGCTCCCTGTGCAGCTGTTTTGCTTAACTTGATGGTGTTGCTAATGTGCTCATTACTGTTCTGCTGAGCTGATTATCATTTAATGTAAATGAACGCAGGTTTGTAATGCGGTGCAGGTGCAGGTGCACTCCTCCATGTTTTTTCCTCACTACCTATTTATTTTAATTCCTCTGTTCTTTTCTCAACGCTCCCTTCTACAAATACCTCTATACCCACAGCACCTCATTTGTCTCCTTCACTTCTTGGTTACCTTGTTTTCCTCTTTGCTGACCCGACCGTTCTCCTGCTCCAGCCCCTCACACAGGTCTGACCACAGCCGAGTACTACCACCAGATGGCTCTGCTGGCGGGCCACCGCAGCCCTTACACCAACGACCTGCTCCCCTCTGTGGCGTCCACAGCCGGCGCCAGCAGCGCCAGCGCCCTCCACATGGAATACCTGCAGGCGATGGAAAGTAAGTCTGACTCATGACTGATAAATAGTTTATGACACGCACGCGAGCCCATTTTATCGTCTCAGGAGTGCTGATCCACACAGTATTACAACATGAGGTCCAACTGATCCGGGCTCAGCAGTTTGTGTGTGTGAGATTTACAGACCATGGGAGTTTTCTGAACTTAATTTTGATGATGACAAGTTCAGGTTCTTGCCAAGTGGGATTAATAGAAGAATATCTTTCATTTTGTTTATTTATAAAGGGCAGTATTTACATATCGTCGCTGTGCTATGAAAACCACATGTCTAACTGTCAATCTTTTCATGAGCTACAGTTTGATCTTTGTGACAATGCATATTTCACTAGATGGTAAAAATGGTAAATGGTTTATTCAGCGTAAGAAGAAGAATACATTTCTCAACTCACAAAGGAACGTGCAATCCCTAATTTCTTTTTAAAATGTCAAGATCACCAACATTGGATATAGATACATTGTATTCAGTGGACGGCAACGACGTGCATTTGATTAATTCTTTCATCTATTTCATTAAGCATTGATGTGCATATCAAACCATTTCAATGCGTTCAAAAACAGACTAAATATGGTTGAAAAAGGCTGCATGTTACTGTTGTTACAAAAGCATTCAAATCAATGCATTTTGATAAGTGCAATATCCTAACTACACATTATAAAGTATAAAGTTGAAAGTATGTTCATACAATGCTTTTAGGTAAATCTAAAAATAAATTGAATTTTTCAACCAGATGTAGCCCAGCAGCGGATAAAAAAACACCCACTAAATCCATGCCTCCTGGGATCACACCTTTAAGTATTATGAGTGCGTACCTGCACATTATAGCATGGGTGGCCCCAGTGGGAATTGAACCTCTAAAGTGCACCTTCACAATACACCTCCCTTGTGCTATATATAGATCAAGCTACAGCTCAACCACGGCGAGGAGGGACCTGCAACTTCACTTTGACATGATTTAAATGAGCTATTGTCTTAATATGTTGGGCTCAGGACTGTGTGCAGATGACTTATGCTAATGAGTTATTTTAAAGTGTAAATAGGAAATTAAATGCACTGTGAATCTTTGAAGGGTCAGACAGCCTCACCCCACTCCCTTTGATGAGAATGTATTTAGTCAGGCAGACGCCGCTTTCATGGAAATCCGGGGTGAAGTTCCCCCATTCCTCAGAACAAACTAATTAAAACTAGCCAAACTTGTGCGGGTATCAGAAAATTAATTGCTATTAAGTGGGAATTGGAATGTCCCGCCATTCATCATTGGAGAAATCCTTTCTTCTGTGTCACTTTTTAAGATTAATAGACTGAAACAAAACAATTAGGGCCAAATTTAAGTGGAGATGCGATGCTCTTCACTTAAAAAACGCCTGTGATCATTGCTGGTAATAACTCATCATGTTTCAACAATGTGTGTTCCGATGCCTGGAAAATGAACACTTTAAAGCCTTGTTGGATTTTAGCAACAAAAAAAAAACATACAAAGAGAAGAGTCTATCAAGAGGCTTTTCGCTGATAATCTGGGCTACTATGTTACTGCGGCTATTTTAGTCTATTTCACATCAGTGTAATTAGCTTCAGAGAGAGTTGTGCTAATGAAACAATGGGCCTTCCCTTGTCTGTTTGTGCTTTAATGGGCTATTGTCTATGTTCCTGCTGCCTAATTAGTGCCATAGCTCTCATAGATCACTATAGTAAAGTCTGTATTTGTGGTCTTTATTAGTTCATTTTAATTGCTATGGTATCTACTGATATGGTATTTTTCTTATTAATGGGCTCACGTTTAGTAACATTTTGAACACTGGGACAAATACTTGTTACAAAACAAACCATTTAAATGTAGTAATTGACTAGACTTCTTGAGCTGTAATAAAAGAAGATTGCCAATAATTGCATCTGTTCAGCAAAATTTACTAAAATGCTTCCACAAAAAAGTGACACAGTCTTGTGATTTGAAATCCACTATAAGTCGAGGAATAGGCTTACTGTCTTGCAGCAGAATTGTTTTTTTCATTCTAAGGTAAGTTTTTTGTTGAAAAAGAAAAGAAGTCTGGTCTTATATTACATATTCACACTTCAGCCCTCCCCTGTGAAAGCATCCCTCTCAGGTGGCCCCAAAGTGTGTCAGCGAGGGTTCAACCCCAGTTTTGGGAGCCAGCTTTTATTTCCAACGCCGTCATTCTGGCTTGTCTGAACCCTCCCTGGCCACAAGAATTAATGACGCGGCGCGCAAGCAGCCATCCCGTCCATAAATCAAGAGAAAATTAGAGGGACAGTTCCGCTACGAGCTAGGACGCTCCTCTCTCCGTCTCCCCGGTTGGCCGATTTATCATTTGGGCTGTGCATTAATAAACACCACTCCCATGAGGCTTTGCAATGGTGGGACGCTGGCCCTGCTCCTTGGCAGTACCCCTCTCTCACTTGGTGAATTAGGAGAATTAACTTGTGGTTGTTTCGGCTTGTTTAAAAAGTCTCAGGTGTGTCAAATTTCCCCTAAAACAGGGTTATAAAAAGGATTATATATTTGGTTCAAGCTAAAAGAAATCGTGAAAAATCTGACATTTCGAGAAACTGCATTGTATTTAGCAATTGTGTGCGCTCAGGGATTTGTATGTGTACATGTATGCCCCCTCTCCAACACCCCCTTCACTAAGACATAAAGAAAGACAGATTTTCCATACAATGACAATGTAAAGGGGGCGTTGCTCTTCTTACAGCTTCATGCGATAGTCAAAACTCAGGCCTATGTATGCCAGAACACCACCGCTGCCACCACATTCACATCCACACACTCTGATTACCATGTGAATGGAGCGCTCTGTAATCGTTGGATGTGTCAAACGAGAGATGGAGCGTTTACGTTTGGGAGATGGATGGATTGTGGGGGACGTAAATATGGAGGGGGGAGGGGGGGGGGGGGGTTATCGGGGCTGCGTGTGCTGGTTTTGTCTGCCTTTATAAAATAACTCAAAATGTTTTATTTCCAAGTCTTGAGTCACAAAGTCATTGTGTCAGTTCATGCACAAAGCGCGACATCCCCTCAGCGCTTTTCCCCCCTCCTTCCATCTCCCTCGTTTTTTCCCTGTCTTGTTTGTGACATCTCCATGTGAAAAGACAACAAAAGTCATGTTTTAATCTCCACCCGTGGCTCATTGTATGTGCAGAGAGAATGGTTGCGCCGTTTACGCCTTTTACGGTACCTTTTCAAACCCCCTTTTTACTATTTCCAGTCAACACTGATTGCATTTGAATAACGAGTCAAATTGGACTTGATTAAATATTACCATACACAGTCAGAGCATTTCTCCAACATAAAAGACATGTTTTCTCATGGATGAAATGCAAGCAGTGCATCAAGTGACAGCTGAACACTCATAAAGATGAGCCTTTTGTCTGATGATTGACAAAAATGTCATCTGTTAGGGTTAGATTAGGTTAGAGTTTGGATGAAGTGACAGAAATCCCGTATAAACCAGCAAATGCTCTTTTTTGATCTGTAACCCATTTGTATGTATTTAGCTGATGCTCTTCTCTGAAAAAAAAAAACATGGATTGAGTGTGCAGATTATTTACATCAGTTTTAATCATATTAACCTTTAATTTCCACCCCGATCTCCTGCTCTCTTCTCATCCTGCAGACTCTCGTTTCTCGAGCCCGAGGCTGCCATCGCGGCCCAGCAGGAAACGCCCGCTGCCCATCTCGCCGCTCTCTGAGCACAGCTTCGACCTGCAGACCATGATCCGCAACTCACCCAACTCTCTCGTCACCATGCTCAACAACTCTCGCTCCAGCTCGTCCACCAGCGGCTCCTACGGTCACCTCTCTGCTGGAGCCATCAGGTAATCAGAGAATTGTTCTGCATGAATTTTTCCTAAAGCTCCTGGGTCATTATTATATTAATTATGGTTATTGTGATTATGATTTTTATTATTATTATTATTTTCTTGTAGTTGTAGCTCAGTGCTGATGTCATTAGGGTTATGTCGGATTGCGCTTGAGACTTCAAATCTTTAACTGAAAGCCTGCACTACAAACACAAAGTGTGGGGTGACCAGAAATCAGGATACTTCAGCCTTGCCTGCTTCAATTTGGATTCCTTTTGAAAAATCTGTGGGTTGTGAGCCCCCAAATGTTATGAAAGTGCATACCAAATCACTCGATTACCCCTGTAAAGTTCTAAAAAATAACTCTTAGCTGTCAGGATGTCTTTCAGGAGCTTTGATTAACTGCATTTCTCTCAAGCTGGTCATTCAGGGACTAAAATGTGCCAATAATAACTCAAACAGCAGCATCTCCTCGGGGGAAATGATGTTGTAAATGATTTTCTAATATCCCTGATTGTTGTTTTTCATACACTGCAGCACGCATACTATTGCTGTAGTTACAATTCACTCTGTGTGAGAGAAAGAAAGTGTGTGGTGGAGCGAATAAGAGTGTGAGTATTGTCCATGTCAAACCCCCATGTGGGTGACGATCTCCCAGCCAGCCAGTCAGCCTGCCTCCCCGGCGGCTCGTGTCAGTCATCTGGCACACCTCATGGTAACATCACATACATCACGCCCCGGTACCAGAGTAAACGGAAGCAAAAGAAAAGAAAAGAGAAGGGGGAAAGGAAAGATCCATCGCCCCACCCACAGCCATTGATCAGCGATCTGTAAGAAGAGCCTGATCAATCACGCTGCACACTCAGCCACTGTCCTAGTGACAGGGCTGAAATAGCCAGAGCCAACAGACTGATGAGTGATATGACAAGCGGATGGGCCCCCAAATGTGTCTCGGCTCATTGATTTCCACTCGGCTCGTAATAAGATCAGCAGACATATGGGTCGCAGCGAGAGAGAAGCGCCAGAGCTCAGGATGAATGGAGGCCGCTGCTGTCGAGCCACACAGATCTGTGTTTATCTGGCGGTTCACCTGTGGTTACACAGACCCCAGAGGAGGTTTGGTGGCTTCTGGGATTTTTAGGATAAACAAAGTTAGCTCAGGTTGAGGGAACCGGGGAAATAATTTGGCTTTATTTACATGGCTATACGACACACTCCAGATTGTTTATCATCTGAATCTTTTGCCCAGTGGAAGAATGACATACTGCCTTACACAGACCACATGATAATTCACTGTGTGTTCAGAAGCTGAACATTCATTGGCGGGGATTGCATTTGTTCCAGCATTACCACACCATCTCCTGTCAGATTGTCCTCAGGGAGGAGAAGCTAGCCAGAACAATCCATTTATTCACTGTCTTTCCCCTTTTTTGCCTCCGAACTGATGTTTTAGTGAAGTTGTAGTTTATGATTATTTACCTTGTGCTCTCTCCAGCCCAGCGTTAAGCTTCGCCTACCCTCCAACTCCGGTGGCTTTGCACATGCACCAGACTCTGATTGGCCGTCAACCGGGCATCGTGGGCTCTGCCTTTGGCCACAGTCCACCCCTCATCCACCCGTCGCCAGCCTTCGCCACCCAGAGGCCCGTACCTGGCATCCCCCCCTCCGGGCTTAGCGCCAGCGAGCGCTCAGCCCTCTCCAACGACTCTTCACAGGTGAGAGCGGCGGCAGGCGCCTGTGCGATTCATCATCACAGGTAATAGATAGCGGCGTCGCATGCCAGCCACATCTCAGCGTAACGCAGCGAGCTAACATGGTACAGGCAGGACCCCCCCTCCACGCGCTCATCTCCTGGGAATTTCCTCCTACTTGTGTTGTCTCTTGTTTTAAGACTGCCGAGCGCGGGCCCAGAACGTGTCTGCAGCAAACAACAAGGGGCTTGTTAGCATAGAATCCCACTGCTGACTCCATTAATCACGAGAGAGAGAACAAGGATATAGAGAGGGAATATTGACATGGATGGATGGATCCAAAGGGGCTTTTTCTCTCCCTCCTCAGCCTCAAATGTGCAGGCCCACATCTGAAGTAAATATTCAATGTTTATTACCCGTCCTCCCTGCTGTTTCCCATCGCTCGAATTTTGTGTAATCGCGAATGAGGCCTCATTCAAATTGGGCACACCAAAATTGCTTTTTTCCTTCTCCTGAATGAACAGAATATTGCTTTGGGGCTACGGACAAATCTCATATGTTCCTGCGGAAGTATGTAACATGTTACAGAGACAGATAGGATCACTACAACTCTGAGAGTCCTGTGAAAAACAGCAACATTAGGAGAGTTTTACAAAAACCAAGAGGCTTCGTTTTCCAGAACCTACTTGTTAATTCTTTTATTCTCATGAGCTTGGTATGTAACAAGAATTCCCCCCCGAGGGCGAATTTAAACCGAGGCCAAAGTCAGGTCATCCATTGGTTCAGTGAATGGTTCATTGAATTGGTCCATGAGTTTGTTTTAATTGCTGTGATTAGAGGAGCTAATGTGATACATTGAATTGCATAGTTTTTCATTTGCACAGTTAAAGCTCTCTGGGACTAAGGATACGGAAATCATTATGGTTCAAACACAGTTGTTTTTCTTTTTCTGGCTTGATTAAGTAAACGATTGATTGACTTATAAGCATCACATGCATTTTTAATAATACTATAGAGGATAACATAAGAAATATCAGTAAAATATATTATATTAAATCTACATTGTCAAATCCATGTCAAGAGAGGTTTGAAATGATGAAATGTTTTCTGTTTCCACAGACCAAACCAACAAGTGAATCTGCAGTGAGCAGCACAGGAGACCCGATGCACCACAAACGCTCCAAAATGAAACCCGAGGAAGAGTTGCCGAGCCCAGGCGCAGTGAGCGTACAGGTGAGGATCGCCTGCACGTATCACTCGCTGGCTCCATAGTATATTCTTCAGCTATCTGGCAAAAAGTATCACACTGCAAACTGGTTGATAAATCCCAGAATTCACCAGACTTGTTTTTATTTTTAGATTTTCCCACTAGAATAGGAAGCCCATATAATGACTGCCAACGTGGCCGCAACAATAGACAAGCTTACCAGCCACAGTTTGTATTTATTTGCGTGCATTTGGCTGTTTCTTGGTGTTTCCCACCCTGCTCTTATCAGTCGCTGTTTCCGAAGCAAAACAATTCATTGATCTTTGGGAGACTAGAAGGAAATTGTTTTTGCTTTTGGTTAATCAAAATTTTAAGTGGCTGGAGAAATGAAAAGAGAAATGTGATAACAGTAAGTGTTTGAATTTGCAGGAAAAACCTTATTATTCAGGCAGTAGCAGATTCAGCCTGAGGTGTGTGGTGGAAGCCCACGCTCTCCTGTATTAGCCCACACCAACTCTCTGCTCCATTCAGCCTCCTAACGGTGACAGTGAAATATGTCTGGGCTAATAGAGCAACCAACAGCAGGAAAAGGGGGTTAGATTCCTCAAATACTCGCCCCGGTCCTGTCGTATAACAACCCCCCAAATACAGAGTGGGGCTTTCAGCGCTACATTTCCGCTTTCCACACTTTTTTTCCCAGGCAGCCAAACAAGGCCAGATTCACAGGGGCACTGTGGCTGAGACCTGTGACCAAATCATTTTTGGCTGTGCCTTAGATGTAAACCAGCAGGGCCGTATAAAATTACTTTTATGACAGATTTGGATGGACTGTTGTCGAGGAGAGGAAGGCAGTTCCTGTAGCTTTTATACTTGTATGTCAAGCCTGCTATTAGGTCATTGTGTTACATTTTATTCACATTATTTTCTTGTTTTGTTAACTAGAACTTTTCCCACTGTTGTTCCGTAGGACCATCCAGATGGGATGACCCTGGTGAAAGAGGAAGGGGACAAGGATGAGAGCAAACAGGAGCCAGAGGTGGTTTATGAGACAAACTGCCACTGGGAGAACTGTTGCCGCGAGTTTGACACACAGGAGCAGCTAGTACAAGTGAGTATCGCACATTCAAAAAACAGCGGCACAAGCTGCTTATTTGAATTCTAACTCCAGCAGAGAACACTTTATCGTCCACGTGAAGCTGCCCCAAGCGTTTCTGTACAACTCCAAATGGCAGATAAGAAATTTCGATATCCAGAAATTCTGTAAATTGTGCACAGAATGGTTTTTTTTTGGCCTTTCTGCCTTTATTCGATAGGAAAGCTGAGATATGAAAGGGGAGAGAGAGAGGGGGGGAAGACATGCAGGAAAATCATCACAGGTCAGACTCGAACCCTGGACCTTCTGCGTCGAAGAATAAACCTCTGCATATGTGCCCCCGCTCTACCAACTGAGCTAACCGGCCACAGAATGTGATTTTTTTTTAATGATTTAAACAGAATGGCAAAACATCTCCGAAACAATGACTTACTTGCTGCTGTTTAGCAGATGGTTTGCATTTCACTCTTTCCTGTTGCCAGAGAAGTGATCACACTGGACCCCCGTTGTTCTCCAGGAACAGAGTTTCTTGTAGAGAAACAGGAAGACACAACAGGGTGTTTACAACTGTAAGATGGGTGAAGACTTACATAAAAAGCTTTCCCATTGCGGCTCAGAAATCACCCACTAAAACTACAATGTCTCTTGGTTTGTATGCTTGAGAGTTTTCTTTCCTCAAGCTCAGTAGATCCCAGCAACATCAGCTGCAGCTGTGCTATTTTGCACAATGCCTCCTATCAGGCCACAACCCCTGTGCAGCAGCAAACCAACAGTAGAGTCGGAGCTGCAGGCGTTGACTGATACTGCTGCTGGATTCCTGATTGGATCCAGGGACGGTGGTAATGGGCTCAGAAGCTGGAGAGCACATCTCACAGCTGAACGGTGCTAACTGATTTGGCGGGTTAAGCCTCCCAGAGTCAGGATGTGAGCTTTGTGTACAGCGCTGGACCGGCCTTCCTCCTGTCTGTTATCAGAACGCTCACACAGCCACGGG
This sequence comes from Gymnocephalus cernua, assembly GCA_023631565.1. Classification (NCBI taxonomy): domain Eukaryota; kingdom Metazoa; phylum Chordata; class Actinopteri; order Perciformes; family Percidae; genus Gymnocephalus; species Gymnocephalus cernua. The sequence goes on from CM042446.1 coordinate 23,560,539, forward strand.
AGATGGACGGCTCTCATCGTAAGGCGCCCAAGGGTTCACTGTTGAGCTAAATATTAATAACATTATGGTCGTGTCACCCCCCCCCACTCTTTACACTGACACTATTAGCTCTGCTGCTCTTTCGCGGCCTGTGGACCTCTCACCCGTCACCCTACTGAGAGAAGCACACTGAAGTTGGAGAAGTGGTAAAAATACACCAATATGATGCTGTGAACAAGGGACGGCGGAGTGTACCCACACACACACACACACACACACACACATACACGTGCACATGAAACACATCACCACACATCTGATAGAAAGATCCTCAGCTCTCCACAGCTGTCTATCTGCCGACTTGACGTTGCAATCCTCAGCCGCGGTGGTAACCCCTATCTATAATTGATATCCTCAGCGCGGAATGGGCTGCCTCCCGTGTTTGAAGGGCTCGGCTCAAAGGTTGAGAATCTTGACAACTTCTTGCCCCTGTTTCAGGAGGCGGGATGAGTTAAGGTGGTGGGAGAGGAAGGGAGGACGGCTTCTTAATAGAGGAAAAGCTTGCTCACATCCTCCCCCTACTGTAGTCACACCAGGTGGCCATCTGAGCAAAACAATGTCCTCTCATCCCTCCACATACACTATCCAACCGAACCTTGCCAAGCTGCACTTATTATCAGATTGCCGTGTAGACAGACACCAACCAAATCCTTATTAGTTTTCCACTTTTTTCCATCTTGGAATTGTTTTTCTTTTTTTCTGCAATTTGACTTTCTGATATTGCATTTTATTTCTCATTTTCTATGCACATGCAGATATGCAGAGAGATGCCAATAAAAGTCTTCGCCTACAGAATCCGTGCCCTCTAATTCAGCAGAGCGGACGAGAAAATGCTCTTATCTCTCCGCACCCCCACCTCTCTCAGTAATAGGATAAGTACAGTATTTGGACCACAGTGGCTCTCCTCACACACTGGGAGGGGTTTGGGGGTGGTGGGGGATTTCCATATAACCAAACAATGGAGCGTCCCTTCCCCCTTGTACTTGTCTTCTCAAATGGCTTTGGATAAAAAAAAAAAAAAAAACATGATGAGGAAATAAATACCAGTTTGTAACCAATTTAACCACCAATGTTTGCACAAAGTTTTTACATACATTCATATTCAGTGATTGAAAAATGTGAGTGCTGTGTTGACAGTCCACGTCATAAAATACATGTTTAAAAAAAAAAAAAATAACAGCTGCACTAATTCAAATATCCCATTTCCTTTGTATTTGGCCTAATTTTAGAATTAAGCCTTCACACCACCCTCATCACTTTCCACCTTGTTCAGAAGCGCTCCTGCCGCGCTCTTCATGCATATTTTTACACTCTCAAGCATGCTCTCAGCATGACATGCCACGGCGTTCCTTTATCATCTGCGTTTAAGCGCTCTCGGTGCAGCCGATAAGATAAACATCAGATCTATGCAATTTAGCTCACTTATCTGGCCTACCCAGTCAGCAAAAGCGAGGCGGGTGTCAATTTTAGTTTGCTTTATTTATTTCATTTATTACATTTCAACTCTCAATACCTCTCCATCTCCCTCTCTGCACAGCTCCACATTATTTTGCTTTCCCATTTTTGGGCATAAACCTCTCCCTCTCTCATTTTCTCTTTCATTTTTGCTCCCTCCCCTCTTTCCCCCTTGAAGGGAGTACTTTTAGAGATAAGGCCTGGTGGCTTCTTTTATGTCTCTCTTGAAGAGGGCTTTTTTCGCCTGGTTTTGTCGCCGGAGATGCCAACCCCTCACTCCCATAACTCACTAATATGGCCTTGCTCAACAATCTTTTTTACTATTTTCTCATTGATCTATTACTACTATTGAACTCTACAAGGGAGCGATGCCTTTTCAGTGCCCTTGTATGATGAAAACATTCATGCAAGCCAGGTGACTAAAATGTGACCAAATTTGAATCAGCACAATTATTATTGTTTTTTTCATCACATAGAAATTCTATGTGAAATGTAATTTGTCTTAGGCTTACTCCTTGAACACTTCAATACAATTTGTGAGCTGGTGTGCATATCACCTTTAACTTGAGACTTCATTGTAGGCCTGCTAACAGACGGACATTTCTGAGGAGGTTTAAGACTATATGTGGGGGGTGTCTGATGGGGTTGGTGGTCTGTATGTGTGTGTTCTCGCAGCTCATCAGGTCTTTCCCACCCTCCACAGTCTAACCATCCCCTTCCAGGTCATCTACATAGGTGGCGCTGTGATGTCCCTGTTCTTAGATGGGGAGCTGGCTCTCCCTGTGTGCAGCCTTGTTAAGGCAGCTGCTGTGTTAAAGGGAGATAAACGCGGGCGCAGTCTGAAGGCAGCCCCCCTCTCTGGCTGTTGGCGCAGGCTTTTAATTGGTAAAATGCAGATTTTTTTTGATCAGGAGAAGGATTAGGCCCCTTATCTGTCAAGAGTATCTTACTCTAAGATGAAAAGACTGTGCTGAATTACACATGCCAATTCTAGCTCCCTGCCCCCTGCTCGCTCACTCTCACTTACTCTCGTCCTTCCTCCTTCCCTCACTTTTTTCCCCCCTTTTACTTCCTCCCTCCTCCTTCCCTCCCTTATTTGCCTTTTTCGTGCTCTTTTTTCCTTCTCTTTACACAAAGCACTTCAGCAACTGACATCACAAAAGAGCATATGATTTATTAGGCGGTGTTTGATAAAGCTAAACGGTGTTGCGGGTCCCACAGCTTAGTGAAATTGCCTTGTAAACAGGCCCTCTTTTCATGCACGCTTGCATTCTAATGCATGAGGGCTATGTCCCAGAGAGAGTTTGATAAGGAGACATGGAGATGGATACTGGAGTGGGCAAATGCTGAGAAGTAGCAACAACAAAACAAAAAATAAGATAGGATTCTGTGTATTACAGTAATGTGTGCAGAGATGGGCTTGAACATTTGCGTAAAAAAATATTTGAAATCAGAGGCTTTTATTTTTTTTAGAAAACATACAATCCAAGTGTAAAATAGTTTGTGTGTTTTAGTGCTATTTATGTTTATGGATGTGTTTGCCATGCACCCAAGCAGCAGGGGTCTGGACCAGGAAAACAGTGTCTGCACCTGTGTGTGTGTGTGTGTGTGTGTGTGTGTGTGTGTGTGTGTGTGTGCGCCTCTCATACGTCTCACACACACAGCTTCAGTGTCCTCTGTGTCCGTGTCCCCAGCGCTCCCTGTCGTGCGCCTACCTCCTAAATCCATCTTGGTGGCGTTTTTACAGTTGTTGGCCGATAAGCTGGCAGGGGGAAGATGAATAACCTGCCGCGCCACTGCTATCAGCACCTGTTTGTCGATTTAGCCAGCGGACGGGCCCTGTCTGCTCAGCATGGAGATTATTGATTCAATAAGAATTGCCATTAGATCATGCCATTAGGTTTCTCGGCGGCCCCTCTCCCCGTGCTGTCTGTCCCCCTCTGTCAGCTCAGAGGCTCATGCATCATACCCGTCAACGACCTCCTTCATTTGTACAAACAGGGTGCGAGTGTGTGTCCGTGTGTGTGTGTGTAAGTGCGTGCATGCACTAGTGTTGTGCCAGCCACCCGCGTGATCCAACACCATGGTGCTCTCCCATCGGTCTCAGCCGGGGGATATTGAATGCTGCTTACAACAGACCGATTGCTTGCCACAGGGATTCCCTCACAGAGTGGAAGAAAAAGAGAAGACGAGTCAGGTTTTCCGTGGCTCAGACCGAGGTGGGGAGGAGATCAATCTTGGGGAAACTTCACTAACGTCTGTGGTCATCCAGACCCCAATCATCTTCCGTGGAATTAGTCTTGTTTTGTCACTTTAGAATTAAAAAAATGTCAAGTGAGAATAATGGAGGTCCTTTGCGGATATATTAATGTCAATTTTACTCTTTGCTTTTGCTGTCGCACCCTGCTGTTACTGCGCTGACTCATTTGTCGATACAACCCCCTTGGGTATTACTGAGAAGTGAGTGCAGTGGCCAACTTGGGGTCAAAATGTCTTAAAGGGAGATTGAAAACAGGGCGGTTTCTGTTGGATGTCATGGTTATGATGATATGTGGGGTCATGATCTGGCCAGTGGGCAGAGCGCAGGGAAGGTACAACGATGCCATTGTCAGAGCAATGTCATGCCCGGAAGGGGAACTGGCCCTGTTTTCTTTATTTGCTTTGGTGCTGCATGTTTTATAGCTCTACAATCTTGTGAGTAAGTGCTCAAAGAAAGCATGTTTTCCCCAGACATTTAAGAGCATTTAAAGTCAAGTCTCTATTTATCTCCCTTCCTTCTCTCCTGTTTTCATCCGTCCCTCTTCATTCACCCCCGAGGTAAAAAGACTCTTCTCGGCTGCTCAGGAATGTAATAATACTGGTTTCTTTTGGTCAGGATATTGTGTCTCTCTGGGTTTAAATTGCTACCTGAAAGGCACTTCAGAGGCCACCACAGTGTTGAGCCAGATGTTGACTTTGTCCCCAGAGGGTCCGCATGACATTTATTTCATCCTCACCTCCTTCATTCCTTTGTAACATCCACCTCTTACCCGGTTTTACAGGATAGTTAGTGAGAAAAGAAAAAGAAAGAGGGAAGAGAGAGAAGGGGGTGAGGCAAGAGAAAGGTGGTGCTCACAGATATAATGCTTGGCTGGAGTTGTAAAGCCCTCGCATTTCAGATGCCACGACTGAACTTTTGATGTCTTGCTGTATCGCCTCACCTCCCTCCCACCTCCCCTCCTGCCTAAGCCTCAGATTGGAAGTTGCCACGGCAGCACAACTGTCAGCACTTGTCATGGAGGGGAGAGGGCCCCAATGTGATGCGAAAGTGACAGGGTTTTATTTGAAAATCCTGTTGGGATCGGACACTGAGACTCTCGAGTCAACAGAGTGAGGCAGATAAAGAGGAAGGGAGGAAACAGTTAAGAGAAATGAGATGGAGGAAATAAAATAGTGATAGCACCATGTGAAAAGAAATGAAAAACAGGAAAGAGAATATATTTGTCTCTTATGCTGCAGAGCAAGAATTCCTCCAGCTGAACAACAGATCAATTCAAAGCAAAATTACATTGCACTTAGAGCTGATAATAACACATTGATTTTGATTTTGATTGCTTTGGTTAAAGTTATTTCATCTTCTTTTATAGCACATCAACAACGACCACATCCACGGGGAGAAAAAGGAGTTTGTGTGTCGGTGGGAAGAATGTTCTCGAGAGCAGAAGCCCTTCAAGGCACAATACATGCTGGTGGTCCACATGCGCAGACATACTGGGGAAAAACCTCACAAGTGCACAGTAAGGAAACTCCTATTTGCACAGTTTACTTCATTTATTTGCAAATGACAAACTATTTTACATATGACCTGCTAACATGAGATTCAGCCTGTATGAGTGATGTCCTCTCCCTCTTCTCTCTCTTCCTGCAGTTTGAGGGCTGTGCCAAGGCCTACTCCCGTCTGGAAAACCTTAAAACTCACTTACGCTCGCACACCGGAGAGAAACCTTATGTGTGTGAACACGAAGGCTGCAACAAGGCTTTTTCCAATGCCTCAGACCGGGCCAAACATCAGAATCGCACACACTCAAATGAGGTACTGACAAACGTCATTTTTCAGACAGTTATGCCCCTTTGACTTTGCTGCTTGTATGTGGTGTTGACAAGCATTGTGTTTCTCACAGTTCATCTTTCTCATTTCATTCTCAGAAACCGTATGTGTGTAAAATCCCAGGCTGCACCAAACGCTATACGGACCCGAGCTCCTTACGCAAACATGTGAAGACGGTGCACGGGCCGGAGGCTCATGTCACCAAGAAACAGCGTGGAGATTACCCGCGTCCTCCGCCCCAACGGGAGCCTGGGGGCAACAGCCAGGGCCGGTCGCCAGGGCAACTGCCCCTGGGCGGGTATACGGACCAAAGGGAGTACAACCATGCTACCTCAAAACAGGATGAATGTATGCAGGTCAAGTCTATCAAGACAGAGAAGCCTATGGTAAGACTTTATTTAAGGCTGACACTCACACCTTCACATTTATTTTGATTATTTTCTTATACTTTTACTACTAATTCCTTTACTTTAACATTGTCAGTTTAAATGCCTATTATATAGTGATTTAACATTGAACTGGGAAGCATGCACATTTAACACTGCATTCTTCTAATGAGTCAACCTTTTCTTCCTATCCAATGCTTCGGCATTTCTCTCCTTCCCTTTCTAAGGACAGTGGGTAATCAGGTGAGATAGGTATCCCTTCACATTGTAACATATTCTTTCAGAGTCTCGCAGTTTTCCTTCAGTCTTGCTCATCGTTTTATTGACTGTTTATTGTCTTTTCTTGTCACATCACAACTGCTTGACTTTCACCCCAAACATGGCAGATTTGTTCTCATTGTATGTTTCCCTCATCCCTCACATTCATAAAAAAACACTTTCAAGAGTGGCAGTGATATTTACCAAAGCCAATGCAATTTTCTGAGCAATGCCCATGCCTTTGGGCAGAACTCTGAGGGCACTGAAAGTATGCCGGACACTGCCCAGGGCTTCATTGTGCAGCCAAATGTATTCAACAGTAAACAGTACCCTCTAAACACTGTTGACACTTGATGCCAAAAAAAGTAATTCCATTATTCCTCAGTACAACATAGTTCCTAAAATTCAGTAAACAACCTAATTAGGCTCTAGCCGTTCTCACAAGAGGCCTTTATCCTATTTGCCTATCCTCTGAAAAAACCCAAAACATGATTCCTCTTCTTTTTTGTGTGTGTGTGTGTGTGTGTGTGTGTGTGTGTGTGTGTGTGTGTGTGTGTGTGTGTGTGTGTGTGTGTGTGTGTGTGTGTGTGTGTGTGTGCGTGTGTGTGTTTGTCCTGACTCAGGGGGGGAGGCATTACTCATGCCCCAATAATGTACAAAGCAATGTCTTCCAAACACCTCTTTTTTTTCTAAAAGGATAAAATGCAGCAGTTGGTTCTGTAGTTTGGACGACCAGCTCAAACTGCAACAATTATGCAAGATGATTACATGAATTACACATGAATAGAATTATCTCTCGTAATGGCCTGTCATTTTTTTTTATGATCATTGCCTGATGTTTTATGGAATACATCTTTCAAAAGATTACATTGTATCATTGTTTGTGACATATGACACTGCAATATCTACCCTTGTGTTTCCTGAAATAAACTTGATAATCATCTTTTCTTTCTTCCCTCCTTTCTCTCAATCTTTTCTTCTTGTCTGGTCTGTCAGACGTCTCAGCCAAGCCCTGGCGGTCAGTCTACATGCAGCAGTGACCAGTCCCCCGTCAGCACCTATCCCAGCGGTGGAGTCCAGCTTGCTGTGAGCGCCGGGCGCTCGCCAGGGGAGGGGCTGGAGGAGGACGAGGGGAAAGAGGAAACCGAAGAGGAGGTGGAGGAGGAGTGTGAGGGTGAGCCAGCCCCCATCATGGACTCCACAGTCTCCACGGCAACGGCGGCCATGCTGACCCTGCAGGCGAGGCGAAGCATAGGCCGCCCCCTGCGCTGGATGGAGCACATCAAGATGGAGAGGCTGAAGCAGGTGAATGGAGCGCTGCCCAGGCCGGGGCCCCTGTCCCCTACACCACCCCCAAAAGGTTCCACACTACCCAACATCCTGGGGAAGGGTAAGTTTGACCTTTTAAACGTTTGTTTTGAATTTGAGGTCCAACCTTTTTCTAAATGCTCTTAAAAGATTTTACCAAAGTCAAGAACCCTCACAAATTCACGGCAGCATGTAGTATCCTATTTCGACTTGTGGTTGAGCTTGTGTGGGCATTTTTTACTGTTAAAAAGCATCTGTACACAGAATTTACACATCACCACAAATGCATGTACAAACCACGCACGTAAATTATCCTGAATTCCATCTTGCCCATTTTGGCTGAAACATTCAGGCAAAACAAATGCTTAAAATGTACTGTTCCGCTGGAAAATGGTATCAGAACCATATCAAGCCGTATATCATATCAGAGAAAATAGCATGTAACAGTGTTTCATGGCCAAGTGCTGCCTGTTGTCGATGGCAACATCTGTTTGAGGGATCTCTCCGCACTTACACTTAAATAATGTGGCTTTTTCCTCTCTCATCCTTCTGTAATCTCCCTTTCATCACTTAATATCCTTGTTTACTGTCCAAACTGTTCTCATTCCTTTTTCTCTGTCTGTGTTTCTCCCCAGGATCCTGTCTGGGCAGGCAGTGGGGGGTGTCTGCTCCTCAGCCACCTGCTCATGCTGAGCTGAGCAGCACAGAGCTAACAGTGCTCAATTTGCTCCGAGACCGGCGTGACAGCAGTGGTAGCGCCACCAGTTCAGCCTACCTGAGCAGCAGTCGACGCTCCTCAGGCATCTCCCCCTGCTTCTCCAGTCGACGCTCCAGCCAGGCTTCCCAGAGTGAGGGTACGATGGCAGCCGGCCACCACCGCCGCCTCCACAACCTTAGCTCCACTGACTCTTACGACCCCATCTCCACTGATGCCTCCCGCCGGTCCAGCGAGGCAAGCCACTATGGAGGTGGGACAGGAGGAGGGGGTGGAGGGATACTCTCTGGTGGGGGCTGTGGAGGTGTAGGAGGAGTAGGTATGGGGGGAGGAGGGGGATCACGGGGGATGCTCACTTTAACCCCAGCACAGCACTACCACCTGAAAGCCAAGTATGCAGCAGCAACTGGCGGCCCACCTCCCACGCCTCTTCCCAACATGGAGCGCATGAGCTTGAAGACTCGCATGGCCATGATGGATGAGGGCGGTAGCAACCACTCTTTGCCGCCTCTAGTCCGGCCACATTGCTGCAGTGATGGCACCAACGGGTACACCAATGGGTACATGGGACATGCAGGTCACAGGAGGAGGGTCCTCTATCCTGGCGAGGGGCCACTGAACGGGAACCGGAGGGCCAGTGACCCAGTGCGGACGCAGGCTCGGGATATTTGTGGTCTGCCCCCAGTGCAACGCTTCAACAGCCTTAACAACCTCCACCCTCTTCCACCTCTGTCTCATTATTCTACACCTGAAACTCGCAGCTTTAGCCTACAGAACTACACACGCTCAGAGGGCAACCTGCAGAGAGGCCTGCAGCACTCACCGTACACTCCTAGCATCGCAGAACACGCAGCCTTAGAAGCCCTGGCCATGGAGGATGATGGGGAGGCTGGTCTGTTGCTTGAGGATGAGGATATACTACCAGATGACCTGGTGCAGTATCTCCACTCCCAGGTTCAGGTGGATGGTGGCTCCTACATGCACATTGAGGACCAAATAGCTTCTAGCCAGAGGGACACCTCCCATCCATCTATGGAGGAGATAGAACCGATCCAGACTTCAGGGTTTAATATGGTATTCCCTGGGCCCCAAACTATCCAGCCACAGCAGACAGCAGAGCGGACAGGCCCTAGTAAGCTTCCCATCCAGTGGAATGAAGTGAGCTCAGGGAGTGCTGACAGGTCTCCTCAGAGGGAACAAAACCACCAGACACAGTGTGGAAGGTGGTTGGGCACAGAGCATGGACCCGTATCTGCGCCTTTTGGCAGGTTTGGAAACATGGTGGTTCAGCAACAAGTGCCCTCTGATTTCCAGAACAGTTGTGTCCAGGCTAATGAGTCTCAAAGTGCTTGCTGTGTCAACCCTGGGGTGAAGCTAGAGACATCGCCTAACTCCTGCATGGAGATGAGAGTTACTGCTCACAACTCTACAAACACCTTTGGAAGGCCTAACTTCTCCCAGATCATTGAAGGGCACCTCCCACAGGCCTTCAAACAGCAGGCCTCCAACGGACCTCAAAAGCAGAGCCACTTCCAGCAGAACCACAACAGTAGCACCTCTTGCCAGATCGGGAACAACCTAATCCTTAGCAGAGCCTCCATGGACAACCTCCCCAGCCTCTCCCAGGGAACTGTGCTTCATCACAACCGGCAGGTCCATGTCCCTCGCCCACCGAACAACAGTTATAGGAACTGTGTCAGGACCCAGCAGTACCTCAATCCCGAGAACTCCGGTGAAATCCAGGCTAATCTTAACCAGCAGCAACAACTGCAGAGAAGTGGGGACCACTGTTCCCTTGCACATCAGGTATCTGTGCTAAAACTAGAGGCCACAGACCGTGGATACTTAGAGCAGGGCTTTGGCGACTGCCTCTCGTACGAACCAGCGGATCTCAAGGCCTCCTCGTTCCCTGTCCTGGAGGACCAGTGTTTGCTGGACTCCATGGCGGAGTCTGTGGGACAAGGCGTTGGCAGCGGGAACTCGGCTAGCCTTCTCTCCCCTGGTGCAGACCAGGTGACCAGCACAGTGGATGGCAATGTGCCTGGTATATTAGATGAGGGGGTAAGTCTGGACTTTGGTGTCATGCTGGAGGATGGCTATGACCAGGGTAGCCTGGTCTCAGGGGTGTTGAGTCCCTCCATCTTCCAAGGACTGTCCAGGACCTCATCACGCCTGACCACCCCTCGAGCATCCGCGACCTTCCACAGTGTGGCTCCCGGCCTAAACAACATGGCGATCGGAGACATGAGCTCTCTGCTCACCACACTGGCTGAGGAGAGCAAGTTCCTGGCTATCATGCAGTAGCTGCTCTCTCTCTCTACATTTCTCTCTCTCTCTCTCTCTCTCTCTCTCTCTCTCTCTGCTTTCTCCTCCCTTAGGAAAAATGGAAAAAAGGAAGAGAAAAACTCTGGTGTATGTGAAGATTTTAAGACCAAAGTGGCAATTATGAGAACTTTATTATGTACTTAAAATGTTCTGGAACAGGCAGTTGCCAAACCCATTTATTTTGTAAAAATGTCATCCCACACAGAAATGGGATGTGTCAAAAGTATGTATAGATAAATAGTTGTATTCCTTTTCTGGAATGTAGGCTATTTTTGGAAGCTCTTCTCTTTGTATTTCTATGTGATGGTGAGCAAACGATCACTTCTTTAAAACAGTATTCTGTGTGTTGTCACTGTTTTTGCTGTACACACTGTCGGTAAAAATGCATGTATTCAAGGTTAAACATGAACACTGTCCATACAAGTGCATAGACTAGCCCGTGTGCCAAGTATCTACCATTCTGATCCCCCAGGTACGAAGCCGCAGCAGGTCAGACATGGGTCGTTAATTTAACAGGCCCTGATGATAACTTTATATATCATAGGTTTGAATAAGTGGTGTATTTACATTTGTTGTCATTTTGTTTTGTATGTTACTTTTGTGAATCTGTAAATGTTTCAGTGCTTCTAACAAGTTTTACCAAGTGGTGTTTTTGTCAAGAGTAACTGCGGTATGGTATCGAACACATTCAAGTCTTCAAGGCACCGTAGATAGTCGTCTCCTTGATATCTAAATGGCTTGATTTAGTTAGTCTGGTAAGGTACTCACAAGTGTATATAACAGTGTTTTTATATTCTGTTTGTGATAATCTGATTATTGACGTTGGATTGCACGGTTGTTCGGAGCTGATATCAAAATGGACATTCTTTTATCCTTGATTATCAAAGGTCCCATTTGGTGCTTTATGTATGCTAACATAAATAGATATCATGTTTTTAATCTGTCTTAATGACCAACAGTGGTCCACAGCACATGCATTTCCCTCTCATGATGATACATGCTGTAAAGTGATGTGTTTTGTTTTATAGGAAATCATCTGTATTGTTTTCTCCAAAGCTCTTAAATTCACAATGTGTACTGCCATCAAGTATCGCAGTGACTTTGTCAACAGTGTTAGTATTGCCTTGCAGTCTGATGTGACTGAACACAGAATATTGAGTAGTTTACCTTTTATCCAACGTCAAAGAAATGAGGTACAAATTGTTTTACTGTCCTTTTGTATTTTTTTTTGTCATTTTTGTAGCTGTGCATTGATGGGGTATTTTTTTCTTCAAAGAAGTAGAAATCATTTCCTTTGAAAGAAGGAAATTACATTGAGGTATGTGCCTTATACGTCCTGTCGATAAAGAGAAAGATCACTGCCAATCTTCCATTGTGAATGAAAAATAAATAAAAATAAACATGTAAAGTGTCTTGTGAGACCTGAAAAAAGATAGAACATTTATATAATAAAAGTCTGACTATCAGAAAAGTTAAGATTTGCGAAATGCATTCTACTTTTTTGGGATTTTTTTTTTCCTCCCACATTTATTGTGCTCTTTTATATATAATGTGTAAATACAATACTCTTTCATTAGGTTTAGCAGAGGAAATGGGGAGTATCCTGGGGCCAATAAAGAATTTACTTTGAAATTGAACGCAGGGATTCCCAGGCCCTGGGTAAAGGCCAGACAGATCTGGCTCAGAGTGGAGCTTCAAGTGCCCAGCACTGCTGCTCCGCCAGAAGAGCCACTTTGCTCTTTTATAACTGACTACAAATGTTTGTATGGTTTTAATAAAAATGAAAAAAGACATTAAAAAGAAATTATATTTTAAGTCTCTTTTCTTCTTTATAATATGCTGGTTTTGATAATATATGAAACTTTATATGGAGACAACACACTCCTTATATTACTATAAATCATACAGATTTCCTCATCAAACCACATCCAAAGGAAAACATGTTATGCAACTTGATAAAAATACAGTAAGTACATATTCAGCTCAATGTAACTTTACATTTTGTTTGGGAATATACTGTCATAAAAAATAAAGGTTCCAAGACCAGTCACCATCAGTGACTTAATTCACGGAGAATATCCAGGGCTTCCGATGCCCTCTTCTGATCATTTCAAGAAAAATTGCAACTGCATCGTAAGGTGTGAGCTATGCAGTTTGAATTTCATCCTCATGAATTTGATAGCATGATTATAAAAAATTGTTTGGTTACACATTCACATAATAGCAGTCATGCTCTCATGTCTGAGATAAGATTAAAGCCAGGAGGTGTTGGTATCCCTGCTCATTCACACTGACATCTTTACCAGCGGTTACACCACTGTAGCCCACATGTATTTACAGGCTGACAGCCCATCAGCTCATGTTAGAAGTTCTTTTAGTGCTTTTCATACAAGCAGAGCGCTTCTGCATCTTTTCCCTAACTTTCCAGACGGAGAACTTTCCATTATGCTTTATAGCAGCTCAACACAAGTGCAATCATTCAACGGAAATGACGGGCAGTTAACTTTCCACTGCAGAGATGGAGCATGAGAGCTGTAAATTGTTTGAATTTGCCCACTCCGAGTGCAACCAGTTGACAATTCTGTCTGATATCAGGCAGGTAAATTGTACTAACTGGATTCAAAAATGGACCGTTTTTACTTCGTTGCTCTGAGGCTGCAACAATACCCCATTTTACTTTCGTACCTTTAGACTGCACTTAGTTGGGTACAAGCATAAAAAAGTCAATTTTTGACAACATCCAGTTTTGAAATATGTACACTTTCCATTACCGTTTCACTTCCTAACCAACACCTTCAACAATTTTACAGCAGGATGTACAGCACATCAGGCCATTCATCATGCCAACATGTTAGAGATTAAATGAAGAAAGGGGGTTTGTATACAATAGGAAACATTTTATTACTAAAAGTTGTCTTATACTTTCAGCAGCGTTTCCACAACTATTCTTTATTGAAATCACAAAGTTTTTTACCACTTGATGGAAAAAAACAAACAAATTAATCACACATGAAATGACAGTAACTATGGACTATATACACAACAATGGGAGAGGAGGGTCACAGGTGTGGCTTCAATAGGCCCGCATTGTTGGGTGTTTTAACACACTAGGCTCATACAGGAGGCACTTGAGTGTGAGAGCCTTAAGAGCCAGGACCTAGCCAGAGTGCTGGAGGGGGAGGAAGGTAAAAAACATGGAAATGTCCAGCAACAGAAAACAATGACTACCTGCTTTGAAAAAAAACTAATCCTGTTCAAGGAGTACATAATATGCATCTTTTCCTTCTGCTCAGACATCAAGGTCTGAAGCCTTGGTTAGGGGTGGGGGGGTTGCCGTCACATGTGGGACACTGATGCACATACAGAGCATTTACACAGGCCTGCGGCACAGAAATCTAGAGCACAAAGGGTGCACATTCAAAAGCATGCATTGCCCCACAATGACAATTGTGGTTAAAAAACAACTGATGTATTTAGTCATCTGCAACTACAACAAAACTCAACCTTCCGCTGCTTGAGATTGTTAATGCAATCGACATACAGTATTTACAGGAATTATATCTTTCTCTTAAACATCTGTCACTCCAATGCCGGTTAAATTTAAAAAAAAAAGAAGAAAATAGTCCATAACTGCATTGCCAGGTATGAGGGGAAGTTTACAATGATGAATTGCAAAATCAATGTCTTCAAGAATGGCTACCATTTCAATGATCTATTTACAATAAAACACAATTATGTATCCATAAACAAAATAAAGTTGAGGAAGAACTAAAAATCCCATCTGTGGGTTGGCTGCCTCACTGCAGAGTTCCTGTCAGAGCTGGTTTAGTGGTTGGTTCTTTGTCTGCTCTGGGAGTGTGTGGCGTTCAGGGTGTCAGATCTTCTCCTGGATAAAGGGGTGCTGCAGGGCCTGGTTGATGCTGATGCGTTTGGCTGGGTCCAGCATCAGAGTGCCATCCAGCAGGTCCTTCAGCAGCATCACTTTCTTCCTCTGGTCCTCAGGCAGTCGCTGGCCTCCTATCATGTCAGTCAGCAGGTCTTTGGTGGGGTTGATGGTGCTCATCACCGTCACCTTCTCCTGATGGTGCAGAAATGACAGGATATGTTTAGAATAATCACTAAAACTACTTTTCAGTATGTAGCAAATACTGATGGCAAGATCTGAACAGCCAATAAAATAACATTTCATGTTCGTTATTAAAAAAAATCACTTTCATTATGTGAAAATGTGCTGTGGAAGAGATAGGAAACATGTTACCCTTTCTGTCACTTTGTCTACTTCAATGTACAGGAAGTTTAAATTCTGATCGAAGTGCTGGTCTTTGAACGAGCCTTTACGGATCATCTGAGGAAAGAAAACCATGATATTGCATCAGCCATAACTTCTTGAACAGCAACACGACTCACTTCTTTCTCGGAAAGGGAAACTATAACTGAAATTTTATGATGCAATTTTACCTTGTTGGGCATCTTGCCCTTGAGGTCCATAGCTAGTTTGATCATATGATTGTTGGAAGATCCAGGAAACAGGATTTTGCCAGTGTAAAGCTCATATAAAGTGCAGCCAACAGACCACATGTCAATCCCATAGTCGTACGGCTTTCCTATGACTGAGACAGAAAGAAATTGTGAGCAAGGTCCTGTTTTGAATGCAACTAATGGTTAGATTAGGGATTTACACAAACAATGCAACTCACTGATTTCTGGAGCTCTGTAGAATCTGCTGACCAGGTATGGTGTGATGTCATTGTCAGCAACATGGGATGCAGAACCAAAGTCACACAGCTTCAAAATGGTCTTTGACTCATTCACCTTTTAAAGGACAAAACAGATAGTACACACAATATTAAGCCATTGTCATCATTCTATTACCTGAATGAACTTGATTTTAAGAGTGGGTGCATACTGCATACCAGGATATTGTCTGGCTTGATGTCAGCATGGAGTATGTTGCATCGCTTGAGCAGCTTGAGGGCCAAGAAGAGCTGCTGACTGTAGGAACGCACAGCCTTGATGTGGAGCCCAACGTCTTTACCGTATTTTTTCAACACCTCTCGCAAATTCATACTATAGATGAGAATACAGCGATAATTAGGAAGCGAGGCCATCACATTAATGCTACAAACAGCAGTGGATCTCAAACCATGAGAAGACATGAGTAGTGTTTTCTTTTTTTCAGTACCTGAGAGGCTCAAAGACCAAACAAAGATGCTGCTTGTGATAGAAGTGCCTGAAGAGGCGAAGGCAGTGGAACTTGTCATCAGGATCAGCATCGTTCAGCTTCTTGAGGAATTCTAACTCTTTTAACCCGGTCTTCTGCCTGTTGACCAACAGAATTATACATGTTGTTCATCAACGCAAATTCAATCAAACATCCATATCATTGTGGTTTTGGCAGTGTTGTAATTTTAAGTATCTATACTTGTTTGGATATACATTTTTGACATTAAAGAAAAATGTTTTAAGTCATTTCTCATATATATATATATAAAAAGAAGAAGGTACGACTCACATGAGCTCATTGTTTCGGATGATCTTGACTGCCACCTCCTGGCCGGCCCTGGCAGTGTCCCTGGCTCTGATCACGTTGCTGAACACACCCTGGCCAGTGTAGCCATAAACATCATAGCGCTTGTCTAGTGTCTCCCCAATGTTCACCCCTAAATTATAACACAATCCACAAAGTTGTTAATAGCAGAAAGACTGTCACTCCAAAGGCACATGTAGCTGTGTGTGATTAGGCACTGTAACCAACCAATTGGACAGGACAGGCCTGGACAAGAGACACTGCTTACATTAAGTTGTAATGGTACATTTCCATTAGGGCTGGGCAATATACTGACATACATCGTCAAAATGATATTAAAATGTCTATCGTAAAATATTTTCCTATATTGTTTCTATCGCACTGCCGAAAAACCAGCGGCCGAACTGTGTTACAGCTGTATTTACATCATTTGGATTTACGTTCTGATCCTTCCAAAGATTTAATATAGGCTTTGTGTGGTTATTTCATATAGACCATTTATTTATGAAATTACCAGAAAACATGCTATATCGTGATATATATTGTTATCGAGATGTGAAATGCCCTACATCAAGATAGAAGATTTTGGCCATATCGCCCAGCCCTAATTTCGAGTCCATAAAGCAAGCATTGATGAGCACTTCCACTGACACAGTCCACGTCACAGGCTTGCCTCTAGACAACATCTGTCTGAGAAAATAAAAGGATTGGGAAGGCAGCACTTACGGTAGTAACCCTCAGCATCAGTCCAGTTGTCCCTGAGGTTGGGGTTCTCCTTGAAGTCCTTCCCTACTCCTGCTGCTCTCATCCTGGCACTCTGCCCAAACAACACAAAAATGAGGCCAGTGGCTCAAGACAGTTGCTGTGAGTCTTAAACGTGTTTCCTATTATTATTATCTTATTCCCCGCTGAAACTTCAGGAAAAGCCAGTGAAAATAACGGATACTAAAATGCAGAGGATGCTCAGATATGCTGCAACATTTGTTCTTCCTAAATCCCAACAGCAAATACTCACATCGAAGTCGGCAGCAAACATGTCATCTGACTCTGTAAACATGTCGGGGGCTGAAGGCTTCTTTGGGTTTGCTCCTGAAATGAACAAAAACAATAAAACAGCACAGGATGAGTTTTTAGTCATCCACCACGTTGTAAAACAGAATATCTGGAACGTGTTTGATTCACATACTCTGCAGAGATCAAAACATGCTGCAGGTGGCAGAGACACCCAGGTATTGGATTACAAGCCAGCAACTGAATGAACACATGACAGAAAGAAGCAAAATTAAAATCCCTGCATCACACAACTCTGCATTGCCCACAGCAACCAAATGCCATTTTAGATTTGTATAGACCGGCAGTCTGTCATCACAGTGTGGCCACAAAAACTGCAGGGAAGTGGAAATATTATTTTAAAAGGCAGTGCAAAAATGCCATCAACCAGCTTTCACCTTGGTATTTTGGACTTCCTCCATATCTGAAATAAACTGACCATGATTAAACTGGGGTTAACTGCTTTGTCAGAACACCAAAGAAAATGCATTTAGCTTCCTATAAAAAAATCAAAGAAAAAAAAGAAAAAACTGAGAAGAGACTCAAGACAAGAAAAAACTTCAAAGTGATTGCTGTCCCTGTTGGAGCTTTTAGCTGTTCGTGTTCTGATCTCCTCCATGTTCACAGAAGATTGGGCTCTTCAGTGATGAATAGGAGCAGATGCAGTGACCCACGTCTCTTTTCCACAACTACATTTCAAAGGTTTAAGTGATGGGTGAGGCTGAAAGGGAGGATAGAGCGCAATATTCTGGAGTTATCTGGGTCAAGCTAACCACATTCTGCCACAGATAGCATATATGGAGCTACGTCTGTGCTTCACCTATTCCTCTTCCCATCTTAATGAAGATTTCAAGCCATACGTGAGCGGTGTCCTCCTGGCAACTAGTGTGATCATACTTCTGGCCAGCAGACGTGGAGGAAAAAGCACTGATGGGTAATGGCGAGAGAAACGACATTCACCACGAGGACTGAAAAAGTGTTTGGGGCAATAAATGATGTGCGTGCCAACTTACACAGAAATCGGTACAATTCCTGTGCATGTATCGGAGATATTATTCCCACAATATTCCACGAGCCTCCACAAATATTTTTTAGAGAAATTAATTGCATATGGACACTTGCAGTTGACTACGGAGCGCACACACCTGACCGTGTTGTTCATTCAGTTGGCCTTGTATGCCAACAGATATGAGCATTTTGAACAAGACATTACCGTCTTTCTCCTGGGAGATGAGGTTGTGCTTGGCTTTGATGCTGGCCTCGAAGGTGTTGAGGTTCTCGCGTTCATACTCCTTGACATCCGCCGCTACTCGCTCCAAGATGTCATCAGGTGAGGGTGAACGGCTGCGTGTGCTGCTCTGAGGGCTGCTGGGCTCTGACACCATGTTGGTGTCGTCACTCACAACCTTATATTTCTGTACAATGGCAGGAATAGAGTGACCATAAGAATACATCTCAAACATAGTAAGTCATGTACATTCGTTATTTTACGCGTTTCCAGGAAGACAGACCACTAATGAGCATAACTTAGATTCTTCACCAAAATTAGACCAATGTGGAAACTAATAAAGCACAGGTTTGGACAGGCAGAAGTGTAAACAGACCTGGACGATGGCCAAGCGCTGCTGGCGGCGCTGTTCAATGAGAGCCTCTTCATCTACCTCCTCTCCATCAAAGTCCTCTAACCTGCAAACACAAACAAGGTTTTAAGAAGTATGGACATGCACAATTTCCTTATTATTAGTATTATATTATTATTATTAGGGCCAATGTGTGTGAATTCTGAGGCAACATATCAGCTACAGGCTGGCTGACTCATTGCCAATCACAATTCATTTCTTAAACTTTTACAGATCTTTTCTTTGGGCCATTAATACAATTTATATATTATATATATATCTCTTCTACTTACACTTCTTCCTCTGAGGATTCCTTGTCGACTTTCATGCCCTCTGATAGGCTGCCCTTGAACTTGTCCTCATCTCTGCTGCGTCTTCTTCTCCTGTCCCGGTCGCGGGACATTGAGCGTCGGTACTGCCGGAGCCTACCATACCTGTCTCTCTCCCCAGACCTGAGAGGCATAGATGTTAAAGAGGGATAGTTCTTCACCTTGTAAATCATGCAACCTGAAAAAAGGTCCTGCCACAATACTACTCTAAGTTGCCAACAGTGTTTAAGTCGAGACAAATGTCCAAACCTGAATGACAGTCGAGTACAAAAGTGCCATCACCTGTGTCCCAGTGGAGACCTGCTCCGTCTGTGGGGCGAAGAGCGGGAGCGTCGTCGTGGTGACAGGGACCGTCTTCTTAGAGGCGAGCGACTCATCCGACGGCGAGCGGCTGACCGGGGACTGTTCTCTCGTGACCGATCTCTGCCTGGCCCTGCATCTGGCCGGGGGCGCTTCCTGTAGAAACATCAGGGGAGTGGACAGACAAGCTGAGCCGGACATTCTAGTCATTTAAACTAAAAACGGTACTGTGACGAAGAACCATCAGCGGCAGCTATAAAAAATGAGCATTTCATTTTCTTCTTTTTTTTTAAGATAATTTTTTGGGGGCTTTTCCCTAGACAGGAAAGGTGGGAGAGAGATGGGGGATGACACAAAAGGGCCGCAGGTCGGACTCAAACCCGGGCCGCTGCAAAGGACTCAGCCTACATGGGGCGCACGCTCTTACTGGGTAAGCTAGAGGTCGCCCCAAAGATGTGTATTTCTGTAATTTTTATATTAAAAACTTGAAAATTGATGACATCAACTCTGATGCCTTTTCATAAGGCCAATAAGTTCCACGTTTCATACATGAACTGTCAATTTGTTCCCTGTACATCTTTTAGACTTAGTCAGATTATTATTTATTTGTGTGCCATTTCACTCCGACTCATCCGTCACAGTCAACTTACGTTACTATGAGAAGTTATAAAAGTCATAACAGCTCTGTTCACCAACCTCAGTGGTGAGTCCTGCCTGTCAACATCCCTCCTCCTGGCGTCTGGTGAGCGGCTGCGGGCTCTCCTGGGGGGGGACCTTGTTCTTGATGGAGAGTTGCTCGGTTTCGATGTCCTATCTGAGGCACTAGCCGGGGGGTGGTGGGCATCCCTGTGGCGAGGGGAAGCACTGCGTTTCCTCATGGGGCTTTGAGGCCCTCGTCTATGAGGGGAGCGGTTCTCTTTCCCCAACGAAGCGTCCTTGGATGGGGACTTGGCTGGCCGTTTGTCCCTGTCAGCGTCCGAGCGACTTGGCCGTTCTCTTCCAGGTGATCTGGACTGTCGGCTCCCTTTCTCCTGGTTTGGCCTGTCATCCCGCTGTGGAGAGGAACGCCTATCAGTGCGGCTGCCTTTCTGCTCTCCTTTCCAGGTGGTGGGGGAGATGGACTTCCTGGTTCTCTCCTTGGACCTATCAGTGCTGTCTGAATGCTTTCGGTCTTTCGACCTGCTTCTGCCGCGCCCTCTGTCTTTAACAGCTGTGTCCTTGGTGGTTTTGGTCACCTTGTCCAGCTTGGACTCCTTGGCCTGTGCTAGCCTGTCTGCAGACTTACTCCGACTACGACGCTTGGAGCTGGACTTACTGCCCTCTGTTGAGTCCCGTCTAGATTTCCCACCTTTTCCCCCTCTGGGAGAGGTGAGTTTACCTGAGCTGCCCCTTTGACGCTGTTCTCCATTTCTGATCCTAGCTTCTCCATCTTCTTCCGATCCAGAGTTATAACCCTGAAGGATCAGGCCCATGCCCGACTGGACCTTGCCCTCCATCAACTGGCTGTCCAGCTCAGCTTTGATCATGGCCCTCTGTTTCTCCAAGTCCTCCAGCAAGGCCCTGTCGTCCAGACTTGGATTTCCAGAGGAGGGAGAAGATTCAATTTTTCTGTGGCCGGAGGAGGCAAAGAGGGCAGCGGCAGAGGGACAGGAGCCCTCTTTGCGTTTGTGTTTCCTGTGTTTGTGACGATGCTTGCGTTTGCGGTCCTTGTCCTCGTCAGAGGCATGCTTGTGTTTTTTGTGCTTACTACGATGCTTGTGTTTTTTCCTCTTGTGTTTACCACTGCTGCTGTGATGTTTGGACCCTTCTTCTGTCTTCTCGCCATTAGTCTCTGCCTCCTCCTAGGACGAGACAATGTATCAGCTTGACAACTCATTCAGGTGCAAGATTATCTCTTTTTTTTATTTATTTATAGACACGTTGTGACCATAGCAATAAACTTTTCTCTTCAATTTTATATGGTACATTGTATGACAAGTTATGGACGTGATCTGTCCTTGCGCGTTTGTGTTGTTGTTTTAGTCATTTAAAAATAAAACCGTTAAACTGAAAATCTATCTTCACTCCCATGGAAATTGAAGTTATTTCACAGAAAAGTAAAATATGACGAAGGCGTCGAAATTAACCTCCAAATAAATTAGACGCGAGTTGTTCTGCTGCTGTTGAATTAGCTACTTGCTACGTGACGTGACAAACGGCAAGAATATTATATGACCGACAATATTTGTTGTTTATAGGCAGAATGTATTGGAGTGCAGACAAGCACCACTGCCACTACAGTTTGAGACAAACCTAATTTAGACAGCTTAGGTTTAACTTAATTTAAGGTAGAATGTTTATATCAGAATCATGGCATCATACCACTGAAGATATTTAGGTCTTGCTGTTGTCCACCCCTACCTCTTCCTCCTCTTCTTCCTCCTCAGACATGTCTCCGCTGTCCTCATTTCCACTTTTTTCATGGCTCTCCAGATCCTGCTTCCTGTTTAAAAGAGGATAGTCTTAAATATTAAGCACACAACATTACACCATTGTGCAAAACAACCAGTCAAATAATCAGAATATGGTGATTGATAGGATTAATTGTCAAAAACGTTGTAGGAAATACGGGTCGGATGCAAATCCAGATCTTATTAAGCGGATCAGGTATCAGCTATGACATAACCGATCCACAATAAATAGTTTCTTTCTACTAAAAATTATACAGAATGAAATAAAAATAATCAATGCATTAACTGATAATGACAATAATCCCAAATTGTAGCTGTAATAAACATTGAGACAAATCTTGTACATCTCCTTAAACCTGGTGAGTTTTGGTATCATAATCAAAAATCCCAACTTATTGTATAGCGGTGGAATCGACTTTGTTCCTTACAGTACTCCGCAGAAAGGCTACCGTTGGTTACCAGTGGTTTTATGTACATTGTATTTCTAAATGAGAACATCATAGAAATGAAAACATTGTACACATATGTTGTGAAATAATATATTGCTTGCATTATACTCATTTTAACACGTTTAGAATAAAGATAAAGCAATCACCCAAGAAGTAGCTTTTACATCACTACAAGCATGAGTTAGCTGAGTGGTTTAGATAGCATGCACCATGGTTACGCAATGTGCTGAATTTAGCTATAAACCGCAGAAACAGTGAGCAGTAACAATAACTGCTGCAACTTTTTGTGAGAAAAATATGTTTATTAGTGTGGTAACATCGCTCATTTGCCACCATACACTTATAACTTTTCCGCTCTTCCTCGGAGCACGACCGCCAAGACGATTTCCTCTCATTAGCTCGGATACGCTAACCGTTCTTAGCAAACTTAAGGGGAGACACTGACTTGCAGGTAAAAGCATAATTTTTCAATTTGGGGCATTTTTTTGCCTCCATAACATGTCTTGTTTCAGAGTAGTGGGCTGAAAAAACATTAAAAAAAATGCACATTTAATGTTAGGTGTTTATTTTACTAGCTACATTTTGTCTTTAGATAATGCCTCACTCGCATATTTGAACATAATATTTAAGTAAATGTGTAACACAACAAAACGATTTTCTTCATGCAAGTAATATACTGGAGTAGTTTACTTGTGATATCTAGCTATAGATTACATTTTCCTTATTCACCTGCTGTGTCTACCCTTAACGCTAGCAAAATTAGCATCATCGGTTAACGTTAGGAGAGTATTTTCTTTCAACGGACGGCGAAGGCATGTCCCGCCCTACGCTGCCTCTGATTAGCTTACTCTGACCAATCCCACTCCTCTTGCCTAAACCTAACCAACCCAACCAGAGCAGGGAACGAGTACTAGCCAATCATAGGGAGAGTACCTTTGCCATCCTAGGAAAGAAACTGGCATCGGGTAGCTTTTAGCTATGCTAACATACGTTACAGGATCGTCTCATGCGACAAAATACCTGTGTTTGGCTGTATGTGGTCTGACTGGTACATATTATGGAAGTAAATACACAACACTGATGTTGATGTGCACTTCTATTTACAACGCGTTTAGCGAAACTTAATGCTAGATGAGCTAAAGAACATTAGCTAGTTGGCTAAGAACATTAGCCCCGGCAACAACGTGAAGCTGCTACTCTGTTAACCTCCGCAGCTATAACTTACACAACAGTTCCCTTTTGATTTCGGGTGGGTAAGGCACTTGCACCTTATTACAATGAACGTCTTATATTAAATTAAATGACTTACACGTGTTCGTTGCCATTATTCATTCTACTGGACGCAACGTCCATCTCAACGTCGGCCATTTTCCTCATCTGAGGAACCTTTTCTTCTTCAATTATTTTGACCACAAAAATTCAATGCTATCAAAACACTGATGGGCCCTCTGTTGTGCTGGCGGCGCACTGCAATTCGGATTGGTGCACTGAAATGTGTCTGTTATCCACCAGGGTGTGTGCTTGTGTAACTTTCAGTTTTCAGGCCAGCAGACCGTCAATATAATACATCCGTGCAGCAGACGGGTTATTACAACAGGGGGTTTAATGAAAAGCTGACATGACTTGACAAGGGTTTCATTGGCAAGAGCAATCCAATCAGCGCCAACATTTTTGTTCCCATCTGTTTATTATATTTATTTAGCCTAGTCTCGCATTGCCAGACCTTCTTTCACTGGGCTGCAGAGGAGGGTCTGGCTAGTCCACATAGCATTCCTGAGAGAATAACGTGCTCTGGTTTGGCATTTCTTTAAACCAATAAAAATCGCCTTGGACGAGGTTAAGCTCCGGACAGAGCCATGGTGCCGCTGCAAAATAGCATATAAAGGAACTTGTTTTGGTGGAACATGTGTATGTTCAAAGGTTGTTTTAATCGCAACAGAAAACTCAGATTGAACAGATAGTCTAGCTAGCTGTCTGGATTTACCCTGCAGAGATCTGAGGAACAGTTAACCAGAGTCCTCATAAATCCACCGAGTTTAAAATGCTAACATAAAGAAATCTATCTATCTATCTATCTATCTATCTATCTATCTATCTATCTATCTATCTATCTATCTATCTATCTATCTATCTATATTTGGCCTACAAACTTTTCCAAATTGTTAACTTCAATATCTTTATTGCCTCTAGTAAGTTTTAGGATTTCTAAACTTCTGAAAATGATCCATGTTGTACTGGAAAAAAGTGCACAGTGATATAGGCTATTTCATGGATAGAGATTTCAAACACTAGAATTATAAAGTAGCCCACACATAGCCTAGGTCAGGGGTCTTCAACAGGGGGTCCTCAGAGTCAATGCAGGGGGGGCTCCAAATAATTGTTATGTTTTTGAAGTTTTTCAAAAATTAAAGTCCTCAAATGAATCCAACATATTATCACCAAATATGAATCCCCCACTGATCCTGTGTCCTATGGGTAAGGACGTCACTAAGGCCATCCACAGATACAGTATAAGGATTCACAGTGCCACATGTATGTTTAACATTAAAACATGATTTATAAAACCATGTTAAAAATGAACAGGCTATTTTAATAGCTTAGTATTCTATGCAAAAATATATGTATAAAGGTTTTAGGCGGCCCCACAGGTTATTGTAGGCCCAGTTTAATATACAACTTCATTTTATACAATATACATAGTAGGGGGTCCCCGCTCCATCTCTTTCAGTTAAGGGGTCTTTGGCTTGAAAAACATTAAAGACCCCTGGCCTAGATCTCACTTGAGTTTCCACAGAGGGTCTCTTCAAGGAATGCAATGCTGTACAGTCCTAAACACTGAACAGCGCACCAGGGAGCCTTGGGTGCAGCCTTTGAGAGACAGCCAAATAGGCTACAAAAAAGAGAGAAAACCACAAAGGGCGGACGCTGGGAGGTTGCTTAGTTTGCTTGTACCACAGGATGGCCCTGGAAGTCAATTAGTGGATCATGTGGTTTTGAGGGCCCCTCGTGCACCATGGGGTGCATGAGGGGGTTGTGCGCCCCATTGTGCCCCATTGGTATGCTCAACAAAAATGTTACGTGAGTGCTTGATTTTAATTTTCTCTCTCAGCATTTTAGCAGCTCATTTGGGAAAATATCTTCTACAGAAGAATATGTTCTAAAGAGATTATATTCCTGAAGATCATTTATTTTTTGCACTGGATTTGTTGGTGCAGTTAAAAGTATGTGTAAAGCACATGTGTGGAGAGCAGATGTTTTAATTCTGTTATGCAGACTGCAGCTGTACTTTATTGCTTGATTTAGAAGGAATGTATCTTGCAACATACATATTTTCCCATAAGCTCTGTACAGTCTATTCATTTCATTAGTCTATTTCCTTTGTGAGATATGACCTCATCTGCACTTTTAGCAGGTGCAGTTACTGACGTTAACTTTTCTGTTGCCTTAATTGTAGGCTACTTAAATGTAACTTGAGTTGTCTGATCGAGTCACCAAAAAAGTATTTGAATTTGTTGATACTGCAATATTGCATACCATTTATCTTCCATGAGTCATTAAGCAGCATTGTCTCGAATAAAAAAAAAGCACCTTCTAAACTTTTATTTGCAGAGCAGCTTAACCTTGGCTGGAACATAGAATTCTGACCTATATTCATAGTATACATTTTGTAAGTATTGTAAAACTGATGCTATTTAAGGATTTTGTTGCGCATGAGACAAATAGTATAATGACATGTCATATTTTAAAGATGAAATTTAGTGTTTCACTCTGCAAAAACAAGCCTGACAAGAGAAAAAAACACATATTTGGCTATTAAAGCATGTTGTTGTTTGTAGCAAGATACGTTTAAATTTGCACTGCACTCATAATGAGATATGCAAGTTACATTTCTGGCATATAAGTGTGATTGCAGTCTCGGCTTTGCGATACTCATCAGAACTGCTAAGACGTTCACATGCAAAGACCATTATCAGATATGGTCATCTTTCTCAGAAGGGAAACAACAAAATGTGTTTGTTAACCAGAAAGGGTAAAAATACCAGATGCCACATCTGATTTAGTGCATGGCCTCATTTAAAATTTAAAACATCGTCAGACACATCTAAGACGTGCTGCAATGCAAAAAGTTGCGAAAAAAAATGTAAGAACTGAGCAGTTGCTTCTAACACATCTCAGTGACATTCGTGACATTCAAGGATGCAAGAGCATTCAAGGGATGGTTATTATCCACACTTGACAGTTTTATATGAAGCTGTAAATCATGTTATTGTGAGGCACCTGTGGTTGCTTATTCACAGCCGTGTGAAAGGAATGGGGGAGTGTAGATATAACAGCATTAATGTTGACATCCTGGCATATGGGACGAGCGCTTCTGGCAGATGACAGTCCTGCAGGTGTTATCTTTATCATTATTTGTTTTAATGACATCTGGCTTTGTGTACAGTTGGCTAGACTAAAACTGTTGAAGTGTTAACGATTATAAAGAAATTATTATAAACGCTAATGGGACTCTTGATTTGCTGATATAAAATATACATGTATACACAGAGGGTCGAAAGGCTGTAACTCACAGTCTGGGCTGTAGGCCTACAGTGTATCTCAGATTTATATGGTAAAGTTGCAAGCTGGAGGACTCAACACAGATTAAAGCATCGGTCATGGAGACATTAGGTATTCCATTACTTAGACCTCTGTCCCAGTGTGCCCTGTAAATCATGGACCTATACAGTATGTGGTTAATGTGTGCTGCTGAAGAAACTGTCTGACTATGTGTCATACAGTTTATGATTTATAATGTTGCATGACCAGTTTGTAAAGATGAAGCAAGTGTTAGGTTGTACATATGCTATTTTCCTTTTTTCCCTTCTCGCTTTATGTTTTACTGTATTAACTTAGTAGACAACAAAAAGGCAAAACATGAAATAACATGGCTTTGTTTAAAGTAGTCACAAACTTTAAAAGACTAGGTCAACATTTTGGAAAATATGCTTATTAACTTTTTTGATGAAAGTTACACGAGAAGATTGATACCACTCTCATGTCTGTCCCTTCATTTTTTAGTATGCCCGAAATTGTGTACGTGAACTGTATACTATTTCCCATGAAATATTACGCTATCCAAAACGCGGGACACTACGCCAGCGTAAGTATCCCACAATGCAATGTGGTAGTAATGACAAGACATGACACACAACAGACAAACCAAGGATGCTCTGTAACGTCAACAACGCTTCAATTTACATTTCTGTTTCCCCGTTTTCAGTCTTTATGCTAAGCTAAGATAATCACCCTTTAACCCAAAATGTTCTCTTCTTTTAATCATCCTGACTACAGTGGTCCATTGGTGAATCCTTCTTTACAAACTCATTTTGTGTGGTCAAGCGTTTGAACACCCAAAACTTTATTTTAAATTGTATGTCAGGCTGAGGTTTAAGGAAAGACATCTAGAATATAATCATATGATGTAATGGTGCAGTTAATTTACCATAAGCAGCATCATCTAGCGCGCGCACACACACACACACACACACACACACACACACACACACACACACACACACACACACACACACACACACACACACACACACACACACACACACACACATACACAGATCAGATTTATGACTTTTGTAGCTGGAACTTGGATCTCCACACAAGAGGAAATAAAGCAAGCAGACGTTCTTTCTGCCTTGACTCTTCAGGCCTCTGCTCAGCTTCACTGGAGACACAATAAGAATGAGGCCATAAAACATTAGGTCCAACAGATGTTCAGTGAAGACAACCACAGTCCATTATACAGCTTGTTAAAAACACTCCGGCAGTTCGCTAACCCACTTTCACCCCAGCCCCTGCACTTTCATTGGGTTTTGTCTGCTGTGTGGACGAGGGCAGAGTTATGGCTCAGGATGACTTCCTCCGAATAAAGCTCTTCCACACAATGCTTCTCAATGAAAAGGGAACGCCTGTTTCCATCAACGCAGATGTTCTTTGTTCCCTGACAGATGTGTCCATCTTTATGTTTCTCTTCCTTTCTGAACAGAATTGCTTTGCAAGCCTCTGATGTTTGATTTTCTGAAAGAACAGGGGCTGGCATAGGATTTACAAGGGCAAAGAAGCAGGTTTGGGAGTACGACCAAAGCATATGGCCTTGCCAGAGGTTGCAATTTATGTTTGCTTCAAGGGAAGGGACGAGGAAGCAGGTTTACATTGTCATGGCTTGTCAGCAGCTGGAGCAGAGTGACTTTGAAACTGGCGATCAGTTCTCTCTCGTCATCACAGGTGATTTTAATGTTGAAATCCACAGAAGTTCTTTTATTTTGGTGCAGGCCAGACTGGACCATCATTTGGAGCTTGATTGGAGACATCTGTGTTACACCATCACTGCAGATCTAGTGTGTTGTAGTCGGGAGCTTGGAATTAAAGGAGTGTCAAATTAGTAAACAGAAGCTGAAGAAGCCCCCATTTCCATTCTCTCACCTGAAGTATTATTTAGGAGTCAATGTTGAGGACTTAAGGATAAATCCAACGTATCTTTACTTCCACCTTAGGACACATTACATACATACATACATACATACAGGTATCACTATGCTACTCATGAAGTGCATATCACTCCAAATAACATATCACAATATCACCTACTGCAAAAATGGGTGTAGAATTATACTAGGGTGATAATCAAGGCCCCAAATGTCAGCCTTTAACTATGTTGTGGGTTCACCACCTACAGTAGGGTTATAAGGTAAACATCCACCATAAACTGCACCATAGACCTCAGTGCATGTGCTACTGCAGGGGTTTTATGTTCAGAAACAGATTGTCATACTTGAATAAATAGCTTTGCTTTCAACGTTTGTTCTCATTAACTTTGTTTAGAAATTAATAAACACATTCATAAATAGCTGCATCTTCCTCTTTTTTTTAACCTTTGCATCATGCCCGGCTAGCCGTTTCCCCCAGTTTTCAGTCTTTATGCTAAGCTAAGCTAACTGTGTCCTGGCTCCAGGTTCATATTTAATGGACATGTGAGTGTGGTATCAATCACTACGTTTACAAGCAGCCGATATTCGGGTTATGGTCGGGTTATTGGCTGCATGTAAACGTAGTCAATCTTTCGTCAAACTCGGCAAGAAAGCGAACACGCATATTTTCTGAAATGTAAAGCTTTTCCTTTAAGTCTTAAATGTTGCAAGGTCTCATATGTTAACTAACTGTAAGTAACTGTAAACTCTACATTAAAATCCTTAACTCCTGTTCCATCACACCTAGCCCTGCAAATATATGTATATTCAATTCTTAATCCTGATTTAATCCTTACACTAACCTGAGACAAATTCAAATTATTATTTTAAACCTGAACCCAGTTGCTATACTCCTAAATGAGTCCACTAAAAAAAGAATAATCTTTTTAATCACACAAAAAAACTGCCTTCTATCTAGTGACACATCGGTCTCTCGTGAAACAAACCAACCCTCAAAAATTCCTCTTGCTCTTAGATTTGGCCTCAGCTCTGTTGTAATGACAAATGTGTTTAGAGTTCTGCGCAAGAAGAATGAGTGTGCAAAAGTCTATTTTTTCCATTTAGAGTTTACTCTTTCAGAGGAATTATACTGGAATGAGGTTTTGAGTCAGAATGTGCTGACTCTGTAAATGTGGCCAAACCACAGATTGAAGCCTGGTTTAACAAACAGATCCTGTTATTACAGAGGAGGGGATTTCAGATCATTCTGAGGCGGTTTCTCTGTGTAACACAATCATTCTCTAATTATTCGTGCTTAAAATGGAATGTGCAGCATACATCTCCATACTTGAAAAAAATCTAACTATAGTGTCAGTAAAAAAAGTGATTATTACATAGTATGTTTCATTGTTTTTCTAACACATTCAAGTTTTGGGATGGTCTGTCTGTATGTTGGTCCACCACTTTGGTCCATACTAAAATATCGACAGCTACAGGATGGATTGCTTTAAATACACACACTCATGGTACCCAGAGGATGAATCCTACTTGATCCTCTGACTTTTCATAAATTCACCATGAGGTTGACATTTGTTATTATTTAGTGAATTATCTTAATAACTGTCAAGATGGTTTGCCATGTAATATGGTAAAGGTATTCATGTCGCCCAGAGGATGATGCCGAATATTTTTTATTCTTTGCTGTTCCCCCAACTTTGCATCTAGCTCCATCATCAGGTCAAATATAGCTTTAGATTTTGACCAAATACCTGCAAAACTATTGACAAAAAAACTGATATTTGCAAAGAACTAATAATTTATGTTTTGTGCTAATAACCTTTGATTCAGTGTTGTGCAGGAAAAGCAAACCTGATCATACGAGAACAAAACGAAGACTGAACTGAAAACCAGGGACTTAAATACAAACTTACCAGAGAGGGGCTGAAGTGCAGGTGGAGAGATGGGCTCAGGTGAGGGGAATGAGGTGATTAGGCAGGGGAACAGGCTGGGAGCTGATTGGCTGGGGGGAAACTCTGGGAGCAGGGAAAGACTAACGAGGCTAATGCAGAGCAGGTGTGTAGATGGGCAAAGGCGGAAAAGACAGCACAGGAACACCAGAGGAAAAAAACAAAAACAGTCCAGTGTTCACAAAAAAGTCTGAAGGTGTCTGGGCCCAGAGCCAAAATTTGACCATGGTAAACATTATACCTGCTAAACATCAGCATGTTAATATTGTCATTGCAAGTATATAAACATGCAGATGTTAGTATTTTGCTAACAGCTGTTAGCTCGTAGACTGGGTAAAGTCCGCCCAATCTGCCGGCGATTTGATTTCGCCCTGCAGCTCAGGCTGGAAACCTGTATGTTTATCTATCCTGCTTCCGTAACAATTTTGTGGGGACCAATCACAAACTGGCTTATCCACCTGCCACGCTATTGGCAGGTTTAACACGATGACGATAGAGAAGCGACCAAGCAGCTTTTTGTTTACATTCAACAAGCCGGCCACCGAAGCGCAGCTTGAAGTACTACCCAATTGCGTACAGTCATTTGAATTACGCCCATTGATCACGCCTCTTGTGCAGAGAAAATACAGAGCAGACTCCCCAGACTAATGTTCAATCTTAAAAGATTGAGCTTGGTCTGGTGATAGCCAGACTAGTTAGCTTGGCCATAGTCTCGCTTGTTTTACTTTACCTTAGTTTGACTTTAAAACCTGTAACATTTCAGATGCAAAGCTCTTTTGAAAGCTCTTTATTCCATTAAACCTCAATAGGAGGTGCCAAAGAACCACCATTTTTAGAATAAATGTGACATAACTGGCAGAGCTGAATGGATAATAAGTTAATTTGTACCTACTTTAAATAGAAACAAAATGTATTGTTTTGGAGCATCAACTAGGCTCCTAACCTTTTTAATTCTTTTTTTCTGGAAGTCAGTGTGATGTCAGTCAGCAAATAGTGGTTCTTCAACACCGTCCACTGAGGTTAACTCACCCATTAAAGCAAAATCTCTACCTCACGATGGTTAGGCCTTTGTACCAGCAAAGACCAGCCAATAGCAGACAGACAGTTACATTTTGGGTTTGGTTACTTTTCAGGGTGATTCAGCTCTTTCTCTGTAGGTTTGTATAAAACTGCATCTTACACCTCGACCACAATGACAATTGTCAGCTACTGTATTATTACAGTGCATCACAGTCATTTTCTCCCCGCTGCATGATTTCTGCTTATTGTAATGATACAGGTTGGTGCAGACAACAATATCTGAAGGAGCAGTAAGTCATACATTCAATATGCCACAAAATAGTTCACATAAATGTCATTAATTCAACTACTACAAAATGATTGTATGTTTAGTAAAAGTCATGTTACTTCTGACATTTTTCTCATAAAGCCAGATTTAGGTAAATCAATACACAATGTATCTCTTTTTTAAACCGTATAAGAAAATGTGCGTTCAAACATGATGCTTATTAGGAAATTATTATGATCACTGACTACAAATCTGGTTTTCATTTTCCAAGGGGTGGGTATGTCAAAGACACAGTTCCACCATAATGCATAAAAAACACTTGCAGTAAGTGGTTTAGGGAGAACTTGTCAATTAAACAATAACAGAGAAAATGACAGGGAAATAACCTTTTATCTGTGGTTTACAATGTGGAACTTCCAGAGAAGCAGGAATTGCTCACTGAGACTAGATTTAAAGAATATTTCCTATATTTATTTATATATTTCCCCATTTCAGCAACATTTTTTTAAATGCAGACTTTTTGACAGCTTTACCACCCAATATATCTCCTCGCTACGACACAGAACCGAGCAGCTGAATATGAAGGAGAGACCTCTTTGGACAGTTTGCAAATTGAAACTTTATTTTCCTGACTGGCTGCATCGCCTTGTTCAGAGTCCTTAGCATTTGCAATGGCGAGACTGAAACACTCACAAAGGTGCGATTGGGGCATGAATGCAGACTTTTGCAGCAACCACCTGCTCTGTCTCATAAAATCTAATGTGCACATTACAGCGGAACAGCTTTCTCTGATGTCAACAGTGCAATATTCAGTTTTCTGCACAGATTTAGGTGCTTTTGTGTGTCCAGTAAAGAGTGTTTCCCAGCTCGCTTTTCCTTGCAATTAACATGCTTCCTGTGCTGTATTGTTACAAATTGCTTTTACCAGAACTGTTTGCAGACAGTAGTTAATTACAGCTGAATCGTCATTACTTGACTGGCCATGACTTCCTGTAAAGCTCTTTTTAGCATTAGTGTGCTGCTCAATGGAGCAATGCAGAAAAAGATCTGCTCCTTTTTTGGTCACACTGACTGACAGGAGACAAATAATAGGCTACGGGGCAGTTTTGTTGTTATTGCTGTGGCTTTATATTGGCTAAAATACTGGTATTTTTGGAAGACATGAGTTATGTGAGGTCAGAAATGGGGAATCTAGCATAGGAAATTTTAATGCTCCAGAGCTGGTACAAGATATTTGAGTTGTTGGACTTTGTGGTTGTTTCCAAACATCTCATTTCAAGATTAAGTGTACTGATTTGAGAAAAGAATTGGCCAACGGCATCAAATCCAGGGGTAATGAAAGCTGTTTGAATAAAGAAAAAGAGCAAAATAAGCAATTGGTCCTCTAAACAAGGAGATGGACAGTCTTGTCTTTGCAGCCCTTTGGATTCTTTGCATAATAATACCCTGTTGTCAAGGAGGGAGGAAGGAAGGAGGGAGGAAGGAGAGGGGAGGAAACTGTGTTGAAAGAAAAGCTTATCCAGACTGTGAAGTGACATGCTCTGGATTTAGGAAACCAACGGCAGACTGGAGCAGGGAACAGGACTTTATAGCCTACTTTGAGAGATCTTTGGACTTTGGAGATCTTGATCTTGATCTTCGACGTTTTGTCGAGGATGACAGAATAACTAAAATAAACTGTTGTTGGATCGATTGACAAATCAATAGTGCGGGGGCGGTATCTCTGACTAAAGTCTATTTTTTTCTTCAGATCATGCCACGTTTGAGTTCACGCCTGTGACGGGCTGAGCAAAACATCTTCCTCCTGCGTAACACACAGCTGCTGTCAGACAGCTCAGACCGAAAGGTTACTCAAATTATCTGTTTTTTTTCAAGATTTTTTATTTTTTTTAATTTTTATTTTCTAATCTCAGTAACATCTACTCCTTCAGCCGTGACCCTGCTGTCCGCCGCCGGCCGTCCCAGCATGCTGGACTGACGTCCGAGGAATGGCATCGGCTGTGTTTGAAGGCACGTCGCTGGTCAACATGTTTGTCCGGGACTGCTGGGTCAACGGGATCCGCAGACTCATCATCAGCCAGCGGGGAGAGGAAGAGGACTTCTTCGAGATACGGACAGAGTGGTCTGACAGGAACATTTTATACTTGCATCGGAGTTATTCCGATCTGGGGCGGCTGTTTAAAAGACTGGTGGAGTCCTTTCCTGAGGACAGAAGAGAGCTCTCCAAGTCTCCACTGATAGAAGGTTGGTCTGAAGGGAATGTAACAGTTATATGACAGGAAGTGATGGTAGAGCAGTAAATAGCCTACAGTAAGAAAGTATCACAAGTGATATAACTATTAGCCAAATATGGCCTACATTGTTTAGGGTTACATTTCAGGGGCGTAGCTGGCAGTTATGGGCCCATATGCGCTGGAGGTGGCAGGGGCCCCCCTTCACTTTCTCTGCATCTGCACTAGCTACTAGCCTATATTTGTTAGGGCTGCAACTAACCATTGAGAAGAAAGAACTAGAAAATATGATCTACTAGATATTATATTAATATAATATCATTAGGCTACAGATATTTTTTTTATGACTTGTTGGAAAGGTAGGTTTTGCATCTTTGGCTCTACCAGACCAGGAAAATGTAGAAGCACAGTCTTTTTTTCCTTTCATTTTTTTATGGATTCCAGTCAGACCCTGTTACCTAACAAATGGTGTGAAATACAGTATAACTATAATACATGTTCTAATGACGATTGAGAACCATATGGGCATTTATTTCCAGGCACCTCAGCTTTGGATAAATTGAACTTTTAGACATCACTTCAATATAGGGCTTAACTAACTAAGATGACTTCATTTATATGTTTAGGGCGGCAAAATAAAAGTGGTAAAAACACACTTAACATAATCATTGAGGGTTTAGAGCTTATTTGAACTAAACTGCCTCATGCTTTTGTTTGGACCGGTTAATATTTAACAAAATCCACTTTGGGGAGTCACATTAGCAGACCTATCACATAGCCTAGAGACAACAAGACCAACATGTTGACAGCATGTTTCTTATCCTGGTCAATATTTAGGAGCTAAAAGGCTGTGAGGTCTATAAAGTCTGCTTTCTCTTCTTTGTGGCCTGAAAGTTGGATTGCCCATGGGAGTATTCCAAAAAGTACCAACACTAATGTGGACATTTGCTCTCTGCATCTGATGCATCATCACTCTTAAGCATGACTGGATGTTGACTTTGAGCACCTATTTTCTAGTGCTCAGGAACCACCCCAGTTGTGAGGTCACTGTGAGGTGACAGTTTTGGTGCGGTCCCAGCATTGGGCTAAAATCTGAGTCAGGTTTTTTGCCAAGTAGGTAAGGAATTTGCCCTGGTATTTGGTGAATACGATAAACATATTAAGAGGACATAAACAAGAAAAGCAAAGTACTGCAAAAGTCAAGAAGTATAAATATAGAATAATTACAATAGAAATGTGAAAAAAAACTACGTAAAAGTAGAATATAACTGTTTTAAAATGAGAGAGCTGTACAGTTTTGTACAGGATGTACAAAAATATTAATCAGGGGATGTGCAGAGGTTGACATTATGTATAAATAGAAAGAGTGCAATCTTTAGAGAAATGTTGTCATTTAACACAGGATCACAGTTCAGTAACACATCATTCTGCACTACACTTTATTCAGATATATCTAGACCACATGTCCAATATCCAATAAAACACGTATCTATTTATTTTTTTGAAGGATTACATTTTTATTTGTGTGCCAAAAATTTTCTTCAACATTTTGGAGACATATTTTTCACATAGTCTTTCACAGAACAAATTAGTTTTTTTTAGGTTAAGATGCCTGATTCCTTTATTTATTTTTTCTTTAATCTGCCAATGGTGTTTTACTTTGTGCATATAAAATATGAATTACCATCAACCATCCTTGAAAAATAACTTAATTGACAGGTTTAGAGGTTATGAAAACATGCTGTGACGTCTTCTACAGCAACGTTTCAGACAGGGCTTTGTAGAGGGCAGTCTTTTGCCATATGTAGCCCAACCTATATGGCCCTCAGGGCTTGGATCTTTGACACTGTGGTACTGTGGCACTTTCAACAGGTTTGGCGGAGCTCCCAACTTGTTCTTGTTTCTTGGCACTTCTCTTTTGTCTCTACCCACTGAGCCTATACAACTGTTTTGGAAACATCCCTTTAGTGGCGACTGGAAAGCTTTGCTTCCTGCCCGTGCACTGAAATAGCCGACAAGCTTGTCGACAGCTCTCTGCTCTGCTGCTGCCAGTGCAGTCTGCAGAGACATTTTGGATCTCATGACTCACTTTTTACTTCTTCTTTTAATTTATGTCACTTTTCTGATTACAGCTTTAAGATAAATGGAGTTGTGATATCAGCACTGAAGGAGACGTCAGTGTTAACTTTAGTGACTTAAGTTGGTTTGACAATTACATGGATGGATAGCAAGCCACAGGGTTAATACCATTCCCCTAATGGCCTTTCTTTAATTCCTTCTTTCAGTTCAATATTTCATTAGCATCCCCTCTAACTGCCACTCAGATTGAAAGTGAAAAAAAAAAACATTGCTCTGGCCTTTCTCAATCCACTTTGCTCCAGTTTCTGGCTCTGCTCATGTTTTCCTGTTTCTGTGCTGCGTCTAAGCAACAAGGAAGGCGTGCAGAGCTTTCAGACTGATGTCATGATGAGAAAGCGAGACGAGTGGACCTCCCATATTTAGTCCCTCCGGTCTGCGAAGGCCTCTTAACACTTACCTTACATGTGACCCCAGAGTGAACAGAGAGAGGAAGGGATTGCTCACATTCCTTGGGAGACAGATTCCACCGGCTGTGTCCAAAATCCCTCCCTCTTACACGTTATCCATTCTCCTTACATAAGAAATGCTCCATAGTGTATTCTTGGACACTATTGTTGGACTTGGTTATCATGGTGCTAATTTACACATCTATTAAAGGAGGCGCACTGGATCATGTTTTTTTTGTAGTGTAAACATTCTGGACACTATCATTTTCCTTCCTTGTTGACCGAATTATAGAATAGATGCATTACATTTAAAGAATGTACAACTTTAATGGTGTTATATTATGGCCACTGAAAATTGTCGTTTCTTTTTGGCTGACAGGTGTCTGTGTGCTTTTGTAGATAACTGTAGTGCCAGGATTAAAGGTATGGATTGACATGTTGGGAAATAAACATATGCGCTCTCTTGTTGAAAATTAAATAAGAAAATCAATACCGGTCTCATATCTGTCCATAAAATGAAGCTACAGCCAGCAGCTATTTTATTGCCATTACTCAGGACAGTTGTTGGGATGTGGTCATTGATTTTAAGCCTATATTTGTAGTGCTGCAACTAACCATTGAGAGGCAAGAGCTAGAAAATATGTTGGCATGTTTGCTTGATAAATGACTCAAATATAAAAAAAAAATGTTGCAGTACATTTTCACAGTTAGAATATGGAAACTTAAAAAAGTTAAATAAAGGTCATTAGATGCACTAGGTAGCGATTTTGGACACACTGCAACATAAAATACTGGTAGTTGTACACACAGGATTTGAAATGAGTGTAACATAGCCTGGCCTTTTCATGGACATGGATGTTCACTAAGGTTTGATGTCCTCTGCTTGTTGACGCAGACGTCCAGAAATAACACGTTGACCAATCTGCGGAGAGTTAGTGGTTAGATGATAGAGCGTTGGGCTGCTGACATGTGCTTATCAGATCCATGTAGACGATGGCTGTGAAATAGCTGGTGCTTACAGCATCTGATGACTGTTTAGATAATGTGTTTGACGATGACTCGGACACAGTCCAGTTCCTGTTGCATCTACTTCTACTATGTTATTTCAGCTAATGGATGAAGTGGCATGCTGTCACAGAATTAACAGATGGGCCACTTTAGTGTGCAATTAAATCAAATAGGAGGCGGGCGCATACACTGAAATTTCATATGGTATCACTGTAGAACAAACTTGTTGCACTAGGTAGATAAAAGCTGATCTTCTATAGGAGATAATTAAGAGTGAAGGCCATAAAGAAACAACCAAATTAGATTTACTGGGGGCTGAATAAATAATCTCAGAAAGAAGACCACTGTAGCCAGGAAGCCCATGCAGGAAATAGACTCGTTCAAAGGAAATTGGAGGAAATACACTTGGGGACCCTAGTAGGAAAAAAAAAACATAGCTGTGTTTTTGTGTCAGTGTCTGCCAGCCCTGTAATAATTGTCACAAACATAGCAAATCTGAGATGAAATATACACAAATGAATATTTTATAGTTTTTTGGAGATGAAACTCACTGTGCAGTTTTTTTCCTTGCCTGTCTGTTTGGTATTTTGGTGATTTGCCTCGAGTCCCAGTGGGAGGAGAGCTGCAGTAGGAGGGGTGTCACTGTCAATTCACTGGAGCACTGCAATTGCGGTGTCAAGGTTGATGGCATTTTGTGCCGCCCTCATGCTCGTACCAAGTCTGCACTGCCCAGGAGTTTTGTGCCTTTTCTAACACTTTAGTTGTCGCACATGGACCTCTCCAAAATAGCCCACATCCCTTTTATTTACTGTTTTACCTTCATTATAGATTCTTAGAACCAAAGTCCAACTGCACAGAATAAGGTTTTATTATGATTATGGTAGTCATGCTTTATGAATGAATGATTCTAACCAGCATCTGTTATCCACAACAGCTTGCTTATTGTATATGAAAGCCTTTCAGCTGATTAACATCTTGTATATCCTTCTGATGGCAGCAGGTATGTGTTGAATCTTTGTTCTCTAATTAGAGAGGCGCGCATCGTCAAATTGTAGCTTCACACACCAGATCCACTGTAGTTGCCACCACATTTAAATCTTACGCAACCAACACCGAGTTGTTGCAAAAAATAACCACACATACTTCTCTTTTGCACATCAAGCAAGCCTTTTATACCTTAGTATTCCACGCAGTCTGTAAAAAAATCCCCTCATCAACAAAACACTAGACCCAATTTTTTTATTAATTTATTATTATAGATAGATAGATAGATAGATAGATAGATAGATAGATAGATAGATAGATAGATAGATAGATACGTTATTCATCCCGAGGGAAATTGTAGGCATCCAGTAGCTTAGACAACCATAACACAACAAACACACATACACACATATATATCACATATACATAAAAATCACTCACAGAAATTTAAAGAGTTAACAATTTGTGAAGTGATTACAAAGGTCTGGTATGGACTGACCATGTGATGCAATGACCATGATAAGGTGCTAATTTGAATGCATTACAGAATAATTTATAAATTCAAATGTGGCTATTGTCTAAATTTTGATTCAAAATAAAGTCATGCATCCTTACACAAAACATGGCGACCTCTGAACTCTCCGCAATGTCCACAAATATTTATTAAAAAGAGACATTATGTGCTAATGGCAGCATATTTGGGATGCAAAATATTTTGTGAGCCCCAGACAAGTTTCCTCTCGGGACAAGCTCCTCTGGACTTTCCACTCTATGACCAAACTGTCAGTATGTTATGGTGGAGAAAACAGCTTTTTAAGGGGATCAGAGGACTTGTGATGATTGTTACCAGTCCCTAACACACCCTCTGATAACGTATGATAATACGTTCTTCCTAATCCCACCCTGTTCCATGTGCACCCTGGGTGCGCTGTGTGCCTGCACCTAATAATAAATAATGTGCACTTCATAACATCAGCGCCCTACATGGCAGGACATAAACTTTACTAATGTGTTTACAGGGATAACAGCTAACAGGACTGGGTGTAGTTTAAAGTATCTGTGGTGAAGTTATCATCACAGGTTTGTTTCCGGTTAAGATGTTAACTGCTGTTAATTCTCCGAAGAATTCTTTTTTTTTTTTTTCACAAAATGGCATCCACTGTAACGAACAACAATTAATATAAGGGTTTCCAATATTCTGTACCGGAATTGTCTTCTTTTCCGCTAACCTAGAGGTTGTTTTTTGACTACAGCTACATGAAAACACCCAACTTTCAACATGCAGTCTGTCCAATTGACTTCAGTTAACAACACATAAACATCTTAGAGTTTCTCCCAGCATTGATGGACCACACTGTGACATATACTCACTGCTTATTATTAGGTATGCTTGTTTATGTTTATGATATTAAATATAGTCTCTAAACTTTCAAAAGCTACTTTAACTGTCTAAAAACGTTACTCCGATAAAATAAGTTAATTAAAAAGTGCACTACTCTGGCTCCGCTACAGCTCTGTGTCTGTCCCTCTGCTCTGAGTCTGACTTAAAGGTGCTGTAGGTAGGATTGCGAAGATCCAGGACTTAGCCAAAACATTTGAACATCGACAACTTGTCAGTCTCTCCCCCCTTTCCGCTAAAGCCCAAAACGGTCTCCTAAGCCCCTCCCCCGACAAGGGAGAATGAATGCGTATCCATGAGTAGTGATTGACATGCAGTTAGACAACCCCCCTGGCCCTGATTGGTGCATCTGAACAGGGAGCGGTGGGTTTTTGTAAATCTCGCTACAGGCTGTAGGTGGTGCCAGAGGAGCTGGATTTTTTTTTTTTAATTACCTGCTTCATGTAGTTCTACTGGAACATAGGGTCAGTTTCAGCAAATATGACAGAAAGTTAGTTTTATAAGGCTTACCTAGTGCACTTGTAATGTCCCGCCCACAACATTATCTGACTATCTTTTACTGGGT
Source organism: Gymnocephalus cernua (assembly GCA_023631565.1). Classification (NCBI taxonomy): domain Eukaryota; kingdom Metazoa; phylum Chordata; class Actinopteri; order Perciformes; family Percidae; genus Gymnocephalus; species Gymnocephalus cernua. The sequence goes on from CM042446.1 coordinate 23,601,267, forward strand.
ATTATGTTCAAAGTTTCTAATTCATCAAATAATAGCTTAACGCATTTAAACAAGTTGTGTTGGAGTTTGTAACATTCCAAACTCTTAATTTTGACTTAAAGATTTTCATTTTCACTGTAAATGCGTATCGGCTCCATTATTAACTACTAGTAATCTGTATCGGTATCGGCCTTGAAAAAACAGCATCGGTCAATCCCTACTAAACATGTAAGATATGTCACATTTACAGAGAAAACTAAATCAGGTCTTAAAGAGATTCAAAGGCTGTATGAGGTTCAGGCTGGGGGGGAGTCTCACTTGGTTCCTAGTGGTGATTTAACTGCCCTATCACTCTTCATATCCCCCTGGGTATGATGTCATCCCTGCTGGCCATTATAAATGGATGAGGCTGTGACTGTGCACAGTGTTGCTGTAGGCTCTCTTACTCAGTACTTCCATGTAACAGTAACCGCTGTGTGACTGTGTTTTGTCTGTAGCACTTACATGAGACAGAGACTCATCACTGTGGCTGCAGTCTTCATCATTATTCTCACCACATCCCTTTGTCAGCATGGCAGTAAATGTGTCGCTGACTGCTCGCTCACATGGGCGGTAGCCTTGTGTTGCTCAAAGTGCTGATTTTACACTCCCACTGCTTCTTAAATTGCATTCCTACTGTAGTGTTATGCGGGCTTAAGATGTTATTGTGTAGCTTTTCTCTCTACACCTGCTAGTACTTTCCTCCGTTATTGCTGCTATCGTACAAATGTTTGCAATTACACTGGCAGTGTTCACAGCATCACATTGTGTTCTTGTTCTAAAGATAACAAAGTCTATGCCTTCCATCCTCCTACTTTGGGTAAATATCAGGGAGCATTGTTAATTAAAAGGTTACTGTATCAATCAGACTACTGCCTTTTCACTTGCCTTTGTGGCAACCTTTTTTCAAGACTAGGGATATACATTCAGACCTGTCGGGTTTTTTGTGGCCTGAATAGATAACAGTCTGGTGGCAGTAAAGGTCAAAGCAGCTGCTCTTTTTCTTTCACACAGGCTCAGAAATAGTTGGACTAAACATTTTAAAATGTGGGAGAGTTTTTGTAGATCAGACTCGTTAGTTTAGAGTTGTTATTTTTATGATATTTTTTACGTTATGCATTTGGCTGTATTTCTTGATGCTGTTGTAATAGATTGGATTGGGGGTTTGGAAAGAAAAAAAAAACATACAGTTGAAACATACACTCTGAATTTATAAGCTTCACAAAGATAGGATTAATTGCAAAACCGTTGTGTTAAATTACATTAGATTCCAAAAGGGGGATCTAATAACTAACTGTTTATAAAAAATCCTCACGCTAGAGCTGATGATTTCAGATGTTCACATTTATTTGTTTCAGGGCTGGTAAAAATCAAAGAGGCAAACGACATTGAGGAGAAATTAAATGAGGTGGAAAGACTACTGAAGAATGCCATCAACATGCCGTGCAAGGTAGGTACCTCAACTATAACCCTTCAAATATATCAGTGCTTTATTAGCATGTTCACTGTACATTAGACGGTTTTCATAATAACTCATACTTGAGGGTAAAAGGTAGATGTTTGGAAACTTACAACTATGTAGACTAGATGACTAAAGACCTGGCTCCACAGTATTCCAGGTCAGAGGTGATGTTGACTTTCTTTGAGCGATCACCGCTGGACCAGGTGCTGAGGAATGACAAAGTCCACCGAATCCAGCCGTGCTTTCAGAGTCCAATCAAGATATCAGGTATATATCTAGTATTGTTTTGTGCCACTGTTGACATCCCTAACGTCATGACGACTAAACTGGCGCTCTGTACCTTTGTAGAAATAATGCGGTCAAATGGATTCTGTCTGGCCAATACAGAAACCATCGTGTTTGATCACAGTCTCCCGGAAGAAAAAGAGAGACCCTCATCCACCGACTCTGTGGAAGATACGTAAGTATTAAGACCACTCCTCTTTGTCTTATTTAAAAAAATATATGTATTTTTATACTTTTATTGCAATGTTTTTTCACCCTCTTCCAGACAATCGTTAACACTTCTGAGTCCATTGCACATTTCCTTTTTTTATTTTATTTTTTATACATATACAAGGAAATTCATAGCTAATAACTGATAACTGCAAAAAGCCAAAACAAAACCGGAAACAAAAAATAATAACAGAAATAAAATACAACAAAACCAGTAAAGAGAATAGAATAGATAAAAATAAATGAAAATAAATAGAAATGTTTGTGCGTGTGTGTGTGTGTGTGTGTGTGTGTGTGTGTGTGTGTGTGTGTGTGTGGGGGGGGGGGGGGGGGGGGGGGGTATTGGGAAGTACCTTATTACAAGTCTAGTCTAGTTACAAGATAGTTAGATCGTTAGATTGGCTCCAAAGATTTTCAAGAAATCATGCCATGAGCCTGATTATAAACCCAGCAGCAAGATGGTTGCAGTTTAACAAGAGTGACCTGCTTGTTTTCTACAAATATTAGGACTTCCATGTTTTTGGTCTTGAGTGTACAGAAAGTGTTTAGGTGACTTTGGAAGTCTTTGAATGTGACCCAAACCCAGGACACTCCGCCCCCACAGGAAGCGTGTCTGTGCACCCCTTCCTTCCCTGGGTGTGTGTAGGAAGCAAAAGAGGAACACATTCCTTTTGGGATTTTTTTTCTTGTACTAGCAAACAAAGTCTATATTGGTTATTGTAAACAATTAACACAAGGCCTTAAGGCTAGACAGGCAAAAACCTATTTTTTTCATGTAAATTTTGAGATTTTTGCCTATTTTGCTTCCATAAAATATCTTCTTTCAGACTAGTGGAAAGAAAGAATCCAAAATACACATTTAGGTGTTTATTTCACTCAACTTTGTGTATTTGCGTCATATCTTTAAAGGCAAAAATTTGTTTTTTCTCTCATACTCTATACACCAGAAATGTCCACTTACATACACCCCACTTCCCAGTTTTATTCCTATCTATATTCTGAAGGTTTTTACAGAAGTGTTTGTTCATATATCACTTATAGTCTGATTTATATGACATTTTATTCCTAGAAACATGAAAATGATTTTTTTTTTCATGGCTGTCGACTATTTTATGCATTGATAAAAAGAGATATTCAAAATTCCCTCTGTAAAAACGTTTGACTCTAATATGTCAACGAAATAAAACAAGAATTTTAAACCTGGTCTCATTCAATGTTCAGATTTCTGTTGTGGAAATAATTTGCATATTTAGACTTAAAGAAAACTTGTCAGACAAAATACAATTGACTTAATATAAGTTAAATAACTGTGGAAAGTTTCATAGAGATATCTACTGTTCCTATATTTAGACTAACCGGTCCTTGGAGTAATGTGTCTTTGATTTATGTTTCCAGGTATGAGGATGGAGCAGAGTTTTTGCCAATAGAAGCAGACCTGTGTGATGAGGAAACAGAAGCGTATGTCACCAACCTTTCCTACTACCATCTGGTCCCATTTGAAACTGACATCCTGGAATGAACAACAGATGCCTGTTGATGGACATCTGATGCTGTCTTTGAGGAATATGTACTCTTAAATGGAACCTATAGCTATGCAACGCTGCATATAGCTGCTCCAGGTAAATGCTGCTTATCCTAGCAAACTCTATAGAGTTGCTTGTCGCCCATTTTGGAGTGGGGCAGATGTACAGTGCGCACCAAAATATTGGAAGAATGCAACAGCTGCACCACTACTTTGTTTTTGCCACTTTGAGCGACGTCATCACCAGTGTGCCTCATTCAGAGCCTTACTCGAGTGTGTCAAGAAGAAACAGGATTGTCTTTATACTGGCTACAGAGGGCTTTCACGTGTTGTTACACAACCTGTGGCAGCAACAATGGAGTTTCTTGAGTCCTGAGACAGATGGAAACAGCTGGAGAGGTTTCAAAACATGCGGCTTGACCACTTCAAAAGTATTCATCAACCACATCATTGTCTGTGGTTTGGAGCGTGAGTTCAACCAGACTGGGGGAGGGCCACACGGCAGCCTACAGTACTGGACCTTTCACTGTTACTTAGAAATGTAGCTGAATTGACCAGCGCGCCTTCTTTTTCTATCTCAATTGTTTTATCTGTCGTGTTTATCCTCCATAATGGCATCGGCCCGGTTTGCCAGGAGATATGTGACGCACATCTGTAAAGCCTATTGTCTTCTCATTGAAACTGCTCCCTGATGTGTTACCCACAGTGTTACCACGCTGGTGTTTTATTCCTGTAGGAATACAGGAAGCTGTTACAAAGGTATGTGTGTAATATTTGTTTATGGTGCACTTTCCACCACCATGTAGGAACATGATGGTGGAAAGTGCACCATAAACAAATATACTTTTTGTTTGTAAAAGACCAGCTTGAAACTTATGGGATGATTCCTGTTTTGTTGCTGTGATATGCAGTTGGTTTTACAAACGCAAGAAGTTTCACTACAAATAAAGATAAAAGAATAGAAGTCAAGGGGCAAATGTTGTCCATAGTCTTCTGGTTTTTAGCATAAAAAGTAAAAAGTAAATGGAAAAGTTGATAGTAAATGGAGCGAGAATAATGACGCTTTTATGCTAATCAACTCACTTGATTTTTGGATTACTGTGGAATTAAAGAATATAAAATAAATGTTAAGTGTATTATTTTGTTGCAACTTTCCAGAGTAAGAAATTAATGCTGCCTCTTTGGATTTTGGAATTTTCTTTTATGAAGTTTTGTCTGAATAATAAAATACAGTATAATATGTGTTTGTTATATAGCTGATAATGTTGCTTATTTTATATTTATAAACAAATAATTTGATATATCAGAGCGTAGGTTGAGTGTTGCCATTATGTGGACAGCTAAATCAGCTCACTGCTGTTGTTGCCATGAGATGAGTGATGAAATAGGGCAAAGACAGCTTTGTTTTTTGGGTCAATGGAGGTCATACAGTGTCAGACCCGTTGTGTAAGATGACGTGTGTGGGTTCAGGCACACAGCTGACTGTAGGAGTCTGCAGCTCGGCCTGCGACGGGGGAACAAGTCCTCTCTTTATCTTAAGAAGACAAATGACCTTGCTGTACTAAAACTTTTTATAGAAAAAGTTTTGTAAAATAATCAAACGCTCGATTCAAATTCATGCCTTTTGTATGTTGCTTTCACTTCTCGTGGCGCCTTTTATGAAACTATGGAACTCAGTGAAGCATTACTTTTGTTTTGAATGCAAGTGAAAGGCAAAGAAAGTGTATATTTGTGTAGGGTTGACTGTAAGGAAGTCATCTATTTTCATTGTTTTGACAGTTTTGTCAATGCAGAAGTCATTATGGCCTCACAATGTGGGCTAACAGCTTGTGTCCACTTTCCTGCCCCTCCAAATACAAAAGGCATTCAACCCTCACAAACTTGGCACGCACGGCTTCGACAGGACGATCCTCCGCATGAGTCTATTTAGTAACACAGTCATGATCACCATTCACCCCATGAGAAAGTACAGCTCTTTCTCACGGTGTGAAAACTATTTCATGCTTCTTTTTGTTTTTCTCTTTTCTCCAAGAATGCCGTCTTGAATTGGAGGATATTCTTTGGACATAAAAGTTCCAGTTGAAAAAGTCAGCGTACGTAATCGGAATGATTAATTTGATTCAATAGAAATAAACATGAATTTGTTGTTGACATTTTCATACCAAGGTCAGATTTTCGGATGTTTATTAAAGGCTGTATGAGTTCATATTTAAAGATCAAATATGTATTTCGACCTCTGTCTATCTTAAGACCCTTTGCAGGCTAAGTAATGTATTATAAATATTCTGCCACAGACTCTCAGACGTGACTAAAATGGTACTCATCTGATGTTTTATTAACATATCAATATGCCCATCATGCCAGCCAGAGGGTGTGAGGATTCATAGGACAGTGTGACAGATTATATGAAAATATTACACAACATTTTTTAACTATTTTGTAAACTCCAGCCACTATGTGAAGCTAACCATTTTATGCCTTGCAATTTTATTATTGATGTGTTTTGTGAGATTTGTGTGTGTGTGTAAATATGTAAAAAGGGTTGAATGAAGATAATCTTAATTTTGAAAATGAAGTTTATGTGGTAATATTTCAGACAGTATTAGATACAAATTATTATTATTCTCAAAACATATGTTTCCAATAAAAGAAATGTCCATGTGATATTTTGTGTGGAATTGATGATGGGAATACATGTAGTGGTCCAGATGCCAGTACATTTACAAGTACTGTATTTGAGTACAATTTCAAGGTACCTTTACTTTACTTGGGTATTTCCATTTCATGCCTATACAGTACTTCTTCTCTACATTTCAGAGGGAAATGTTCTCTTTCTACCACATCTACTGTAGTTATATTACAGATGAATTGCACAAAACCTATGGTCATCTTACAAAATATAATACAAAATAAAAAATATAATACAAAATAAAAAATAAAAATTGCAGTACCTCCTTGTTGACAGCTACATTAAATTGCTGCTTACATGTGCTTATAACAATCAAGTATTGATTTAGATATTAATATGTAATGATAGAACAGGGCAAAACAGGCGCCTGCTCTGGGGGCCCAAACACTCAGGGGCCTCAGAAGCTCTGGGTTCAAAACACCCGACTGGGCACTGCAGTCAGTGTGAAGAGAAGGAAACAGTGGAACATGTCCTGATTTCATGCAGCAAGTATAAGAAGGGTCATGGTTGCAGGACTACAAAAGTTAGGACAAGTGGACAGCAGATGTGCTTGATAGTGGGGTCACCGTAGAAGAGAAGAAAAAAATAGATTTCAATTTTTGAAAAACACCGGTTTGATTAAAAAGTTGTAATGGGATATAATAATAGCTGACGGTTAGTACCAGTAAGAGGCAGTAATGCACCATATGGGATGCCAACTGCCATAAAACCCTAAAAAAGAATGTACTGTCTTTATATAGTATTTATATAGCGGCTAAGAGGCACCATTCACACACATTCATGCACTGTGGCTGAGGCTAAGGTGCCACCTGCTCATCAGATAAACATTCATACACATTTACACTCCGATGACGCAGCATCGGGGGAAACTTGGGGTTCAGTGTCTTGCCCAAAGACACTTCGACATGGAACTGCGGGGCCAGGGATCGAACCACCAACTGTCCGATCAGTAGAAGAAGAAGAAAAAGAAGAGTTCACATACATTCTCTGCTGATTGGGTATCACCTGTGACAGCCAATAAACGAGAGGGAGACAACCCACCAAATGACAGTAAACATATCTCAAAGCCGTTGCACACCGTTCAGAGGAAACGTGGTTCAACACGGAAACTGATTGAATGTGCCAATAGACAGTATATAGTGCCCTTGGGTTCACTACATGTCAATTGGAAAAATGATACATTTGTGCCAAAAAATCAGATAAACTGGGTCCTGCATCATAACCTAGTCTTACCAAATCTAGTGTTATTACGTTTATTATTTCAGTTTATATTATATTGGTTGGTTTCTGGGTCTCCCGGTATATAATGAAGCTGCCATGTTTTGACTGTTGTGTGCACTGCACTTGATGGGCCACAGGACACATAGGCTACACAATGCACAGAGGGTGGTAGATGTGGAGTACTTTAATACCTACATAGCACATTTTGCTGATAATGCTTAAGTATTTTGAATGCAGGACTGTATTTGTAATGGAGTATTACTAAATGTACCTACAGTAAGTAAGTCAGTGTATTTGGCCAGTTGCCCGTTTGCGCCACCTTGTGGTGAGTATCAACAGTTATGCTATAGTTATAGTATCATTGTGTCATACTTTAATACAGTTACATAAAGTTTATCGTCTGATAAAGATATGATTGATTGCAAATAAAAGCAAAATATGAATTTAATTAATTTCTTATGATGGCCTTTTTAGCTCCTGGTTCAAACAAAATGCTCTGATATGTTTGAAAAAGTCAAATATGGGATTTGTTGTTGTTGGACTTAACAATAAATAATGCAGCCGTTTTGTCAATCTTTTTTGAAAAACATTCAAATATATGTACTCAAAATGATGGGACAGGGAAACAAGAATTTGAATTTAAATAATTAAACATAATATCATAATTAAAAAAAATAGAAATGGGATAAATACCACAGTCTATGATAAAAATATTTTAGAAACAAATCATAGCCTACAGTATTCCTCTTTAAGGAATTCACAGTACAGTTTGACAGTTGTATTTGCTACTTTTTTGTATTTATAAGTTTGAAAGTCTTATTCTTTTAATTCACATAACAATCCAATGAAATGGTGGCAACTTTTGTTATTTTGCACTTATAAAATTTATAACATATAATCAATAAGTTTAATGATCTATTTATCATGTTCAAAATGTATAATGATATTTTTACACTCAATTTTGATAGTATGATTAGTTTTACACAACAATATAATCTTTCATTTTTATTTTTATGAACACATGTTCAGCCGTTGGTGTCTGAAGCAAGCAGCCGGCAGTTTGCGTAATCCCGCGCATGCGCAGACTGATTTTAGCATCTGTATTTCCTGCTTGCTGTCTCCACTCGAAGCAATGGCAAAAGTGAAGGCTTCCCTGATTTGTGGCGGTACGTTCACTTTTTTATTCATATACATTTAATGCTACACCATACCTGTCATCACAGCATCTGTTAAAATGACCCTTAAAGCTCCTGGTGTCGAAACTGTGAAGGGAAATTGATGCTCATGTTAGCAGGACGAGCTTTAGCCTGGGGATGCTTCAGTCATGAGGTTTTAGGATGGAGGGCTGGAGAAGGGAGGCTGTAAAGCTCTTGTTCACGTTAAAATAGCATGTTGTGCGATTTAATTCCTGTGTTAATGTTACAGTTCTAGCGGCTTTCCTGTCTTCGGCCACGCTTGCATTTGTTGAAGATCTAGATGACACGTAAGTGATGCACCCCTGCTTCAATATTTCACCTTCCTGCTGCTGTGACATTATAACGTGCTCATGCAATGCAACTTCCGAATAACGCTTTACCAACAGCTTTGATGTGGGTACAAGTCAGAGTTTACTTCAGTGCTTACGTCTTTTCTGTTTGAGGAGAAACATATATCAAGTTTGGCTTGTTTTCTAGCTTGCGTTTTATGCAATTTTAACCACATTTTTAAGGGTTCATCACATTTTTCCCAAAGTGCTACATGATTGTAATTAAACAGAGGGTTGTGTAAAGCAGGACAAAAAAAACATGATTTCATGTCAGGTTTCCAGTTGCACAGTGCTTTTTAATTGGATGCCTGTGGTGGGAAATCTGTAGAGATTTAGTCTCTTGTGATTTTGTGTTTGTGAGTCTCTTTTTGTAATTACTGTAGGGGGGCTTTTTCTGCAACGTCCTTAAGATAATTATCCTCATATCCACATGACTTGAACAGTAATTGTTCTTCTGTCTGCTCTGCCATTATTTCTTTATGTTTAATATGTAGTACACATCTTGTAATGTGAGTAATTTAGTATATAGCCTGGTTAACTTTATTTAACTGTCATTCGTTCTTTTTGACAGATTTAAAGACACCAGAGTGAATGATGTCTGGCTGGTTGATGTGAGACACACACACACACACACACACACACACACACACACACACACACACACACACACACACACACACACACACACACACACACAAATACAAATAAACTAGTCTGGGTCTATTCAGCTATGCTTTACTTCATATACAGCACGCCACTGTCCGGATCATCCCTTGCGGAAGTGGCAGCAGTCGTGGTGGGATGTAGGAGGGCGGGGGCCGGAGGGGTTGTGCAGACTGTCCTCTGTGTTTGTGATTAGAAAATGAGAAGTCATGCATGCCGGGCAAAGCCAGGGGGCTCGGAGGGGTTTATATCAGAGTTTGTGTCTGGGTCCATAAAAAAAAACTCGAGCACCAAAGCTGCTTTCACTCCTAGTTTGGGTTGCAGGAGTTCAATACTGTGTCAAATGGTTTTATAGATGCTTTCTAGATTTCTCATAAACACTCTGTGTTCAGAACTGAGTAGTTTTCTGTTGCACGACTAAAACAACTTTTGAACGTACACGTTCCACCAAAACAAGTTCCTTCCTGAGTCTATTTTGCAGTGGCTCCGTCCGGCGCTTTGTGCCGCCCATGACGATTGTAATTGGTTTATAGAAATGCTAATTAACCAGATCACATTTTTCTCCCATCCCGGAATGCTGTGGAGGAAGGTCTGGCAAAGCGAGACTACCAAAAACAGAGCTAAAATTGGAATGAATAGGCTTACATTCGCAAAGTGGACAAAAAAATGACTCCAAATATATGATAATGTGCTCCGTAACTGCTGGATGTGTAAATAAGTTACTGTTTATTAAGTTAAGTTCGTCATATCAACATATATGTCAATGTTGTGTTCACAACTTGTTTCCGCTAGCCAACAAATCAGTTGTTGCAGGTTTAAGATGTGTCCTAAATAGGCCTTCATCTGATCCTCATTAGCATCAGTGCATTCAAATGAACCCAGCTACCGCCATGAACAATACGTCTCAAGTTTCGAATGTTTCCATTGTTGTTGTTTTGTACTTACTGTAAAGAATCCATTCCAGAGGTTATACACAATATCAGGTAGCCTTTCACAGTGCAAGAGTGGCAACAACACAGCACAATCCAAGCTCAAGGACGTATACACAAAGAGGAAAGACAATCATTTAAATCCATTTTAGCACATAACATTGAACAACACCACTACCAAGTATTTCATCTAGTTGGCGTGTTGAAAGTCCCACTTTCAAATAAGGTGGTCAATGTAGTGGCTTTAGTGACAATGTAGTATCTTTGGTGTAAGATGAAATGGAAATAAACATGTAAAAATAGAATGTTTTTATTTGTTAAAAAAAAAATCTGTACAGATAATGATAAAACATAATGTTAACAATATGTTGCACATGATCTAAACCTTGCTTCCTTCTCCTGAACATTTTTCAGTTCTACGCGCCGTGGTGCGGCTACTGTAAAAAACTCGAGCCAGTATGGCATGATGTGGGAGTCGAGCTGAAGAGCTCCGGGTCGCCGGTCCGCGTGGGAAAGATGGATGCCACTGCTTACTCTGGTGAGTAAATGATGAAGGTCTTACCTTGGAGCCTGTTTGTCCCCAGGTGATTTCATGTGCTGGAGACAAAGATAGATCAAACTAATTAACTGTGTTGTTCAACAACATGGTGATGCCTGTATGTGAAAAGGCTTTCCGGTCTTATTGAAAGCCCCATAAACAATATTAAAGGTGTATTTAGTTTTTTTTTTATTGTGACTTTATCATAATATCTCAATATTATGATATATTTTTGCCATAATAATCATACAGAGAAAGATGTAAGAGTATTATGTAAATACACAATAATCATCCATTAAATTATGCATGCCGTGTCTTAGGAGTAATCCATGGACACATATTTAATACATTGATTGACAGACTGCAATGTTATTTATATTTCACGGGACTTTTAAAGGAATAGTCAAACATTTTTGGAAATGCACTTAATAGATTGTAGTGGACTCGACGCCCTTCTTCTCCAAAGTCCCCACGACGCTACCAAAATGCATTGCACGGCTGCTCCCATAGGCATGAATGGGAAGTGGGGAAATGACTGGGAAGTGTGGAAATGACGCTGACAATGGACGCGTCCCTTCAGATGAGAGTTAGAATGATACCACTCTCATTAGCTGTCCCGTAAAGGAACACAGCGACTTATTGGGACTTTGTCTTATTCACCGTATCCTCCAGAGTTAGATAAGTCCATACATACCCTTCTCATCTCCGTGCGTGTCGTAACTCTGTCTGACGCACCCACCGCTACCCTAGCTTAGCCCAGATCCTGGAGGTAACCGGCTCCATCTAGCCTACTGCTCCCAATAAGTGACAAAATAACGCCAACATGTTGCTATTTATATGTTGTGATTTGTATAGTCACAAATAAAAAGGTCACATGAGACACAGCCATCTTCTAACCGTATACATACTGGGAACTATATTCTCAGAAGGCGAAGCACTGCTACTTGGGCGGAGTGATTAGCGCAACACCTGAAAAGCACCGTTGTTACTGTTTGCTCCTCACCACGAGGCTTCAGGTGCTGCGAGCAAATCACTCCGCCCGAGTAACAGAAGTTGGAGTGCTTCGCCTTCTGAGAATATAGTTCCCAGTTTGTATATGGTTAGAAGATGGCTGTGTCTCATGTGACCTTGATATTTGTACACGCTGTGACTATACAAATCACAACATGTAAATAGGAAAATGTTGGCGTTTTGTCACTTATTGGGAGCAGTAGGCTACATGGAGCCAGTACCTCCAGGATCTGTGCTAAGCTAAGCTAGCGGTGGGTGCATCAGAGTTACGACACGCACGGAGATGAGAAGGGTATGTACGGACTTATCTAACTCTGGGGGATACGGTGAATAAGACAAAGTCCCAATAAGTCGCCGTGATTGCGGCGTGAGAGTGTTATCAGTTTTCTCATCTAACTATCATCAAGAAAGAGAATATGAAAACAGGATACTTAAAACCTTTTAAAGAAAAAAATGGTTTTCAGGATAGTTGTTTTGCTATATATTTGTTTTCTATGTTGCAGGAATGGCATCAGAGTTCGGTGTCCGTGGTTACCCCACAATAAAACTGTAAGTGACAATTTTAAGCTTTGTACATCAGCTATAGCTCAACCTACCCCTGTCTCAACTTTGATTTGTGTAATCATGCATGTTTTTTATTTTATTTTTTAACCACTCAGTGCAGCTTTGAATAGGCTTTTAAAATCCATATGAGATTAAAAGGCTTATTGAATTTTGTACCGACCTACAGGGTCTGGACACAGAATGATAATTAGTCTAATACAATTTATCTGCTGATTTCACTATCTCTGTGAAGCCTCAAGTGTTAAGTATTTGTTAATCTCTTGCGTCAGAGAGGCATTGATTCAACTCTACAGTAATTGTTGAGGCTGTAATTTTTTGTTATACTATATTGTATAAATGTCTTTACTTAAATTTGTAGTGTGTTATTATCAGGATCCTTTTACCCCAATGTTGTCTTTTTTTCCCCTTGAGGTTTGGCCTGTTGAGATGCCGTTAAATGACTTATTCAGGAGGGAACAAGGTGTTGTTACTGCCTCCTTAAGGCATAACTAAGTGACAAACTGTTCACACTCTTTGGGCTTAAATTTTATTAGGCACTCCTGCATGCTGTTAATTATACGTTGCGTATATTGTGTTTAAAATCAGCTTTAGCAATTCAAATTAGCCTCTTATATTTTTCTTTTCTCACGTATGTCCCAAATCACTTAAGTATATCTTGTGAATTATTGATTAACAAATCAAGAGTGTTTGATGCTGTTTCCCCTTGTGAACAATGTGACTTTTCATTTTTCTTGTGGTATTTATTGTTTCATATAAAATTGATGAATTTAGGTAGACGCCAGCGGCTCGGCAGCAGAACTCCAAAGCAGACTTTCCTCTGTGTTTTTGAAGCCAAATCATTTATCTGCACACTGCCATAATGGGCTCCCCGTTTAGTTTCATCAAGCTCATTTGGGAAGCTGCCACAGGATCACGGCAGGGTTCAAAACATTAAACCAAGCAAGTGATGAAACATCCATCGAAGAACACGAGATACCTCCCTTGGTGACAGAAAGAGACTTGATTTAGAGTTCCGTCTCCCCCTGAGTTCATTAAGCTCTGTGGGCTGATGCAACCTTGGCAGTCCTTAATGCATTCTGCTTCTTGTAGGAGCTCGACTCGAGCAGTTTCTTTGGCTGAAAACTCAATTAGTGACAGTCATTTGTTGATGTTTTTCATTTAGGATGAGAGGATTTAGATTAAGTTGACCTTTGTGTTGAAGATGCTTTTTTGGCGGTTTCATCAGAACAACTTGTTGTTGCCACACTCAGAAGTCAGGCAGGGACTTTAAAGGGATAGTTTGGATTTTTTGAAGTTGGTTTGTAAAAGGTACTTTACCACAGTCGATGGCGGTCGCCACTCCCCCAGTTTGGAAAAGCAAGCAGGAGGACAGGCACTCAAGCTGAACAATCTGCTGCTGCTGATGGGGACAGCAGCTAAACGTATTTTAGCCACCTAAACAAAATAAATATCAGTTTAGGTGTACGCTTTATTACATATATACTTTACCTTGCCGTCAGACAGCCGTTATGTATGCTCTCGTCAAAACCACCAGACTCCATTGACAAAAACAGTAATTTTACCTCACAGAACATCGGTTGGATAGTTTGTTAGTTCCTAAACACCAAAGTCACACAGTAACACAAACAAACGTACCGATCGAGGCAGTGGGAGACCAGCAAGGCCTGTGTTCTGTGAAGTAAAATTACTATTTTGTCAATATGACGAGAGCATAGATAACGGCTGCAGAAATGTAAAGAACGAGAGTTCCAGGTGTCCAATACCCAAATATATTCTGTTCACAGTGATAGTTATTCATTTGTTGGTAGTCTATCCAACAGAGCACCTTTCGGGAGTGGTGGAATGGGAGATTTGCAGCATCAATGTTCAGCACCTTGTTGAATACATGCCACGAATAATTCAGCCTTTTCTCGGGGCCGAGGGGAGTCTTAATACCTAACCAGGATAAGAAAAGTGTATCGAACAAAGTGGCCAAGGAGTGTATAAAACGCAGAGAATCGGCAAATGTTGACATTAAAGAAGCTGGAAGTAGCTGATATTTGCCATGTTTGCTTGATGAAACCACAAGAACAATAATTGAATGCCACAATAGTTGCTGATTATTTTTTTCTCCATTGATTAATCAAACTAATTAGTTTGAGCTTTGCCTCTACTGTATTATTCTTTCCCTTTTGCTCACTGAATGAGGTTTTTCAGACAAACCGTTATGCTGAATGCAAATTTCAATGTCACGTAATTGAATTCCATTTTATTTTCACATGAATGTTGTCTTCACATTTAGCCTTCAGCCTTTCACCTTTGTTTTGCTTTCACCTCTCCTCCTCAGGTTAAAGGGTGATCTTGCCTATAATTACAAGGGACCGAGGACAAAAGATGATATTGTAGAGTTTGCCAACAGGGTAGCAGGGTAAGCCTTCAATCACCACTTCAAAAACAAATGACATGAAACTGATGAATACATAGAACTTCCTTTATTTCACAGCTGTACTACTACGAACCATCCAAGCAAGCTTATCACTGCAGGCCATATTTATTTTATAGCTCAATGGGTTTCCCCCCCTGTGATGCTCCAGTTTAGGCCACTGTATCAACTGTGCCTGACAGATTTTCTGCTCCTTGAGGGAAATCAAGCTAGATCCGTGACAGAGGGGTTGATCAAAAGCTTGGCTGGGACTTCAAGGCTGCAAGTTGTCTCCACTGGGTGGTGCCACCAGCACAGAAATAAGGAAGAGAATGTTGGAGTTTTGGCATCAGTGATTGCATTGGTGTGCCATTTTTTTGTGCTGAATGTGATTTAACTTGTTAAAATGAACTAACCTATGTGTGTGTGCTGGATTTCCCTCTCCAGACCGGCCGTCAGGGCACTTCCCAGCAAGCAGATGTTCGAGCACATGATGAAACGACATGATGTGCTTTTTGTGTACGTCGGCGGGGAGTCTCCCCTCAAAGTAAGCACCAGATTTGATTCTAAGCACCCGGCTTGTTCAGAGCTACAATGCTAAAACTGTGTATTGATTGAATGATAGAAGCTCTGCAGCTGTTGCAACAAGTAGACCTGGGCGAAAAATCGATTAAATGAAATAATTCAAATGTTTTGTTGCGGGCAATTTCAAAATAAGTAAATCGAGTTTTTGTGTAATGGTGCATTTTTGGCTCTCCGGAGCTTCCGTAGCATTAGTTTCACATAGCAGCATGGCAAGCGACAACAACAACATCATAGCACACACAAAACAGCAACAGCAAGTGACAACATGGCTACCGGTGAGAGTGGGAAGTTTGTTCCCAAGAAAGGGATAAAATCATCTGTTGTTTGGAACTGGTCTGGGTTTGCTGCGACAGACGTGGAGCAAGAGACCCTGCGCTGCAACATTTGCCAAAAGCCCATCGCAGTCAAAGGCAGCAGCACCACAAACCTATTCCAACACCTGAAACGGAGACATCTAGCCGAATATGAAACATGCCAGTCTCTCTCCGAGACGAACAACATCACAGTGACCAACAAACCTTAGCTAAAAAAAACAGCTAACTGTAGCCGAATTCTTTGCACAAGGCACCGCGTATGGCAGGAAAGGGGCACGGTGGAGAACAATCACCGAAGCGGTCGCTTTGCACATAGCCAAAGACATGGTGCCCATATATACCGTGGAGAAGACGGTAAGTTGTCTGCCGTTTGTACTTATTGCTTTCCTTAATAAGTAGGGGGGAAAATCGAAAAAAAATCGGAAATCGAATTAAAATAAAATAAAATCGGAGATTTTATTTTTAGGCCATATCGCCTAGCCCTAGCAACAAGGAATAGGTTGTGTGTAATAACTTGAAGTGACTTTACAAGCCTTTACAACTGTTAGACACTGATCTGTTGGAAAGCTACTGTGTCCATGCTGAAAGACTTGTTTGCTTTGCAGGAGAAGTACAACGACGTTGCCTCTGAGCTCATTGTCTACACTTATTTCTTCTCGGCTCCAGAGGAAGTCTTTCCAGAGGTAACACTTTGAATTTGCATCCCTTTTGAATTTTAGAAAAATGTTAAAATCACTTACAATAAAAAAATATTGTTGTCATCTTATATTGATAATCTTGAGTAGGCCTGCACATTTCGGGGAAAAATATGAATCAGGATTTTTTTGTTTAGAATCGACATCACGATCCTCTGCCACGATTGTTTTCTGACGAAGTGTAATGTTTATTGCACACATGAACCATGACAAAACAAAACAAATTGGCAGTACCAAACATAGATTTTTTGCCACCTATAGCACATTGCGCATCACCACAAGCCTGTAAACATAGAGGCTTCAATGGATAAATAATATAAAGTACATACTGGCCATTTAAGTACAGTAGGCTACCAAAAATAGTGACATAACACAGTGAACTAAATATGGCCTTGATACAGGCTCTATCTGAACTCCTTCAACATGTCTTTACATCATTAAAACATGTCAATGTCAAATGCTTTCAATAAATTAATTGAAGGAGAGAAAAAAAAAATGAAATAACAGAAAGGGTTGAATCGAGATCACGATTTTTATAACGATTTATCGTGCAGGCCTGCTCTTGAGTAGTGTGCAACCAGTTGATGTTTCTTTCCATGCTGTATTTTCTAGATTAAAGTAAATAATTACATTATTTTAGGTGTCCTCCCATACTTGCACATAAAGACACCAGGCCTGCATGCTGTCTTTGCATTATGCAAAACAGTATAAGTTTCACAGTTTGCTGCAAAGCTCTGCTGCCAACACTTTTGTCCCACATTCTGCAGGTGCAAATACATTCATGGAGTAAAAATGATTTATGGAACTTGGTTTTGAATTAAACATTTTTTGTGTGTTTTCAACAGTCCGTAACTTTGCCAGAGCTTCCTGCGGTTGTGGTCTTTAAGGATGGGGCCTACTTTACCTATGATGGTGAGTATTGTGTCACCCTGTCTTCATCCACTGCTGTCTTTGGGGAGTTTTGTTCAATTAGTCAATTAGGCCAGTAGGGTGCACTCTGTGTACTGCTCCCAGACTTGTTCCTCTTTCCTTTGCTGCAATGCTTGTTTTCTCTAGCTGTGTTCCTCTAGTTTCCCGGTCTCTGCTGCTGTTCTTTCATCTTCCTCACCACAATGAGTTATGGTGTGCCTGGCCCATCATAAAGCACCCAGGGCTCTGCCCGCTATTGTGTGTGTGGTGAGGCCAGTGATGTTGCGGCGGTTTGTCTTTGGGTGGACATACATATCCGGCCAGGGTGGATGGGCGTGAAAGACCACAGTTGAGGCCAAAGAAACCAGAGCTGGTACTGTATATACAGTCATTTAAAGCCAAGGATTGAGTCACTGAAGCAGCCGTCGAGTCTCTGCAAAAGAATCATAGTGACACAAGAGGTTTAGAGAAGCTGCTTTTTCTTTACTGTTGCCGAATTTTAAAGCTTCTCAACGCAACAACATGAGTTCACCACATTCCTCCATGATGTCTTGTATTTTGCTGCTGCTGTGGGCCCGAGCTGGGAGGCGGAAACGGAAAGGAAGCGCATCAAGGCACAATGACAACACAAACGGGCCCCAGTAGTGGCTGTTGGGCAGGTTCGGTGCACGGTGTAGCGCCCGGAGAACAAAATCCACCTCCGCCACCGTTGGCGAGTTCATATCCATTTGCTCCACCTGACCATTACAGAAGGGGGGCTTCCTGCACCAGAATCGCAGCAGGAGAGGCTCGCCACAGAAGACCTTAATGACAAAAACTCCACACTCTGCAGAATCCTCCAGGACCTTGATACGGAGGATGTGGCAAATGTCTAGCATTGCCATGGTGACGGCATGTTAAGCGTGTCAAGGTCTGAGAAGGGGAGCAGCATGACAAAATGACATGGTTGTGTCCTTCCTTCCTTTCTTCTTCCCCTTCAAGCCTGTAGAAATTGTTGAGGAAAAATGCTCTAATTATTATTGGTTATTGTAGGTGAAAATGGATGAAAGATTTTGATAGCACAGCTCATTACGCACTTACCTGCAATGACGGCAAGAAAGAAATTACCCCACGCTGCATTCGAGGAAGTAGTTAGCCTTTTTTTACCATATGTGGTCCTCAGCATGTGGTTTCTTTCCAGCTGTTTCTCAGAGGACTGGTGTCACTGAATGTCCACTGACTGGATGTCGGATTAGGGTATAAATTAAGCTGACACTATTTGCATGATGTTCTGTCATTTTGTATCGAATGTTATTTGGTTAAACCTTTGCATAGGCACACAGTGACACTTTTATGTCACACTGTGGCGTTTATTAAAGTGTGTGGATGTATAACATACACATAATATATTTTTTATTAGCTGTATTGTGTGTCTACCAGCTACAGAGGCTTGTCTATTTCTCAGAATATACAAGCAACTTTTATCACCTCCCCTCTTCTATGTATGTTGTTATTCAGATACAAAATACATATTAGAAATTCAGAGCACATTTACTGTTTTTCTTGTGCAGCTCTGACTCTGTTTTTAAACAATAGATGCCATTAAGCGAAGCCACACTGTCCAAACACGGGCGCTCGCTTTGTGTAAAATGATATTTGACGTATCGATGGGCTTTGATTGGTTTAGTACACATCACAAGCGGCAGCATCCCTTTTGAAGAGCGCTGTTAAAATATGGTACAGCACAGAGGCTCATACATATTTAATAACTCAAATCCTCAGTTTCATACTGCTGTACAGGTCTGCACTTTTATTGTGCTTCATCATGTGCAGTGACTGCTGGGCTACATGTTAGTGCTGTGAGAAGACAGATAAGTGTAATTAGGATGTATGTTTGTCTACACAGTGTGATGTTTGCACTCGCCAGGAATGTTTTTGAGTGTTAATACACATTAGTTAAAGCCTGGTAATCTTTTCAATGGTTTATGGTTTGGCCTCGCCACTCCTTGTATGGAAAGGCACATAACTTGGCCAGCTGTGAGGTAGCACTGTTTTGCATGTGTTTATTGGGAGCACTTAAATGACAGGTGGATTAACGATCCATGAATGCAGAGACAAGGTGAGATCACACTTAAAAAGATGATAGCGTGCTGATGAGATTTTTTGACGGCACACATGGAAAGTATTCAGTCCATCGGTTATTTGAATTGGCAAAGACGACAAGGTCAGTGTGGATGACATGGTGAAACTTATTTCCCACACATGTAACATCTCCACTGTATCATAATCCAGTTATTTCGTCAGTTCATTTTAGTTTAGGTCTGTCGGTCTATGGTCTAAACTGAAATATCTGAAGTATTATGGCACTTACCCACTGCTAGTACTAGCTGTTCTCGGTTTGGCTCGACTCGACCCGGCCGCGGTGCCCCGTCCTCCATTTTCCATTGCAGATTTAGTACCATCTCATGCGTGGGGCAAGCGTGGCTGGTCGTTGCTGGCTAAACTATTTAGAAATGGCGGGTTTGTTCAGGACACCCCCGTCTGTCGCTAGCAACGGTGACGCAGTGATTAGTGACGATTCTCTCCAACCAATCAGTAGTCTGCAGGTTTTCACGTCACCTTTTGGTATCGCCTCAGCTCACTTGGAACCTCGACGGAGGTGATACTAAAAAAAGTACCTGTTAGCTAGTACCAGGTACTTTTTTTCATAATGGAAAACCAAAAAAGGCGAGAAGAGTCGAGGCAGATCGAGCCGGTACCATGTAATGGAAAAAACGCCATTAGATGGACATTCATGGTCCCCAGAGGATGAATCTTACTGACTTTCCCCTGAATTTTCCTCTAGTGCCACCATGTTGTAGCCTAGAAATCTAGACGCACCCTAGCCGCAGCAAATGTAATTTGCAGCCAGGGTCGTCTAGCAACTCTCCGTTTGCTCGCGAGCTGGAAAAACCAAACTCTGGCCGGGCCAACCACATTGTGTATAGAGTCGGTGGGCGGGCTTGTGGCTGCTGCTGCTGGCGAACAGCGGTCTTTCGAATCTGCTTTGGCCGCAACTCTGGAAGAGAGTTAAGCTTTTCTTTGAGAAAAAAAACAAAGAACGGCACTGAAGTAATTCTTAAAGGAAGATGTGTTCGGAGTTTTGACGACCGGATACAGCAAAAGTTTAATCTATCAACTAGTGTTGCTCTGGTTGGTTGTAGCGTGCAGAGGGAATCTGAAAGACAACCGTTTATCCCGCCCCTCGGATTGAGCCCTGCCAATGGTGAGTTCCCAGACCCAACATCTTGATGTGGGTCTGGCTTGTCAGGCTAACCATGTTGTTCACATTTGTGGTTTTCGAGTGAAATATCTATTTTTATCTATTTGATGGATTGCCTTGAAAACATTCAATGTCCCCAAAGGATGAACTGAGGTCCCAGCTGCATTCTGTAATAACTTTGTGAAATCCTAGACTTTTCTTCCACACTAGTTCCCATCCCTCACTGTTGCTTTTTTGGCAACTAGCTCAACCGTTTTCACTGTTTATCTTTAAGGGTTTTCTTTTTGTTTATAGTAAGAAAGCGAGACATGCTTGCTTTTACCAATCTTTTCATCCTCTGCCTCCATCTGGGTCTCACCCCGTTTGAATTATCTTTGATAATTCCTATTCTTCTCCCTTTCTTCTACATTTCTCCCTCTGGTTTTGTTTCTGCGCTATTTGCATTGATTGCGGAGGTCCTCTCTGCCATTAACCTTCATCCTTGAAACGTGTCAGAGCTGCGTCCCCCCTGCCCTCAAAACTCTGACACTGGATCATCCTTTACTCCACCTACTGTCTGTTTTTATTCCCCCTCCTGCCCCTCATCTCTCTCTCTCTCTCTCTCTCTCTCTCTCTCGTCTCCCGCTGTGTGAACTCTAGGGCTGACAGGCTCCTGTAGGGCAGTGTGGTGATTGTGAGGTTGGCGCCCAGGAAGAGAGCAGCTCTAATTTGTTTCAAGGTGAAGCAGGTTGAGTCAGTGTAGAGGTTCATCGGGCTGTATGATCCCAGTATGGGGCCTTCATATATCTCTCTCTCTCTCTCACTCGCTCGCTTCTGGGAGAGTCAGGCAGCTGCATGCTGTCTATAAAGCCAGAACATCTGTGGAAAGAACTCTCTGGAATGTCTACCAGACTGACTGAGTCAGCAGCCTTAACAACGACTCTGCCGTTGCACAGCAGCAACACTGAGAAATAGATTGCTTTGCATTAAGGTCATTTTGAGCCTGGTATAAGCTACAACCTCGGGGGTTTAAAAGCTTGTTCAGGTTTTAGGTTGTCATGCTCCCAGCTCGTTGAGGGGAGCAGCTTAAAAACCATGTTAAAGTCATCAGTGTTGTTGTAATTACTGTAATAGTAGCAGAAAGGTCATGATAACTTATTAACATGTCATAATGAGGTCCCGGCTGCATTTGACATCAATTATGAGCATCCCGTAGCCTCTCTCAGCCGGAGAAAACGGTGTTGTTTAAGCAGCCTCGCTACACCCGCTTTAAACCCTCCAGGGACAGACTCTGGTTCCCGTGTGCATGTTGCCTCCAGATGTTAAAGTAGCAACAACACGTGGTTCACAATCAGGAAGCAGTCCTTTATTTTACTTCACTTTTCACTTCACTTTTTTTATTTATTTATCACTCGTATCTTGTTGTTGTTGTTGCCGCCTAATACATCTATTGAATTATGCATTCGCTCCGAATGTGTAAAAAATCTGCCAAAACTGTGTCCTGAAAATGAATGTACATACGCGTGTAGAATCCTTTACAAACCAAATGTGTTTTTTATTTTTTTTTATTTTTTAAAGACCGAAAGGCATAATAGCTGTGAAAATGAGGTTAGGTGAGCAAGCATCCCAGAAAAAAACAGCATCTATTGTGAACGAAAATTGCAGTTTTTTTTAAATATCTTGACAACTGGTTGATGAATAGGAAATGAATGCTTATTGTGGACAATCTAGACTGAACAAAATGCCCTTTCATTTCTGTCTTGACTGCCAAACTGATACATTTGTTTGATTACCTCTGGTTTGATTCTCAATGTGCTCGCTCTGACTCACAATCCATTGGCAGTTTCAGACCCAAAATGCATCCCCCCCCCCCCCCCCCCCCCGACTACTCAACCATTTGTGTTCATTGTTTAACTGACCTCTGTCTATGAATGCTGAACTCATGTCCCACTCTTTATTCCCTAGAGAGCGTACAGGTGGTAAACACTGATCTTTTTTACAATCCACCAGGCACCAATACACTGTTTCAATATAAACAGGTTGTGTCCTGGATATCGACTTTGTGCTTCTGCTTCTGAAAGATTCTGTCTCTTTGTGTTGCAGAGTACGAAGATGCTAGTTTGTCATCGTGGGTGAACAAGGAGCGCTTCCAAGGATACCTTCAGATTGACGGCTTTACACTATATGAGCTCGGGGAAACAGGTGGCGTATACATGCATAAAAGTTGTCATCCATAATATGTTCTTTACTCTTCCGAATAACACATTTATATAGCAATCATATTACATTGGTATAGTTTAATTTTGAGACTTCAGCAAACTATTATATCCATTATCAATAAATATATTTCCAAGTTTCTAGGTGACATCTTCAAATCTGACCAACAGCCCAAAACCTACATATGTATTAGTTTACTATCACATAAGACAAAGTAAATGTAAGAAATGATCACATAATTGAGAAGCTGACACTAGGAAACTACTTGCAGATTCATTCTCTGCCGCTCAATCGACTTATTGTTTATAAATTGTGATTTTTGGTAATAGTGAGCATAATATGTTAATGTTTTTTTTTTAGTGTAGATTTAATTTTTTGTGTGCTCATTTTACTCTTAATGATTATGGAGCCAAAGTCGATAGTCAACATCTTTTAAATGAGAGAATGATTACCAGCACATATCATTTGAAAAGTGCATCCGCACACAGCTTTACTCAGCCTGCCTCTTTAATGCTGTCACACATTTCAAAACCCCCTCATATTTAGCTTCCCACCCCTGAATATCAAATCTACCACACGATGACTTCATAATTGAACATCAAACATCTTAGAGCTGCTCTTGTCCAATCTTCCTTGTAAAAATATCAGCGTTAATTGTGTGTCGGGGCTATGATAGGAAAGTCACATCCCTCTAGATGTAGACCAAGTTGCTCAAATGTGCACACACTTTCTCCCCCACAGCACAGTGAAATACAAACTGGCTCTCAAACTGCAGTAAATTGATGCTCTGTGCAGAGAAAGCTGTGCTTTCTAATATTAGATGCAGTATTTTACCTCTTTATGTGCAGCTGACTGAGATCAGTGACGCTCCGCGGTTGGATTTTGCTTACATTTATTGCTGCTTACAATCAGTTTTTAACCCATTTATACCAAATGTGCAGTTTGTAGTTCTGAACACAAAATTGTCTCTAAAGCACCGTAATTGGATAAACACTATGTGACTCATTAAAGACGGCACAGTCCGTGGCTTCAGCCTGTTGCAATAACTTAAGAGTTTAGATTTAAGTACTTGTGAAAACAGTATAGAATCTCCCAGCATTGTCTCTAAAGGCTTTTCAATCAGTTGTCAAGTTTCATGCCCTTGGGCTCATTGTGGGTGGTGGAGTGACATTTTAATGCTCTAAAAGTCTCATCCCACACACGTCTATGTCCCCATAGTGTGACCAAAATCAATAAATAGTCTCAAGCTGTAATTTAGATCTATTTATGGGTCAAAACGTAAGGGACAGAACACAGACAGAGGTAAGGACAAGTGGCGTATTGAAAATATCATCTATTTGACAGATTCCCAGTACAACACTTTTTTTTTTTGGTGTGCAGGAACATTGGGAGGCTGTTCCTCAGGGGCAGAGAGTGGATAGTATGTCTGATAACCACAACACAAACAACCCCTTTAAAAGAGAGACTACACAGCATACTTTTAACAACATCCAAAATGTCAAAGTCACACCAAAAAAATAGAAATGGTAGCTTTTGGTGTGAATTTTCTCAGACATTTGGCCCATAAAGTACATCAAACTTTCTGCATAACGTCACTGGATTTAAGACACAAGAAATATGATGCATGCAGGTTGTTAGATGGATGTCTTGTAAATGTGATTACATCACTTCACAGTGAAGGTTGTGAGTGCTAATAGCTCTTTCTTTAAGCTTTTACCAGAAGAATTTGAAACTATAGCCTGTGACCCTTTATAAATAACTTAATTAAAATGTTTCCTCACAGACTTGATGTCTAGCTATTAGAAAGTGAAAACCTATGAGTATTTAATAAGTTTATTAGCATTTTAACTACATTATTATCACACAGAAATGATAAAAGCTGGTCAAGTTTGTATTGAATGGCTTATTGATCTGTTATTCATCAGTAACTATTACCAATTGTAATTTAAGCCATTAGGGAGCGCCTTGGAAGCCGGGTGGTCACTGCGCACGTATAGTTGCACCGTCTTGGGTTCGATTCCAGCCTTGGCATCAAACCACTCTCTGCTCCATTTCTATACTCTTATCCGTCAAAAAAGGCGAAAAAACAAATAACTTACTTAAGCCAACTCAAGCCATTATCCTATATCTTATAAGTAACTTATAAACGGTGACTTATGAGAAAGTGGTACCCTTTGTTTTAACCTGAGATTGTGGCATTTCCTTCAGTCAGAAACACTTGGCTTAGAGGTCCCGTAGTTTAGCAACATTGCAGAATGAATCTATTTTTTTCTGACAATATATGAAGGAATGATGCAGCTACATCAGCAGTGGATTCTGTGCACCTAGTTAGGCACCACAAAGATTACGCACATTTTCACATGAAGAAGTATTGCAGAAAAAAATGATTGTTCACTGCACAATGCCCCCACCCCCGACAGCTGCAGAACAATGCAATGCAAGTTATTTTGGGAATGTTATGTGGTGTGTAGATATTGCACATTGAAGAGCTGCAAGTATTATCATATACAGTAGCACTGTAACACATATACACACTTAAAAAAAAAAAATATATATATATATATATATTTTTATTTTTTTAAATCGTTAATGTGGCTTAACTTCCTCTCCCACATCTTATACAACAATCTGTCTCTGCGTGTGAAATCGTATCCCTTTTCATGACACCACCGGGGCTGTCCACTGCCTTTACGTAACCTCAACCTTGCCACATAACAACCATCAGTGACCACCAGGGGGCAGGCTGGCACTCTCGTCCCAGCGACATGGGGTTTCTGGCCTCAAACCAACACAAGTCTGAATAACAGCCCTTTTAAGTTGTGTAACAGTTTTATTTTTAAGTAGACCTATTTGTCGTGTCGTGGGTTTGGGTTTTGAATGGCCTTCAACCAGAAAGTGACCACTTGTTTCCTGTTCAACCGAGTAGAAAGCCTAAGCTAGCTTAATGTTTGAGTGATGAATGAATAAAGCGCTCTCGCTGCCACTTTCTTTTCTTTCCCGCGGTTGAGAGGTGATTCGTCTCCTCCAGAGCCTCTTATCTGCCTGTCATTGTCTTCTCAGCCTTATATTGTGTGTGTGTGTGTGTGTGTGTGTGTGTGTGTGTGTGTGTGTGTGTGTGTGTGTGTGTGTGTGTGTGTGTGTGTGTGTGTGTGGTTGTGGTTGTGATTTGTAATCCCTCTCTGCCACCTCAGGCAAATTGGTCGCGATTGCAGTCATCGATGAGAAGGACCCCACAGAGGAGAGTGGCAGGTACAAAGAACACAAATAATAAAAAAAAAAAAAACATGGCTCTATATAAATTACTCCCAACAGTTACCACTATAGTTGCGCTCAAGTGCAGGGCTTTCAGATAGAGATAAGACTTGCTGTTATTGTTTGGATCTTCCCACAAATTACAGGCATCATTCTAAATAAAGGTTAAACTCCCCACTCATTGGTGTTTCACTCTCTTCTCATTTCCTTTTAGATTAAAGGCCTTGATTCAGAAGGTGGCGAAGGAATACAGGGACGATTTTAACAGGTAAGGCACGGATACACAATGAGGTCAAAGATGAATATCCAATTTATACATTTATTCGAGGATGGTGCACTCACTGGGGAGCGCCGCCTGTCTATTCACAAGCAAGTTTATGCCTTTGTCGGGGCACGTCTGTTCTCGTTGACGTTCAGTAGAAAGGTAATTATGCAAAATGTCAGCTTCCAAATATAGGTGTTCTTTTCAGCTGTCAGTCAAAATCTCAGCTCGGTTTTTTATTAATGCATAATTTTCTGTTTTTTCCGGCTCCAATTTTGCAATAACAATTGGAGATGGAGTGTTTGTGTTACTTACCGTCTTGTTCGACCCGTTCTTTAACTGGAGAGGAACCTATTAAACTAGGCACAGAATACAATGAGGAAATGCATGCACTTCAGATGTATAATTTCACAAATGTGTTCTTGTTATTTTCGCTGTTAGTGGACTGGAAAGGTCGGAAGGAAAGATGGTTCAAAACAGAGATGATGCAAGAACACAGACACCCAAAATGTTTGAACACAGGGCTCCTGAAACAATTGCTGTATGTGTACAGCAGGATGATTTAGTAAGTATAGTAGGCAGGTCATCCTTTAGCTGGAGGACACAGGTTAAAGCAAACATGCTTAACTGAAGTGGCCTGACTTCAAATCAGCTCTTAAGATCGCTGTTCTGTAGCTGACCCTTATCTCTGATCACTCCCGGTACGGCAGCTTGACGACAAGAAGATTTCCTTAAAAGGATTAATAAAAAATAAAAAGTCTCACATTTTCATCATTATGGTCTGCTTAAGTTCCGCACTGTGCCCCATCATTGACCATGTAGCTTCCATCAGATAGATTTCTGCTTTTCATTGAAGAGTAGTATCTCAAACCGCCGTGATCAAAGTGTTTCTCCCTCTCCAGGCGCCCCCATTAGGACTGATTGAATTACACAGATCCCTATCATCAGTTGGACTACTATCTGCCACACTCTACTCTGTGCAGTATATCCTTTGGAAGACTTTTGAGTTTGAGAATCCCCACTGAGATCAGAGCTGCCTGCAGTGTTCTGACGCACCTAAACGTTACTTGTAATTACAAGTCACGAGCTCGAGTGACGCCCCCGATGGTGGGCGGCGGCAGCTCATACAGTCAACAGATCATATGGTGCTGACTGACGTTTGGATGAGCTGGCTCAGTTTGATGCAGTAATACATTTTGTGGCGTTCAGCTCACCCACCATTTGTAGCATTTTGACAGAACAATGAATGCAGATCTCAGAGGGAGTGAGTGTGTGTGTGGGGGGGGGGGGTTACAAAGACGACACATGCCTACATGTGTGCAAAACGCACTTGTGGGAAAGTCTGATTTCATCAATAAGTTGTGCACCAGTAATTACTGTCTTTTATGTGCCTGTTGCTGCACACCAGACAAGAAGCCTTGTCACATAGAGCTTCTTCCCAAACTGAAACCTACTTTCTATGCGTAAATTACCTGGATTCTTTAGGTTTCAAGTGGTTTTACCTGTTGAAAGAACACCTTGAAGCTGCTCATCTTTTTATGTTTACAATTGATTGAATATGTATTGTGAAAGATGCCATTGGAAGTGATGAACACGGAAAATTATCACTGGATTCTGCAGTTCTCAACTCTACAGAGCGTCATAGCAAGTCAATGTTATTTATAAAGCCCTTTATCAGGAATTTTCCCTCGAGGCTTCACAATCTGTACAGCATACGACCCCCTCTGTCCTTAAAACCACTGAGCCTGATATCTGGATGGGTGAAGGCCAAAACTAAAAGCTACATAAATGCTCATGCTGTTAAACTTTTTTTTACACGTTCCTCACATCAACTTTATATGGTCAACATTGCATTTACAGCTTGTTGTGCTGCAAGCTGCCAAAATAAATCAATTAATACAGGTATAGGAATATTTCAAAGCCGCTTCCCCAGTGGTAGTATTAAGAGACACACAGCAATGCAAGCCACATTTTTTTAAACAAAAAAACGACTTTTTTAAAAGATGAACATGAAGATATTACTGGCGTTTGCTTTAAGTTTGGTGATTTTAAATATTGCGTGTGGTAATCTGTGATTTGAATCCTTTCCAGAGTGCATACAGTATGTGGGTTACTTCTCTCCCCATACCCACCATAGTATTTATAATAGTTCCAAAAACAATGTTTTTTTATATGATCATTGATTGTTCAATAATGATTTCTTGTCTGCAAGGACATCTTGTTTTCCTCTATTTATAAAAATGTCTTAAGTGGAATGAATAACAGACACAGTTGCACATGTCCAGAGGGAACGTGTAAGTAAACAGCGAAAATGTCCAACTTTCATTGGCCATATCTGGAAGTATTTACCAGAAACAGCTGCTGTGCACTGTTGCTCCATGCTCTCTTGGCCAGTCTGCTCAGCAGTCTGGCCAAAGAAGTGTCAGTGGGAGTAGGAAGATGGACACACATGGGAAACAGACCTGTAACTATTAAGATTATAGACCAAGTATTGATAATAAAATAAAAAGGAATTTATATTCCACATAACTATTTGTGTATCTCAACACTCCCTCCCTCAGTGTTGAAACATGTAGATTCTCTTCTAGCGGTGTCTTGATCCATAACTCCCACTGCTGCAGCTTTCAGAGCAAAAGTTACAAACGGACTTTTTGATACTTGAGCTTTATGCTGCGTTCCAGACACAATTTTTAGCCCGTAAGTTACAACTTCAAGTCACGACTCAGGACTTGGTAGCGTTCCAGTCAAAGTCACGAGCAGTTGGCAGGGTTCAGGTTAGGCTACCTAACGTTAACGTTAGCTAGCGGCTACCTAATGTTGATGTTAGCTAGCACTAGCTAATACTAGTGATTTCTAGTCAGCAACATATTTTGGGCTTCATTTAATAAGCATAACCTGTAGTAGTACACAATCATATGTGTATTGTTTTGATTACAATGTGCGGAATTACTTTACGTTACCTGTTTATGTCTATTTCTCACCGTTAATCACCAGCGTCTGTACAGCATCAACAGGGGTCGCCATTGTTGTTTATGTGTGTATGACGTCAAAAACTGTAACTGGGAGAACAAAATCTGGTATGAGTTCACGGGTAGTAAGTTACGGGTTGGACTGCCGTTCCAGGGCACTTTCACGGGTAGAAGGTTGTGAAAACACGGGTTACGGGTTGCCTGGAACGCAGCATTATTTCCAGTTTGTCCCACTATTGTCAGCAAAATTATCACTAACACAGACTGATTTGTGTATTGCATCCATATATTATTTAGTTCTGGCGTTGATAAGTGCAGGCAGTATTTTGTAACACCCAGAGGACACGTGGAAAATGTAGCTGTGATTCAATATGAATATAATATATATGTAGAGGCCCCCCATAATCAGTCATTCAGTGGTAGTCACTGTCTTTCCTGGACTTGTGCAACCACCCGCTTCTCTAGTCTACCCACAATACACTCTGCTCAGACATAGTGGAGCACAATGAGAAACAAATTGAATTCCTCCTCGTACCTTATCTTTCAGATAAATCACCTGAGTCTTTTCTGTGGTGGGAAAAGATGAGAAAAACAGGAGACAGCACAGGAGCTTTGGGGATATTTTTTTCTTTCTGCAGTAACAAAATCCCAGTTTTCCATAGCAAAAAAACACACAATTCCATTCAATGTGTTGGTGTCCCAGTTTTGTGCAATCCACTGAGACAAGACAAAAGGCTAATTTTGCTCTATTGAATGTTGTTGGGTTTTTTTTTTTGTAGATTATTTTTTCACCTTTATTTTGATAGGACAGCTAGGTGAGAAAGGGGAGAGAGAGGGGGAAGACATGCAGGTAATCGTCACAGGTCGGATTTGAACCCTGGACCTCTGCGTCGAGGCATAAACCTCCAAGTATATGTGCGCCTGCTCTACCACTGAGCCAACCCGGCCACGGAATGTTGTTTTTGATTCACTGTTTTTCACTTTCTTATGCCACTGATTTGTCTTGCATCTCTCCAGGGACTTCCAGTTTGGCCACATGGATGGGAATGACTACATTAACAGCCTCATTATGGGGTAAGTGTCTCAAATCCAGCCCACCTCTCTCTTCATCTTCCTCTTTTCTCTACCTCATATTACCTTCTGTCAGCTACTTATCCAGGTCTGGACTGACTTGTAATGCCGGCCTCTGCCATTAAAGATGCTCTCTTGTGGAGAAGTCAATTACACAGACAGACTGTCATTTCTTTTTTAGAGCACTTGGAAATTGTAACCCCCTACCATCACTGACTAATGCATACGAAAAAGCACACCAGCTCCTGCAAATCTGCTTGTGTGAGTGAAGGATAGTGAAAGGAATCTGAGGAATTTACGGATAAGGATATATGCGTGGATTAAATCTATGGCGGTCATGTGTTTTAATAGCTTGTCAAAGAGCCGCGCTAATGATTCAGAGAGCCCTGCTGCTGTAGCGTTGCGCCTAGGCCTGCTATTGATGTGTCTTGCTCGGAGAGGCCCTGCAACTGACATCCCACACTTTTAATTAGACAGAACCCTGCTAGTGTTACAGGCCAGCAGGGCTGTAACAGTTGGCATGTCTGTTTTGTATCTACCAACGTACAGTGTCTAATTATGTGCGTCTTTGTATAATGTTGTGTGTGTGTTTGTGTGAAGATCTCCCAGCATAATAGACTGCTGCAGGATGTAATTTTAAATTTAGCATATTATTGTTTGTATAAGGGAGATTATAGCAGACATGGTCTCCTAAATCCTGTGTAATTAAAAGTGTGTCAGTGAGTACAGTAGGACTCGCATTGGAAATATGACGACATTCAAAGAACAGACTCCCGGTGCATGGCTGAAATTAGACAGACAGTGTTTATATTTAAGGATAAAGGAGGTGATTAGCCTTCCCAATTTTGTACGAGTAGATACAATATGTATTTGCCGGGTTTTACAGGACTGAGTTTGGCCGCTGTAGCACGGGATTAATTGCCCTCCTTTGAGGAATGAAATCCTGGCCTGTCAATGTCCACTAATTCTCTCCTTTAGGAGAGCCATGGAAATAAATCTGATGGCTTTTTATCCCTCGCTCTGTCATCACAGCGATTATTGTGTTCTGGCAGCGGTCTGTCTGGCATAACGCTGCCCCTGCTTTCGCCAAAGGCACAGAGACACACTCATGAACACACACATACAACATGAGCACCACTCTAAGCCCAAGGCTGTCTCTGCCTGTTTAAATCTAGGATTATCGCTAACCCCTTATATGGAATGCATTGTGGGCTGTGAAAAAGTTTGATTTGAGGTGACTGAAAGTGTGAAGGGAAGACTTGTAATCTGGGAAGGTGAATGACTAGGAGGATTATTATTACCACACCAAGCAGTCATTTGATTTGTATACTAAATATTGCTTTTGTGGAACCTCTAATACATTTCTGGTACTCTATATATCATGAATACAATTTTTAAAGTGTGAAAATGTCTCAGCTCACACACAAATAAAGTTGATTTCAATTATCTTCCATGACTATTGTTTTTTACTTTTTAATGTTTTTTTATCAACGAATACCAAGGTGTTTTGTTAAAATTTCTTTTTGGCATTTTAGGCCTTTATTAAATAGGCGGTTTGCTCTCTGCACGCCGGTAGGTAGGGCGCAGAGCAAAGAGCAGCGCAGGTATTCGTCATCGAGGGTGGCAAGGAAGCTATTTCCCGTTGCTAGGTAACGACATGCTGTTATCTCATTGGTTGCGCTTTCGAAAAGGTCAGCGTCAACTAGGTCAAAGTTGAAATAATTTGAACTTTGAAGGGGTCCGAGGGGTGCGCGACGCCAGGGGTAGCGCAGCGCCTAGTTGGGCGCCACCGCCCTCCCCATAGGAAATCAGTGGCCGGCGCAAAGCTGTGTAGGTGGCTTTAGGCAGTTTTTTTCAAAGGGGCGGATCTATAAAACCTGAAAGACAATTGTTCAGGTTTTATGTCCCCATGCATCCAACATGTTTCCTGGAACCACTGTGATAATCATTATCACAGTTTACAGTTTTTAATTAATTCCTCTTGCAATAATTAAAGCCCAGAAAATACCTCTGGAAACAGAAAGTGAAAAGAAACTTGGGGAAGACAAACTAATGAACTGCTGATAATGAGCCAGTCCCATTTAAGTTAAAAACAAAAACAACCTTCAAACTACAGATTGTTAGGAATGCAAATGCTATTCATAAAATCCAGTTTTCACCTGTTTTTTATTCAATATTTACTTCTTTATTTGTCTTTTTAAAGAATACATGTAGTTCCAATGCTAGGGCTGCCACTAACGATTATTTTCATAGTCTATTAATCTGTTGACTATTTTCTCGATTATTCAGTTAGTTTGGTCTATAAAATGTCCTCAAATGTCTTGTTTTGTCCACAACTCAACGATATTCAGTTTACTGTCACAGAGGAGAGAATAAACTAGAAAATATTCACATTTAAGAAGCTGGAATCAAAGAATTTTTACTTTTGTCTTAAACAATTACTCAAACTGACTAATCAATTCATCTTTACAGCTTATCCAACACGCATCTCTGTGTGTTAAATATGCAGCTAAAGCAGTTTAACACAGCATGTTTGCCAGGACTTTGTTCCACTGTGTAACTTCCCGTAAATCCACGACTGGTCTTTTTTTTTATATCTGCTTGTAGAAATAAAGTAGATACATGTCATTTAGTGAGGTTTAGAGGTGCCGGAAGGCGTATATTTCTAAGTGTAATAACTTTTATTACACTTAACTTTAAGAGAGTCGGGCTAGCTGTGTCCCCCTGCTACCTGTCTTCATGCTAGCACAGGCTAACGCTTCATAGTAAACACACAGACATCTGCAAGAAGGCAAAGAATGTATTTCCCAAAATGTTGAACTGTTCCTCAAACAAAAGAAAAATTAAAGCCATGTGAAGAAAATGTTAGCCTCATACGTATATTACATCTCATTTTATAGCACAGATATGAGAGTGGTGTTGATTTTCTCATCTAACAATAGACAAGAAAGCAAGTTTTGACCAAAATGTCCAGCTGTTTCTTTAATAATCCAACAAAAACTAAATTAGCCCTAATTATACAGCACGATCGCTGTTTTTGGCAGAGGAAAAGGAAATTAGTTAAATATGTGTTTTCTACCCGCTCTAATTCTATACAGTACAGTATGTGAACCTTTTATTATGGGTGGCAAACCCCCAGTGGTCTCCACTCACGGAGGTGAATAGGCTAATCCATATTTATTTTAAATGGGTGCCATCTGGTGTGTGTGTGTGTGTGTGTGTGTGTGTGTGTGTGTGCACTCCTGATCTTAGCTGAGTGGTGGATTGGGACAGTGATGGATGTGTGTGTGCAATTTGTTTCCAGGTTGAGGGGGCAGTGCTGTGATGGACTGGTGTGTGTGTGTGTGTGTCTCTAAGTACTAAGATACTTTATCTAGGCCAGGGTTTGGTGCTGTGCGAAACATGGATTGCTTGTTTATGACCTTGTTCGTTATCTCACTGAGTTTTGTAATTCCATCTCTGATTTCTCGAAATAAGTATGCCGTAGAGCGTGTGGTGTCTGTCTCTGGCACTGGAGTACTGGGCTTCTTTGTATATTTCTTAGCATGGACGCAGAGTTGCTTTTCTTCTGGACTCCCTGTGATTCACGTGTCAGCTCTAATTTGTAAAGGTCTCTTTAACTGTGACCGGCACAGACCAGTAAAGCCATGGAGTTGCGCACTGTATGCATAAAAGATAGAAAGAAATGGCACTCTAAAATAGGCCAGGCTGCATCGCTTTTTTCCTCAGACAAAAAAAAAAATCCTGTTTGAAATAATGCCCATGGGAAAAGTTAGGTTGCTCTGAGTACAAAGGGTTTGTTTATATCACAATTGTATTCTCCGTGTTACAATTTGTTCTTCTCTAATGATGCGCTTTGATAATGGCAGTCCAAGGTGCTGAGGTTAAGAAGATTAAAAGTTGTGTTTCCTGTTTTTCTCAGCGAGGTGACAGTGCCCTCCGTTATCATCCTCAACACATCCAACGAGCAGTACTTCCTGCCCAGTGAGCCGATTGAGACCATGGAGCAACTGGTCCAATTCATCACCGGTGTTTTGAACGGTTCTGCACAGGTCCAAATCTTCTCCTCTTCTCTCCTTCCCCTCCTCTCTCCTGCTTCTTGTTTTTGCATGCAGCTCAGTGTAGCCCTTCCCCTTGTGTTGTACCATCGTAATCACACCAGTAGTCTTCATTAATCAACCACGTTGCCTTGCATTTTAAGTCCTCCCTGGAAAATATTTTCAGCAGATGAGGTATTTTTGCAATCTCCTTTTGCATGTTTAGATTTCGTATTGCTGTCCTCCCTGAATGGATTATCTGCTATAATTCTGTCTTCTAAGTCAAACACTGAGATTACTACATGACTCTGTATTGTAGTGTGCACACTAATCTGGAAAAGAAAAGTCATCGCTTTCCTCTGCACCACACTAAAGTCACCAGATGTATGAAACATAAGCCAAGCAGCCAGAGGTCCTGTCTTTTTTTTTTTTTTTTATTTTATTTTTTTTTTTTTCCAAGAAAGGTTTATGCTATTTTTGCTTGGCAAAACAAACCACCTCCCACCAAATAAACAGCAACAGAAACCTCCATGTTTCTGCTGTCCGGTTGCAGCCAAAGCCTGGGCAGTTTCAGCGTCTTCACGTCATGCTGGTGATGTCTGCAGCGAGGTGTCTTAAGGCTGGTTCGTGCTACATGCAGAAGTACCCAGAATAATATGCGTTTAATGCCATGAATTACATTTAAAATAATGTAGATGATGCAAGACAGCTAACAATAGTTACTGTTAGATTTTAAGATTTGAAGTCTTTTTTTCTTATTTAGGGAAAACTTTGAAGAGAGTTTTTAATTTTTCCCCAAGCGTGACTAATATCTTTGAACTTATGAGGGTTGTTCATAGAAAGCATGAACATTAAGGTATGCAGACAGTGTGTTTAGCCTCACGCGAAGCAGTAACCAGCCAGAGGAGGACAGAGTTGGCAGTCATATCTTGAGCAGGTTTTTAGGGAATTGCTACTCCTTTATTTATTATTATTTTTTTTCAATATCTCCCCACCCACTGTTCTTGTGGAACATAGGCTGTCTTCAGTTTTTTTTTTTAATCCTCTGTCCTCCCACTCCAACAACATGTTGTAAAAAATGTGTTATGGAGATTTTTGGACCTCTCCAGTGATGCACTATAGGATTCAATATACAAACACAAAAGCACAGTGAACACGGTGATGGTTTAAAGTGATATATTGCAAAAGTTGTATGTAATCGATTACAGGGAAGTTACAGAGAAAAAGTATCAAATTCTCACCAGTTCAGTTTTACCCGGTAGCTTCCAAAGAACACATAGAAACACAGTGCAAATATATATGTGACAAAAAGAAGAAGTTTATGCTTATTGGAAAGCAGCCAAATGAATATTTTTACAAACCAATGAAAAGGTTTCTTAACAATTTCCGGTAACGAATGACAAGCTCTTGTCTCTCATGTATTTAGCTTTTTCCTTTAATGGTCACTTCAAACTTCACCAAGGACAGACTGTCATATATTTTACTCAGTTGACATACAGAGTTTCATAAATAGTCTTAAGCCTCCTGCAGCTGTCGCAGTAAACCGTAGGCATTGTGACTGCACCTTTATGTCACAGCTCACAGGACAGTGAGACAGTTTTGAACAGATGCATACAGAGAAATGTTCAAATGATTAACAAAACTCAAAGGATCATAATTTCTTTAACAAATGTTTGTTAAAACTTCTCAAACTACTTATGAGTCTGTGCAACAGCTGCTTCCACAAAAACCATCCCATGCCCACCTTCAGCTCGTTCACAGAAGTCCTGCTCAGTCAGTGCACACTAATTGGCCCTCCTGATGAATTAGCGTCGGGACAGATCGCTCATTGGCTGCCCAGGTGCTGTTGCCAACAAATGAGGTCAAACGGAGTAGATCTGCTGGGCAGCGGACAAACTAGAGTCGGGCACAGCCGATCGTTTGTGCAGAGAAGCGTTTAATGGAACAATATTTTAAATGTCTGGGATGTACGGACCATATGACGGTAAATCTAACACTTGGATGACTCTGTGCGTACTGCGTGATTAGTTTGAGAATTTTTTTACTGACATGTTGATGATTGTTTTTGTTATTTAGGGATTGGCCCCCAAGTAATTAGGATGAACTAGACATAGTATCTCTTACATGGTCTGTCTCTCTGCAGGCAAATGGAGGTGATGGATTCATTCAGAGGATCAAACGTGTGGCCTTTGATGCCAGATCCACCATTATGGTAAGTTGGTGAGAGTTCACTCTAGGCTGCCACATGTAGAAGGAGAACATTTCCCAAGCACAATGTCAATGGGGTTCAAAATGCTCATGTGTCGTATTATGGTAATCTCATACATATGTTTTGTTAAATTAAATCAGTTACCACTATGAGTGCAATTAAAATTGATTAAATCATAGCAATACATTTTAAAATAGTTCAAAACATGTCAGTCTGCAGGATATCACCATCGTGACCGCCACAAGAAAAAAATTGTATTTGACTAAAATGTAGTTACGCCTTTTTTGTGCACTGTGCACCTCAGTTAAAGCTCCAAAAAGCCACGCATTTCAGATATATTTAGTTTATTAGGTTATTTCTAGAAGCAGACATGGTACAGTAGCTTTAGTTAAACCTCCATAAATACAGTGCTTTTGCCACTTGGGTGCAGCACAACAAGCTGTAAAATAAAGTTAATAAAGTTGAAGTTGTTGGCGTACAGTTTCTTATTTACACAATCAGCAGACTCGTAGCAACATTACAGCATTAATATGGAGATGTGTTTCTGCTGAGAGCAGTGATGGTGAACCAAAACAATCAAACTGCAGCCCGTAAACCAAAACAATGAGTTTTAAAGGGGCTAAAATGTTCCATAGACCTGAGAGGAACCGCAGTCTCGGGTAATAATTCTCCTTGGGTTCTTGTGCATGAGCGACCCCTTTCACACTACACAAAATCATTTGTCCATCGTTCATGTAAAAATATTGATTAGTGCAGCTTTAAAGCTATAGTGCGTAGTGAGGAATTCTAAGTAATGACAACAAAACAGTTGGCGCGTCCACATGATCACAAGCCTTACATGATCTTGCACGCGCCCCCACCCCTCCTCCACGCAGTTGCTAGTAGCCAAGGAGGACACGGAGGATTACAAAAACACGACGGACTCTTCAGAAGAGGTCATTGTCTTCACTCGATTTTCTGCGTGCGGAAGTCGCCGGACGACACCAGTTTCTGAACATAGCCATACTGAGAAATACAGAGAGACTTTTGTGGAGCTGATAATCTTAATTAGCTTTGGATCAACTCATTTGGCAATGCCTTGAATGTATCCAACGTTAATTAACATTAAAAAGGTTAACGCAATAAAGCTCTAAGGTCTATTTTATATTAGTTTCAGAGTAATATTATTTTGTCCTGCTTACCAACTTTTTAAACCTCTTCTCTAGCCTTGGTCTTTCTTTACCAATATAGTTCATTATTAGGATACAGCTGAACACCTTGTACATGTTGATGTGCTTCACACCATGCCTCCACTTGACTGCGTTTGCCAGTTTAGGGTAAATGCTGTTTACTGCATATGTAACCTGCGCCAAGGTTATTATCACTGTAAAGCAAATGCCCGAGTGCCCTGCTCTTTCCCTCTGGGAGAAAAACGACATTCAGAGAACAAGACAGGGGAGTACAACTGAGAATATGCAATGCAGGAAGTAAGCACAGTATGGGGAAAGAGAAACCGGCAACTGAGCAGGAGGTGGAGTAATGAGGGAGTAGACAGGGTCAGGAGGCTAAACTTGCTTCTCCTCCCACTTTCACTCTAAGAAGTTGGGTCTTTTAGGAGAACTGGTGTTTATTTTACCACGGGTGTGATAGGAGTGTAAATACAGCTGTGTTGTAATGCTCTGCTTGTACTGTAACCACAGGTAAAACTTAATACTGCGCTTAAAGGGATATGGAGAAAATTATAGATTTTATTCGGGAAACTGTTGCGATGGAAGGTATAGTGACTTTTGGGAGTTAACCTTGAGGTACCAAGGCTTGTAGAAACATGTTTTTTTTACTTTTAAGCTGTCAGGTCTAGTTTAAATCAGTGGAAGATAATGTTTTAATATAAAAACACTTATTTCTTTGGGCTGTGTGAAGTTTGATTTATGGTTCTGCGTTGAATCTCGGTAGGTTGAATCTTCCGACCGGGTCAGAAAGCACAGGGGGAGACACTATGTTTCAGTGGTGTTTTTGTCTTGTGTGTTGGTACTGGCTCCGAAGCTCCATGCAACGCTACCTCTAATGCTCTCTGAAATGTTTTTTTGTGTTGTATTCCTTTCGATAGTCCAAATATAATTTGCTGTTTGTACAGATTATTATTACTCCGTGTCGCTTTTATTCAATTTGACTAAATTTATTTTACTTTACTTTTATGACTCTGCATTTTCGTTCGTTACTTTTGTTTCATTTTACTTTTCATTCATAAAGGTCTTAAAAAGTCTTTAAATTTGACTTGGCAAAACCTGCAGAAACCCTGTCTCTCACTCGCTCTACCGCACACTCTTCACGCATACAAACACCGGCTCTGCTATTCTCTTAAGCGAAGGCGTAGGCTCTGCATAGAGTCTACGTACTACTATAAATCAGCCTTAAATGTAAAGTGTGCAAAATCATATTGGTTTCCAATTAGCAACTGCACCAAAGTAAGAATCCACATGTGAAGGGCTTGTCGTACACCTGTGAGAGAAATGAAATGCTATTTGCTTCTTGCTTCCATACATTTAGCGAGCTGCATGCATCACCGCGGCTAGCCCTGCTTACAGTGCCATGATACAGTACGATGCAAAGTATATAAGCAGCAGCCATCACCTCGCCCCCGCAGAGCCCTGCATCTAAATACACGTCTGACAGGAGCATGAGGAAGCAGCCACATTAGGCCCAGTGACTCATTGCCAACTGTGTTAGCATAGCATACCCATCTCTAACTCATCCAGCTTCACACAGCAGCGGCAATTACCATCCCTCTTCCTGTGGCAATGACCGGAGGGAACATGAATGTTTCTCAGCTCAGTGGCTGACCGAAGTTGTGACCGAATACTCCCTTCTAGGTACATTGTCTCTGATGTATCCTGCTATATTAAGGCTAAATGACTCATTTGTCACCGAGATCGTTTAAAGAAGAAGTTGTCCTTCAGTGATTCGGGCATGGTTGAGCCTGCAGGGATCGCAGGAGTGGAAAAAATATCCAATTTTATATGCAGGTTCAGGGCATGGATGTGAATCAGAGTTTTGAGAATTTACTGTATTTTAATCCAACCGATCTTTCGGGATTAATAAACACACACTTCTATTTAACAAAATGTTTAGCAAATTTACCAAATTATTTAGAATATGCAATCTACAGGTAGTAAATGGACAGAAACCAAAAAATAAAATGAAGTCTAGAAAGGTTTTATTTGCTGAATTGAAAGATAAAAAAAAAAACTAATTCAGTTGTAATTCACTTTCAGTATGTGTGTGCATGCAACCTTTGCACACATGTAGCACCAGTATGTGTTTGTGTGTGAGTGTGTAGTCATGGGATGTGAGCCAAGCGAGGAAGACAGAAAAAGAACAGAAAAGATCTTCAGACAGACTTGTGTATAAAGGTGGATGTTTGCTTGTTTGAAGTTTGAGATTTCTTTAATCATTTCAGTTCAAACGGCACAATCTGAAAGTACAAGAAACCCAAAGGATTACAGATGAAAGGGTGAATCTGGTCCAATCTCGTCATCAGTGTAAAACAAAAGCAACCGACACAGCACATTACAAGATAGAAACGGCATAACGTAATCCAGACATTCTAAAGTTGCATGACAGAAATGTAATTAATACTAAAATATTACAGCCTGCCCGAGTTTCTGCAAATGATTTGTGACCTGCCTTCTAAACACACTCGCGAGGCTTAATGGCGTAATGCAAATGAACTAATAAATGAATGAATAAATAAAAATGCAGTATCTCCGCTAAAAACATAAAAGCCTGTCTGCAGTTCTCCCCACAAATATTTTTGGATCTCCGAATAGGATTTTGAATTGACTCTACCTAATAGCTAATAGGAGGCTGTTTACTATTGTAAACACTGTTGAGAGAGATTTAACACTTTTATTAAACTGCCAGACTCCACAGCTGTGCTCTGCTATACTGAAAGAAAGGGATACCTTGTTAGTGTGTTTTGTTGTTTTATGTGTGAAGAAATAAAGTCAGGACCTGGGGCAAAAATGAGCCTGTGGTCCCTACTGAACCCAGGTTCTTCCCACTTTCTCTACACCTGTGCATGCATGCTTTTTGCCTTTAAGACCCATCCTGAACAGTGCACATGACAGACAACACAAGGCTACTTTCAATGTTTTGCCCATTGCCAGCACTGCTTTGCTGGAATAGTACCCCCTACTCCAGTTTGTAGTAGCCCAGTTCCATGTTAACCGATTTCTATGATTTGATGCAGAATCGTACCCCAGCCAGGGTGTGTCAGTACACCGTGACATCACTGTTGCGTGTGGTTATAGATGCAACCAGAGCACAACTTCAGCCATGTTCAGTTACTCTTTAAGTATAAACGCTGGGATCACCCTATGCTCCTTCTCTCTTCTTATTCACTTGCTTACTGCCGAGTAAATTAGCAATTAATCCAAACACCACAATGAAATGATCACAACGTGAAGCCGGCCCTGATCTCAGGGGCCCCGCTGGGCAGTTACCTGCTTTGCCTGCTTGGTAATCCACATTTGGAAAAAGACCAGAAAGAAGGTTTAGGAAGTGATGTTAAGGTTTATAGATTTGTATATTTATATAGTGGATTTATAAATTGTAATTGTAAAAGAAAAATCACAGATTGTTCTCTCTTCTGTCCTTTCTCGCTATCCTCACTTACTCTATACCTCGACCCATTTGCATCTCTTTTCTTTTGCCTCCATGTTCTCCCCCACACTTCCCGATTCGTTGTCTTCCTTTCATCTCTCGTTGTCTCCTTCCTACATCAGTCAGTGTTTCGCAGCTCTCCGCTGCTGGGCTGCTTCCTGTTCGGCCTACCGCTGGGTGTAATTAGCCTGATGTGCTATGGCATCTGCACAGCTGAGTCGGATGACGGTTCGGATGACATAGATGCGCTCAAGAGGGAGGGCCTGACCGATGAAGAAGAAGAGGAGGAGGAGGAGGAGGAGGAGAGGCAACGCGCCACTGAACTGGAGGCCCCCGAAGAGGGCGAGAACGAGGAAGACGATGTTGGAGAGAAGGATCCCGAAGAGAAGAAAACCGATTAACACAGGGGCTCCTGCCGGATAGAGGATGATGGGCCTAGTCAAATGCAGTGACATGAAACTCAAAGACCTATCAATGTATTACTATTCTGCTTCTTTGTCTTTCATATCACTTCGCCTCAGAGCCCCTCGAGCACAGACTCTTCCCCCGTCTTTGAGTTCTGTGTTTAAGGTCGGCTGCTCAGTGAAGCCATAGAATCCTGTTTCAAACTAACAGCCTTTTTTTTATGATGGAGTGTAAACGCATACTGTTCAAGAGAAGGAGGGATGGCTGTGAACCAAACAAATCACTTATTTATTAAGATTCGACCGACCAGTGGTTTATTCCGTGTGATGTGTGACCCTTTCTCTTTGTTTTATAACCACTTAAATGCCCCTATCTTTTTTTTTTTTTATGTCGTATGCCAATCTCTTCTATTTTTTCTTTTTGATTCTAGTTTACTATGTTATCCTTAATATTGCCTTTAAACTAAACACATTGAATGAATACACAAAGACAATTTGTTCACCACCACACCCCAACCAAAAGTGTAGGCTTATCAAATATAGTGATTGACGCATGTAGAAAGCATAGGAAGTGCCCAAGAAGGAAAATCTGCCATAAATGATTTTTTTGTTTTTTTTTTATTGTATGTTATTGCTTGAAAATATGTCTTCTTCTTCTACTAGCGGTGCAAAGGGCCGAGACAGTCACGCATTTAAACTTATTTCTCATGTCAGCTGGCTGTTGGTGTCCAGTTATTAGGCCAGTTGATGAAAAAAAGCTGGAATGGAAATTGGTGTCAGTCTGTCTGATACTAGAATAAGAAAAATGCACATTTCTTTCTATTTTATGACCAACCTGCTCAAAATTCCTAGTCTAGATGGGTTGCACCTCTGCAGGAGACACCCATACCATGCATCAGTAGTTCCTGCAGCTTTTAACAACTCATTTGCCTCAGATAGACTGGCTCTGTCTGTTTCCATATTTCAGTCTGTCCTCCATCCCTGGTTGCTATATTGTATTTAGTAGGCAGGTTAAGGTTTAATCCCAATGCACTGACACGTACACTGAGGGTACAACATATTAAACCCGTCTTCCTAGTAGTTGGTTTCACCCCCTTTTTTCTGCAATAACCCACTATTGTTAGTTTTGTCAAGGCATTGAAATTCATCTCTAGCCTATTTTCGTACTCTTTTGACTGAAGTGTATGTAATAGCTGAAGTCAAGTATGGGTTGATTCAAGTGGGCATCCTATTACAAT
This sequence comes from Gymnocephalus cernua, assembly GCA_023631565.1. Taxonomy (NCBI): domain Eukaryota; kingdom Metazoa; phylum Chordata; class Actinopteri; order Perciformes; family Percidae; genus Gymnocephalus; species Gymnocephalus cernua. The sequence continues at coordinate 23,644,328 of CM042446.1, forward strand.
AAAGGACAAGTGTTCCTAAAACCTTCCACACCCAGCAGAATACTACTTTTTTATGAAAAATGCACGGAAGAGTGCATCTTTTTGGATTTGGCAGTGAGGCATGTTAAAGCACCTGAGAACATGTTTCATTATCTTCAGTATGTTTAGTATAAATTCAACATGTGTGACTAAAGAAGGAAGAAATAAAGGTTAACCTGTTAACACTCAAAAGAACTCGGGTGTAATTTTGAGATTTGATTTACAGTAGTGCGTCAGTGGCACATTTTTCAGCAACTGATTCTTACTAGATTCTTACTTTGTGCCAATACAGCCCCGCCCACTTCAAACCAGTGGGAGGAGCACAGTCAAAAATGCTAATACTATATCAAAATCTCTCCTGTTAAATAATCATGATGGCAGACAAAAGTGTACTCATGTTGGACCCCATCACTCATGAATGTGACTTTTTGGGAAATACTCTTATTTACTTTATTGCCAAGTGTTAGATGACAAAGTTAAAACCACTGTCATGTCTGAAGGGAAAATATGAAGCTAGTGCCAGCGGCTTGTTAGCTTAGTCCAAAGAAATAGAAGCGAGGCAACAACTAGCCGGTTTCACTAATTTAAAGGTTAGATCTCTTTTTCTTCTTTAATCTGAACAAACTTCCTGGGAGTATTATCTGGTTTCGTGGAAACCTCACAGTGAAGACTCCAGGGGTGCTTCTCATGACGCTTAAATTGCCTCCTCGGCTCCTCCACTTTCCTCCCTTCCTCGCATCTTAGTCCCTCCCACCGAGGAGGCACGAGAGAGATGCAAGGAAATCATGGGAGGAGAGAGGAACCGAGGAAATGTGTTTTAGAGGGATGAGACGTCCTTTCCTCTGACGCGTCACATGAAGCCGTCAGCTGTATGGGCGGAGTTAGCAACTCCTTCAGCTGCACGGCTTCCGGGAAGGCTGCTCTCGTGTATCCTCGCCTATAGCTCCTCGATCCCTCCTCGATGCTCGCTCCTCGGGGTAGAAATAAGAGCTTTGAGACGGCCTTCACCGAGGACGGACAGAACAATTTCCGGTTCGACCGAGGAGTCGAGGTGCTATCAAATAAGCGACATGAGAAGCACCCCAGGAGGTCGCTGCACCCGGCTAGGATCTAGGTTGACACATCCTGCAACCCCCAGTAAAACCACAACATGCTTTTACACGTTCTTTTATTGATTAAACAAACAAGATATAAAATGTTCATTAGTGAGTTTGTAAGAGTGCTGGTAGGAGTCCCCCCCCCCCTCCTCTTTGGACAAATCCAAGATAGCGATTTCCCCCCTGCTTCCAGCTAATCGACTGCTGGCTCCAGTTTTATAACATACAGACACGAGATCGGTATTGATGTTCTCATCTAACTCTTGGCAAGAAAGCAAACGAGCGCATCTCCCAAAATGTTGACTGGATTATTACTTACCTTGCTTTTGTGTTACATTATTCATCCGAAACATTCATGCATTATATTTAACATGTAGAGCTGCTGAGTAATTACAAGTTTGAATTGAGCAATGGCAGCTTCTATAACAGGCTTTTACTCAAGGGAACTTCCACACAGGGTGATAAATGAGCATTGAGTTCATTGGCCTTGGGAAGAGTAGTAAGGAAAAGGATCTCATATAGTGACAACTGAACCAACCACAACTGAGAAAACTACTAAGTGGACTTTTTATTAAGAGGATATTTTCAAATGGTAACGAATGTTTTGAGCTGTTATTGTGTAAAGGCAATCCTCAATTACCCCCCCCCCCCCCCCTCCCATATTCTGTAACCGTTTTAAAAAAACAAAAGTGTAGCTGAGTAATAAGATCCCTTCAGGATTTGTTATTCATTTCATTGTGCTTTTGTAGCTCAGTAAATCTTGTAAATTGATCGACTTAGGCAATTCAAGCTGAGCACACCTGTTGTTTTGAAACATACAGAGCGTATCTGTATCATTACTGTGAAACTGCACTAAAGGAAACCATGCCCTCGCCTTGCCTTCTGGTTTTGTAGTTGCCTACCATTCTCTGCCAAACTTCCTCTTTGGGTTTGATTTGAGATTGTCACACTTTATTACAGGTTTGAAAGATTGAAATAAAGATTGTCCTCTTGTTCTTGTTGAATCTGTCTTTTGTTCCATCTGATTTCTGCCTTCCATTTCTCCATCTATCTCCAATTATCACATGTAGGCTATATGTGTTCCCCCCCCCCCCCCCCACACACACACACTCCACGGTATAATCCAAGGTAGAGGTGTCTACTCAATTATCGCAGATGTAATACAATTTTTGGAGTTCTAGGTGTTACCGCGGCTGATTGCATTACTTGATGTGAAACTCATTTATTTCTTCTCTTTGGGGAATGACGTTGCTCAAAAGTCTAATTCGGAGACGTGACTTTATATAATGAAAAGGCACAGTGTCATGGCGTACTTTCTGAAGGCCTGATCCTCGCGCAGTTTAAGAGAAAGGGGAAAAAAAAGTTTTGGGAAGTGCGTTTTTCAGGTCAGATAAAAGAGAAGAATGTTCATTTTCCATTGTATGTCATTTTGGGGATACATTACCACAAAGGGCGAGATAATATACAACTACATCAGAATCGGTGTCATTGAGTGGTGCTGATGCAAAAAGTAATTCATCGCTCAATTACCTCGCTGTATGTTCTGAGAATGAGTTTCATCGCGTGGCAAATGGAGGAGGCCTGCTGTCTCTTCTCTTTTCGGAGAACCAACAATCTCGAGCACTAGACAAGGGCAATTACACTTCGCTGCTCGTTCTGACGCCTGTCTCATGTTGAAATGGCATATTAAGGCGAGATAGTAATCATCTCATTTCTGACTCACATAGGAGGTGTTTAATGGTGTAAGGTCAAGGTAAAGAGATAGATGGTTATTTCAGTTAATGCTTCCAGCCTGTACTTCACGGGTATTCTGAGCTCAGTTTGTGTCACTCAACAAGATGAGAAATGGCTGATTGGCTTTGCTCACCATGGAAACCAGCCCACACTTGTTCTCTGTGAGTCTTTGCAGATCCTGTTAGAAAAGCAGTGTTTTTTACATTACGGCTGATAGATGGCGGCAGCTGCTAAAGTCCATCTGCTTTCTGCTACAAATACACCGATGCCTAATTACACAAACAATGTCGGCAAATGCGCCCATTTGAGATGTCACCTCCCATCAGCGAACGCCTCTCTTGTGTGTGTTTCCATCATCGGCAGTGAGGCCTAGATCATTTTTTCGTAGCCCCGTCAAGACTTTTTTTGATGCCGTGACTTCACATCAACAGTTCAACTGAGTCTAATAGCCACTTGTCAGCTTGTCAGTCGGCTGGT
>CM042446.1:23650153-23692653 GCA_023631565.1 Gymnocephalus cernua
AAATAAAATCTGTAGACAAATAAAAATTACTACATGAAGTACATACACTTTGACTCTGACTTTGAATACTGTAACTGCTGCCTGTTATAACACACCTGAGTGCTGCGTTTTCAAATTAGCACATGTGTGTTTCCACACCTGGTGGATGTGCTTATCCAATTCGTTCATTGGTGTGGTCATTGGCAATCCGGGGCTTTGTAATGACAAGAAAGTGACCTCACAATCCTTATCTGTGTCTAAGGTGTGAACATGTGTGTAGAGTTTTACAAATCACTGTGTGTAATGTTTTGCAAAAAGGGTGAAGCAGACATTGTGTGTAATGTTGTGCAAATCTGGGGAGGTGTTTTGGTCATTGGAGTAGAATTTTGCAAATTGTGTGGAAATTTTTATTTTAGTGTGTAAACAATCGTAAAAAACTGTAATAAATCCATGAAACTGTCCATGGTGCTGAAGTAAGTGGACGGATTTGTAATTGCGATTTCTTTTTTCTGAGACCCATCTTTCTGTCTGTTTCGTCTTGGATTTACAGGCGTTTTAAGTTCACCTGGCTGATTGGACCTCTTCCCAGGACTGGGGGTGTTGACTGATTGCCTGACAAGTTCTTGAGTCTCCTGTGAGCTCTGTTGTACCTGATAGGGCAGGACAAATGACAGCTTTATTATTCTTATTGGTAGATGAAATTTGAAAGCTCCTAAAGCTCTGGCCCACCTTTAAAGGTGCACTATGAGTTCTTGCATGGTTTCGGCGCGATTTCATTTTTCTCTCAAATCGTAGGCATCTCTCCTTGATCCGCTAGCTGCCTGCCCCCTGAATACACTGTGAAAAAGCCCGGTCTCTGGAGACAACACAGCAGCACTCATAGTGCACCTTTAACCTGAGCAGAGGTTTAATCAGGCAGAATAACTGAAAGCACCTATCTGGGTGTTTAAAAGCTTTGACATGGCTGCCGACCATAATCTGGTCTCTCTCTTCACCATGCACCACCCCGGGGACCCTCCAGCTCTTCACTTCTTCATTTTATTTTGCCTTTTCCTTTTACACACACCTCGTGATACACTCACCCATACACGTTTTTGGACAGTTTGGACAAATTAAATTGTTTAAGTTGATGTGTGGGCTTCCTCTTTTGTTACAAGCAGGAGCCAACTTGTAGCATGGGGGCTCGTCCCGGATCTGAAACAGAGATAACTCCTGCTTGTAACAGAGCCCTTACAAGATAGAGAATATACCAGGGACCCCCTATTGAATTTGCCCCTTGGAATAATTTGACGTAGCCTATTTGTTACACTTCTATATACTTAGTTATGTGAAAGAACAACACAAGGGAAATGTATTAGAAAGACATGTATTAAGCATATTTGCAAAAATCCAAGAGAATTTGTTAGATTGGAAAGTAATGTATTGGCTAAAGCCTTTTGTAACAAAACAAAAATACAATTTCTTTAAGATCATGATGATTCAAATGAATACATCTGAAAACTATTATCTCCTTATGGTGGTCTTAAAATATTAATGTAGTGCTCTAATTAATATACAAGGCCATATGCGACTCATGTTTTAGGTTTAATTAGCGTTTGGACCCACACTGGTGCAGTAAATTATTCATTGCCCGTTTGGTGTCTGATATTATCCAATTAATATTATCCTATCAACTGCAGCGCTTTAGCATCAGTCTTCTTGTTGGTAGATGATATGTTCTGGTTTGATTCTGTGCTAAACATACACATAACACACTTGACCAAATATTCAAACAAAAAAGAAAATAAGTAATCAAAACAAAACAAAAACACACACGGGAGGCGGACATACTTGTTACCATAACACGATAGACCTCTACTTATATTATCCTGTGTACAGAGAGAATTAAAAAAGAAAATTGAAGAAATAGTTCAGCATTTTGGGATAGATGCACATTTGCTTTCATGCACACAGTTAGATGCCAAGATCAGCAGCAGTCTAATGTCTAATGTTCCTATTTAGCAGTCTAATAGGACGCTACAGCCAGGAGACGGGAAGCTTAACTTAGCTTTAGGACTGGAAACAGTTATTCTGGCTCCCCCCGTCAAACCACAACTTGTTGTCTTTATGTCTTTAATCTTTACCTGAACTTTTTTCTGTTTTAGTGGCAGCAGATGTTGAAAACAGGAACAATGCATTCAGCTTTCTATAAAATTTCAATAATGCTTTTTAGATTCTTTTCATTTGTTCTTGAGTGTTAGTCGTGTCACCAACAAGATATACTCACAGTGAACAAATATTAAAGACACTTTTCAGCGAAGCCTAATGCAATGACAACGATTCAGTGCAACAACCAGAAAGAAAAACCTGTGTATTATTACAACCCAGAAGGTTTCTATCAGAGGCATTAACAGAAAGCCCAGAAGAGTCTGTTAGACCTGGCCCCTACAAACAGAAATAGGTCTCCAGCCTCATTATTGCTTGCTTTAAAATGTCTTCCTGAGCCATCTACTATCAACAAGAATGCATTTTAAGAGATTTGTTTGCACCTTTGGGTCATTTTAAACCAAATAACTGATCATAATTATGTTTCCCTAATTATGATTATTTCATGATTACATTACAGAGCTCTCTTGCCACAGCAAACACAACACGGTCTCCAGGCTGTTGAGGGAGTGAGGTGACAGTGTCACTGAAAGCAATTAAAAAGCTATCAGATGGTGCTGAAAAGAAAACATTTCCTATTAGATTGCAAAGTTAACAACTGGCCTGAGCCAAATGTGGCCACAGGAGCACTAAGACGTTATTACTCCCTGCAGGCGCTGTGCTGTTATTCCTCCATGGTGTTGGATGCTAAAGTGGGCTCAGTAATGACCACTAAGAGCACTTTGCACCGCTGTTCCGGTTGTCTCTACTCGACTTGTCATTGTTCACATGAACTCTTAAGGGCATCTGGTAAATTTGCAGTAAGGGGTCAAGGTGGGATTGTCTCTCCCTGGAGGCTGTTTGATCAACCTAAGTCCCTTCAAAATTACTAACTATAAAGTTCTCTAAGTTTGTACTAATTACCTCCGCCAAGCAGGTGCTGTTTTTGATTGGTTTGTTTGACCCTCTGAGGTCTAAGGGCATTTTCACATATCTTCTTAATTTCACCTTTTAAGATATTTGTATATAACTGATCCCCATGTGTTTCACAACAAACTCAGTTTTCCATATGGTGACGCCCACATTTTTTCTAGAGCGATGTGTAAAGAGATAACTTGGTGCTAAAGCTGAAATGTTGATGTTGGCTTTTTTTTTTTAAATCCTCAAATCTCTTTTGAAAACAAACCTTAAATTATGATGTGTTGTACACATTGTTTCGGTGCTTGAAATGAGTTTACCAAAATCCTAGGTTATATATGGTTAAAATAGTAAATAAATGTCTGAAATGAAATTTTGTAATATCACTTTTTGAGTCAGAGTTTTGTAAAAAAAAAACATTGTTTGGACGCGCCAGTGCGTCTTTACTTCCTCAGAGGGTTAAAGGCAAATAGAGCGTTTCTTTAACTTTATCACTATACAATTTCCTTTAACGCCATGTCTGGAAAAATAGACAACAAAATAGAGTACATTTGTCAGGACAACCACTGTAGAAGGAACATGTTGTGGATAAACTAGATTCTCTGTCAAGTTAAGTAAGTAATTACACTTAATTCCTGCATGATGTTTAACAGTATATTGCATTTTTATCATGTATATCATGTCATTCTGATTTGTTAAGTCAATACCAGTTTAAGTGCTATTGAGTGTTATAGGCCTATTGTCATTATGTGACTGGTAGTTGTGTGTATGTGATGTTTGTATTGCCATAACTGTATGCAGCCTTTGTTTTTATACAACGTTTTAATAGGAATGTCTCTAATTATAATATACTTACCCACAAACGAATGTTCAAACTCAACTCGAACTCGCTCAAAAGTTCCTCAGGACTGCTCTAAAATAAAGTGAATCCTAGATAAAAACCAACCCCACAATGTCATTGTCAAGCAGCGTTGCTTTTAAGGCAGTGACATGTGCTCTCTATGGGGACACGAGCAGCCTGGATGAGTGTGCGCAGAAGCTGTCAACCATCCAGATAAATCCTCTCAGAGCTCCACGCTGCTTATACCACCCAGAAGGATCTGGCCCGGAGGTTCGTCAAGGACAGCCAGAGGCAGACTCAAAACTGGCCCTCAGCCCTGTTTTTCCCAAAGGTGGTTGTCTTCTGTGGCTTCACTTCTGTTCCTCTCTCTCTCTCTCTCTCTCTCTCTCTGTATGATGTGCGTGCCCATGTGTTGTAGCTGCAAGTAGGGCAGAGATAGTCTGTCATGCGTTTCCGCCTATCTGGACTTGGTTTAAACAGAGCGGAAAGTGAAAGCGTTGCTCAGAGTGGGCTGTGCAGCTCTGGCCAACAATGACTTACAGTAGGGATGGGACGGTGCACCTGGAGTTAATAAAAAAGTTTAACGCTCATACACAACATGAAGGGTCCTGCAGGATCACAGCCTGCCACAGCCACTTAGAGGCTACATTTGTCACTCACGAGCAAAGGCAGGCAGCGTTGTCTGTTGGAGAGTCCTTTGCTGCACCAGTTTGTATCAATCAGCTTGTCCTGACAGCAGCAAAAGACAGGAAGAAAAACTAAAATGCCAACTGTCCCTCCCTGCCTTTCAAAATAAAGTGCATATGACATCAGCAGTCATCAAAGATAGGTACAGTTTGCAATCTACTTTCTTATCAAGTGTTTCTTTCCAAAAAACGTATCTGTCTGGGAATTATTTTAGGCTTACGTGCAGTTTAGTGTCACAAATTATTATTTTCCAAAAACTGAGTGTCCCAAATGATGAGGGTCTTATTTGAGACAGGTTAAGGTTAGGGTTAGGGTAGCACAGGTGGTTTAGCAGGTTCATAATTAATTAAAGACATTGTATGGGGAATTTGTGACACTAAACTGCACGTATACCATTATTTTAATACCTAAAATTCTTCAGAATCTGATGTAAAGATGGAAGCCTATTTGTTACTTTAATGAAATGCCTAACATAGACTCATAACTCCATAGTAACCCCATTTCCTGTGCAGTAGCCTAATCTTTAAAGAGCAATACAGCATCACTTTTACATCTGTAACAATGTCTTGTGAGTGTTCTTGGAATTTGCTTTATAGTCGACTGATATGTAATGCATTTCTCACCACAAAACAAAATGCAGAGCCTGGCACTGCTTAGTTGCATGTCTTTGTGATATGTGGAATAAACCAGAATACAATTAAGATGACAATCTTCCAAAATGATAAATGCTGATGCTCCTGCTCCATTGCTTTATCTATTTTTATTACTTTCTTTGTAAATTACACCTTTTTTTGCTTTAATATTCTCACCCCTCTCCATCAAATGCAACTAGAGGACACAGGGGCAATTCATACTGTTTAGTTTTATTCCTACGTTGTATTTGGGTTGCTTTCACCACCCAGCTATGTCTGATAAAAAAAAAAAAAAAAATCAGCTGGCTAAATTAAATACAATGCATACTATATTAATATTACAACATGCTGAGGTTTAGGCAGAACACTTAAATCCATTTTATTTCTATGCTTACATCATATCAAATCATTTCCCCTTCACTAAGCCCTTAGTTTCTGTTGCTACACCTGTCAAGCATTCCCTTCTAGCTCGACACAGAACGCAGTTCACCATGACAACGGGGGTAGATTTAACCATGGATTTAACACTGAAAATGTGTAGTAATAAGAGTAACACTTTGGTCTTTGATTTCACACAGACGTGAACAAAAGCTTTTTGGAAATGAGAAGCCGCTTTTGTTGTGAAGCCGTGTTCTGTCATTGTCGGCTGAATGGACAAATGTTGCTCGCATATTTTATCAGCTTTAATGCTCAAACTCAAATTCAAAACTCAAAATGAATGCACAGAGCCCGGGAGGTGTCATTGAGAGGGAAAACCTGGATTATTCAGTGACATGTGGATATAATTGGTAAGATTTACATCCAATGCATTACAGACTAAATTACAGAGCACCGTGAAAGAGGCTAAACTCAATAAGTCAACATGAAAGGCCTGCTGTGCCTGGTAACGGTTGCTCAATTCCCTAATTACATTTTTTACTAGGTTTTGCTGTTCTTGAACATACAGTATATATGTTTATGTATAGGCCTACATTTCCATGTTTTATAGTTTGACTCCAGTCAGTGTGGATGGGAAATAGAAGGGTGCAGAGAAACCTATAACTACAAATACAATTTATAACTTCCTTAAATGAATGTGAAACAAACACAATTTTAGATTTTCTTTTAAGCAGGTATCAGAATGCACCTTAACTTCCTTATTCACATAGGTCCAACCAACCTGAGCAACTGAGAGACTTCTTTTTGGTTTATAGTAAATGACATGTCCATTTTATACTGCTGTGGAAGACCCCCCCCCCCCCCATCTTTTAATACTTACACACATGCACACACAGACAGCTTCCTGTTACCCATGCGGAATCAAGCTTGTCATCTTTAATTTCAAAACTGCTTATCAAAAATGTATTTCAAATTACCCCAAACCCACTCATGATGCACATGTGCAGATAGACAGATACACACCAGCTCTCCCTCTCTGTAATTCTATTCTTTGCCAATTAGCATGCAGGAGAGACACCATCTTTTTTGCATGTGAATAGACAGTTCTTAAAATTATAGTCAGAATCTGGAAAGGGATGAAACATTAAACAGTCACACTGATTGACACTTTCTAAACCCATTTTAAAGAGCAGATATTTGAATAACCCAGTGTTTATTTTGTACCTCATGACAATAGGTACTTTAGGCAGCCGGGTGACGGAGTGAACAGTGATAACCTTAAATTGGATGACCCAGGTTCAACTACTCATGTTGGCAACTATCAGTCCTGCTGCTGAAGCACTGCATGTTTGAGCAAAACACCAGCTTCAGCATGTTGTACAGAATCACCATTTTCATGCAAGCGTGTGCTCTTACAGCCAGTGGTGGAGGAAGTATTCACATCTTTTACTAACACTATAAAAAAATTGTAGATTAATGTGCTGATTGTTTTGATTGATTGGCTTGTAAAAAAAAGTAAAGTAGAAGTAGAAAGTAGCAGGAAAAGAAAATACTCAAACAAAGTTCAAGTACCTTAAATTTGTACTAAGTACAGTACTTAAGTAAATGTAGTTAGTTACATTCCAACACTATTTACGGCCAGTTCTCTTTAAACATTTAGGATAACTAAAGAAAATGAAAAGCTAAACCTGTTAGCGTGCCCACATGCAGAGGCTCAGTCCTCGACGCAGTGGCTGTGGGTTCGGTTCCGCCCTGCGACACTTTGCTGCATGTCATTCCCTCTTTCTCCCCTTTCAAGTCTAAGCTATCCTATCAACAATGAAGGCTTAAAAATGCTACACAAAAAAGAAAGAAATATATGTAGTTTCTTAGATTTGTATATATGTCTATATTCCCTTTTTACCTCAACTTGCTACTTCTACATTGCTATTTCTGAAGATCATCAATAAATACCATGTGGACATGATCCCCTGTAGTCAAATTCAAACCGATTCATCCTCACTACTCGCCAAAAACCCAACCAAGTTAAATTAATAGTGTGAACACACCAACCAGAGATTCTTCACTTAATCATGGCATTTTATAAATGCATTTACTGAATTGGAATTGATCAACAGTTATAAATACATGAATAAAAACAAGACGTGATTGCTGTGGCATGGTGGTTTTTGCATGAAAATCTGCAAATATGAGGAACATCTGACACGGAATGAGCTGTAGGATTGGTGTTAATTCAGGTGAAAGAAAGGAAGAGTAAACACAAATAAGTTGATGTGTAAGCAGTGAAAGGAGTTGAAGTGTCAGTTGAAATTGTAAGCAAAGAGTTTAGGTAACTATATATAAGTGTGGTGAACCTCTGGCGTCTGTTAACCAACTTGTTACCTGCAGCTTTACTTTGTTAAACTTTTGCCTCATTTCAACTGCATTGTTAGGCTGGACTCGACTCAGCCTTAACTCACTTTAGCACCAGGTGCTTTCCTTTAGGTGGGATTCTTAGCTGATCACTGATAGACATCAACTTTAAAGCGACACTCACTGGATCCTTTCATCGGCAACGATGTCTGCACTTGTACACCGTAGTATATGATAATTGTGGTCGCTATTAATGGTAGCTTGGCTATTTGCATGTCTTACAAGCGATGATTCTAGTGACGGATCTCTTTGACCAACCAGTGGTCTGAACTGTTTTAACTCAGCCTTCGCCTCAGCTTGCTTGGAACCTCGACCGAGGTGGACTAGGAACCAGGTAACAGGTACTATCAGCTTTTGCTGATGGAAAACCAAAATAGAGTAAGTCGAGTTGAGTACTGTAGAGCCGTGCCGTACCATGCAGTGGAAATGCAGCATTTGTCTGGTTGCTGTTTGGCGCTGACAGATAGTGTATGTAAATGTAAATGTACTGTATTTATATAGCGCTTTTTTCCAGTCTTAACAACTACTCAAAGCGCTTTACATAGTACAGGAACCATTCACCATTCACACACACATTCACACGCTGAATAGTGTAGAACTTTTGGCTGAAATCAGCTGCCTGCTGCAGCCACAAACGATGCCAATAGGTGGCTGTGGGCCGGGTACAGGCCCCGCCAGATGACGGTCCTTTCAGGGGCCGTGGTAGTGGAGTTTAACCAGAAAAAGTGAGCGTCATGCAGCAGTGATGAAGTTTAGGCACTAAAACGACTCCTTAAGTTTAGGAAATAGATCGTATTTGGATTTAAACACTCCCGATGAACGAACAAGCGTTTCCTGGGTGAAAGGATAGTGAACTCCGCTCTCCGGCTTGAAAGCGATGTGTTTTATGTTGACACCACATTGTGCTATTTCATTTAGAGATTATTTTCCATTGGATATTGAAGTGCATAAGTGTTTTGGCATGGCCGGCCAAGTGGCACTATATGCATGATATTGGAAGGGGGATTTAATTCTTGCATGTTTTGTTGTGCATGATCGAAAAAACATCCCCCCCTCTGCTTTCTTCACAAATCGCACCCTGTATATATGTGTGGGTTGATCACTACAAGTGACTCTTTTATCATGGAAATTGTTGGCCTGTACATATTTAGAACTGAAGCTTAGTGAGTTTTCTGAGAGAAGTGGAAATTTTTCAAATTTTCTCTGCACAGCTCCCGAGCTGGGAAACTGCTCCTCATATATCAGACGACAAAGACAAACAGCTGGTGATGCTTTTGTCTGGTTTTAGACATTGACTTGTCAAAAAACTGAGGAAGTGTTGATGATGGAAAGACTTGAGCTCTGGTAAACTGCCCGGCTTTCCATCAAACATAAAGTCCCCTCCAATATGTCTGCTGCTCTGAATTTTGAAATTCAGACATCAGTATGCCTGTGGGACACAAACACGATGATGACTGCAGTGTCAAACACTAGAGTGTCTGGACTGTGGTCTCAGCCAGTGATAATGAAGTGTTATTAGCTTGGCTAACATGTGCTCTCTAACCGCCGACATACGCCGCTCTCTAACTGAAATCCTTAACAGCACATGATCAGAAGGCCTCCATGTTAGCATGTCATGTGAATAATGACTCATTGGCAACATTCGTGCCATGACACTTCTGTGATCACAGCATGATTCTGCACTCTCCCTCCCTCTCAGTTCTTATGGGAGATTGTTATAGCGGGACTTCTGTATCCAATTCACTAATGTTGGATTGTGTGCTTCAGCAGGAATTACATTAGCGCCGCTGTACATTCTGTGGCATTATTCACCAGACCAAATGAATCTATGAGCTGTGAAATCATTCAAGGGGTGTAATGATAAGCTATCACAGGTCTGTTCTAGCTTTTGAAGCAATAAAACACACTGATAGAGTTAACACAGTGAATATGCTGACAGTTTGAAATCTAAAAAGCTGCAATAACAGAGTTAGGATGCTTTGCACTTCTTCTTTTTCTCCTCCTCATTCATCTTAAAGCATATTTCTTCGAAGCCAGTGGACACTTTTATTAAACCCCAAAAGCACCCAAAGGATACCCATGCTCAGTCTGTAATGAATAACGGATATTTAATTTTACATTTATGCTGACAACTTTCTATATTTATTTGGCTATATAATAATGGCATGTGGGCAGCTATTGGAAAAGTGTTCACAAAGCAATTATGCGTTTAAATCATTTTCATTCACAAATTATTACCAGCAAGTTGCAGCAACTCATTACAAAATAAGCAGCTTTGGAAGTTGTAGGGGTTGACTGATACTACAGATGACTCTGAGATAGCAAGGTGGTTGAAATGTAACAAAATACATTCATGGAAGTACTGAAGAACTGGAACTATACTTGAGTATTTTAAACGTTATGTTGCCACAAACATAATGTGAGAACACTCAGGTGTATTTACATTCCAGTTATTAGCCTCAATGTAAAACTGTATCCCTGACACTAGATCACACCCAAGCGATTGTAGTCCTGTATGGCATGTGTGGACTACAAAGGTAGAAGACAAGATACAATGTGCGAGACAAAGAAAAGGGAAACAAAAAAGTACAGCCAATTAAATTACTTCATAACAATGATATAAAAACATCAAGGAACTGCTGTCACACCAAAAAAAGGAATTTATCAAACTAAAATAAAACAATCAGGTTTGTGTGTAAACCTGCTGTTTACTTAAATCATTCATTACAAACTAGAAGTATGCACCATTTAGCAAAGTACTACATAATATAGGCTGTCTGTTTTTGTTTAAAATTACAAAAGTGATTTGAAATGCATGTTTTTTAATTCTGTTTTTTGTTTTACAATGGTCCACAGATATATCAGTCATGTACTAGATAAAGTAAGATAGAATTGTATTTATCTTAAGGGAAAGTGTTGTGCAGCAGTTGCAGTACAAAGTAGGAGAGTGCAAATATAAAGAGCGCAAATATAAAATATCAATAAACATCCATCCATCCATCCATCCATCCATCCATCCATCCATCCATCCATTAGCTATACCTTCTTATATAGACAATGCCAAGATATACATGGTTAACGGTATATATCATAAGTTGGTCATATCTCAAGTTGCTTCTTGGTTAGTTACTGGCATACCTGGAGTTTAAATATATATGTTTATAACGATATAAACTGACACCAACCAAATACAATCAACACCAACATTTTTTTAGTGCAAAACCCAAAACCCTAAGCTACAAAACTCAGCTTTGACATTGTGTCCATCCCTATATTGAACAACATAAGTATTTTTCCAATAATGTCACCTCACAGTATGATTTCCCTATGGGTGCTCAGGAGCTCAAGCACCTTTACCTATATTAAAAGTTTTGAGCAGTGCAATCCCTGACAGAGATTGCTTTACAGTGAAACATTTGTCAACATTGAGTCAGATGTAATTGAATGAAAAGATGGTTAAACAGGGTCAAAATTGCAAAAGGTACCAATTTGGATGCCATGATTCGCCTTTCCTCTGGCAGTGTCTCTCATCCAGAGCTTCTCTCTGTGACTTATGTGACTGATACCCCAGGTGATTCATAAGCCTGTTGCCGAGCACTATATCGCCTACCCATCATTCTTTTCACATGTCCCTCCCTCTTCTCTTCCCCCTCACCTCCCCTGTGCTTTATAGGTGGCTCATTGCTGTCACCACACACTGTCTGTGGGGGAAACTGACTGCCACACAGGTCTCTGGTATCTCAGCGCCCATCTGTCATCAGCAGTCCAGCTCGGTTCCACACACTGTGTCCAGGGAACATCAGGCGTGGGCTGGCAGCCCCGACGGGTGCCTTGATGATTTCAGTGTACGCTCACAGTTACAGAACATTGGATTTGTGTCAAGTCCGGCAGCAGGTTTTAGCAGATATCAGCTGTAATCTTTGTGTGTCCATGTGGAATCACTGTTTGTGGGTTTTATCAGCCTCAGCAGTTATCATGTATTGCATGATAGGATGTGACTGCAGGCCTCCATTCACATGACATAAATATGATGGATGGATGCATGACACGATGACTACTGTACATTGTATAGACAGTACTTTTAGGAATTATTAGGGATGTTAATTATTTTAATTAAGCTAATCCTGGCAACATTAGTTGTCTTATTGCTGTACATCAAAGTCTTGACATAAAAAAATTGACATTTAGCCTATTCTAAAAAAGGAGCTGGAGTCATCATCAGAGTTGTCCCTCATGTATATTTTACATTTAGCCATGGTTAAAGGTAACTTAAAAACAACTTTAAGGTACTTGTACTTTTCCAATTTTGTCTACTTTATACTTATTTTTAACCACTGTTTAGAGACAAGTATTGCACTTTTGCCCCCCTATATTTATTTGGTAGTATATGGTTACTTGTTGCTGAATACAGCAACACATGATCAGCTTTTAAAATACATTATAATTATACCCAACAATATACAAATGTAATACTAAATTCAAATTTGCTCTATTATACCAGGTATAACATTAAAAAAGGCTTTTATGTAAATGCATACATAATTAGAATAATCCAATAATGTACCCATATACATATTAAGTACATTTTGCTGACAATATTTATGAAGCTAAATTTGTAATTAAGTATTTTTGGAGACGATAATGGGGCAAGTGGTGCCACCTGCTGGAAGCAGGAACAAGTGTGGTTATAGTGGTAGGCTACTGAGTAACTTAGAAATTAATATAATTTTTGGTAAATGCATGACATAAAACACCCTCGGTTGCTGCTGTTATTTATCATTATTTACAATTCAAAGTAAGTGCCTAGTTTTGCCTCGCAATGGCATGTGCTTTCAGTGTGGGAAAACAACAATGCGCATGCTCAAAGTTTATTGCCTGCCAGCTGCAATCTGATTGGCTGTTTGCCAGTGTTGTCGTTGTTTGCTGATAGACCGCTTTTTTTTTTTTTTTTTTATAAAGATGATAGTAACTGTGGTCACCATCAACGATCTGGATCATCTTCTACAGCACACATGTGAAACGCTGTCTTTTTCTAGAAAAACTAAAAGATTAGCTAAACATCTCGGTGTCCACTAGCCACGGGATATTGTTATAAACCAAACCTCTGATAAAAATGATCGGATTGAACGTGAAGGTCAAAATGGTTAACTGCTAGCTTGTCAGAGAAGACGCTTCTTATTTAGCTTCCCGTGTGCGTTATTTGGAGAGGGTGGTATCTGGTTAAGAATAGGCGTTTAGGACCTCAAGCATCTTTCTGAGATAATTAAAAAAACAAAAAAGCAGCAGGATATAACGCCGTAAAGTTGGATTTGCTCGGCAGAACATTCTTGGCTAACGTTAACCTACCCAAACTGACAGCGGTTCAACTGGGGATTGAGCAGTTTAACAGCACGCTGAGGAGAACAAGGTATGTGCCCAGTTGAATTATCACCTTGTAATAATATGTGTGGAAAATGTGAAATAGCGCAATATGTCAAATTATAAAATGTTATGGTTATTTGCATCTGTCCAAAGTTGTTGTTGCCCCACCATTTATTACCACCAAAAACTGAAATTTCACTGCTGTTCAAAGGCACATTTTGCACTTTTTTACACCACTGGGGTTACATTTATTTGACAGTATATAGCTACTAATTGCTGAATACAAAAACGTATAATAATTTTATAAAATATGGTGCATTAGAGATTAAACTAACCAACACAAAGTGAGTTAAACATGTTAATTAGCTCTATTCTACCAGCTAGGGGCCATTAAGCATAATAAGTAGACTACTGATAACGTTACTACTTTTCATACTTACATTTTCTGACAATATTTGTGTACTTTAAAGCTAATTTTGAGTGCAGGACTTGTAATTAAGTATTTTTCATTGTGTTGTTAAAGTAAAGGATCTGAATTCCTTCTTTACCACTGATATTTAGGGTAGTACTGTGTACAGTAGGTTTCTCAATTATATCACTAGCTGTGCTTGGGGACCTGGAGATAGCAACAGCCTAAATATTTATATTTATGATATTTAAAGGTCCAATATGTAATATTTACTGTAATAAATCCCAAAATGACCCCAATGCTGTATAATGAATGAATGAGACTGGACGCCATGGGTTAGCTTAAGTTGAAATACTATCTTTTCTGACAACGCCATGACAATGCCAGTATTTTCTCCTTTTGAAATGTCCATTCCGTGATGGAATTTCTGTTTGACTTTTGGCCTGTGTGTTATCAACTGCCCCGTTTGACAGCCAGGCCGGGTTGCCTGTAAAAACGTAAACCCAGCGGTTTACCCGGCCCAGCAGGAAAAGCACCGGTGTATTCAAAACCGTTAATGATGGCTGCATTCTACTTAGGAGAGGCCCTGGTGTTGTGCATGCTGACTCACTGAAATATCTTACTGAGACACTTGATGGAATTGAGCCATCGTTAAGGTTATCAATTTCAGCTGTGCTTTTACTACTATGACAAGTCCAAATGTCTGCTGTGAAAAAGGTCCTTTTATCACAGCATTTTATGTCATTTCAACATTCGTGTAGCTACTCACATTGAATTATATTGCTAGAGTACTCGAGTTGGTTACTCGCAAAAACAATTGAGACAGCCGGTAAAGTGATCCCGACTGATCCAGGCTGATGCCGCCATGCTAACCCTGCTAACTGCTAATGTTACCAGAGGACCAGGCAAGCGGGCCACGGCAGTTTACAACGTGCAGCCTGTTCAGCGGCCGTAGCCGACAACTAGACTCGTGAGACCATCCTGATCTCGCGAGCTCCAGTTTTCTGCTCGCAGATCAGTCTGGCATCTTGAGGCAGAGAAAATTTGGAGCCGTTTGCCAAACGACCGGGCCAATCAGCGTTGGTTTTGAGGCGGGTTTAGGTGTGATGCAACGAGGAGCTCGCGAGATCAGGATGGTCTCATGAGGCTCAGCAAGCGGAAGCAACGCATGCAAATCTGACCTGATAGAAGCTGTTTCTCAATGTCAAGGAAGGATCCTTGACATTGAGAAACGGCTCTAGGCACATTTTCAGACAGCGGTAGCCGTAATTCTGTTAGCCGCTCGCTAATGCTTTTTTCTCTTGGATCCTTCTTTTGGAATATGGACCGGGAACCTGAAATGGGGCTTTTTATTCCTAAATTCTCGTTACACAAATGGCAAATATCCTTTACCGGCATGTTGCTTGCTTGCTGAGCTAACAAGCTATGCTTTGCCTGCAGCAGCAGGGGGAGCCTGGCTTCGTCGTTGCTCTGTTAGTACGTCATACACTTCGTTGATCAGATTGGTTGATTTGGTCCGTCTATCACCAACATAGGTGGTGATAGGCAGATGGTTTATCCAATCTCTGTATCCAGTTCTCTTAATACATCCATGTTCCACACGCATACAAACTTAAAAAAAAATCTATCCATGCTGTTTTGAGTGAGATACGGGTTTCTGAATGTGTCCTGCCTTCAGTCTCTGGGTGAGCTGTTCAAAATCTGCACGGCTTGGTACGTAACTAGCCGAAACGACGGGCTAAACACAACCGTTAGCATGCTAGCTCATTCTCAATGGCAAAGCACTGCTACAACACACACAAGTTCACCATAATCTACAAAAAAGTACTTACATGTGCGCCCTCCTTTAGAAGAAGTCTCCCGGCTAATCCTGCCTTGTAACTGAACTGAGTTGGAGAAACAACCTTTCTTTTACTGTCTATGGAGCTAACTGACATGATCTACGATCTGAGCTACTGCGCATGTGCGAGAGGAATCAAAGAGTACAGAAGAAAAGATGATTCACTCTGTAGCTAAAACAGAGACCTGAACACAAGGTGAAAAGAGGAGCTGCAGCAGTGAGAGAGAGCTGTGCTGTACAACAAAAATATGGTGTTTTTTGAAAATTAAACCATGTAAAGCTATTCTGGTACAACCTTAAAATACAATTATGAACCTGAAAATGAGCATAATATGGGATCTTTAATGTCACTGCTTGTGTCACTGTCACTGCTGCTGTCTCGGTTTGTGACTCTTCTACTCTCATTTCCTCTCTTTTTATCCCTTTTGCTTTATGTCTCTTTCTCTTCAGAGGTCATGCCAGGGAGGTGTCATTTAAAGTTTGATGGGTAATCCTAATGTATGCTAACGTTCTGGAAAGCCTCATGTGATCTCTCTGAGCACTTATGACTGAGCAGAAGCTGGAGGTATGTGACGTTTACTCCTTCACATTACTGACACACTTCAATCCTAGCAATGTATTCATGGTGGCATGAACGTGAACATGCACTCACACAAACACACATGCACAGGATATTGTCAAACTGATTTAATGCACAGGCCGAAGCTTTGCAAATGCAAGTTATTGCTTATTCACTCTTCCGTAAAGAATGTGCCCGATGAATAAAACATTTGTGAATAAACACAAATGTTGATTTAAATATAACTCTATGAATACGCTATAGATTGTTCTTGAGATTTTGTCCCCTTCCTTTCCCTTTACCCATTATTCCGTAATCACTGACGTTGGCATATTTCTCAATCTCTTTTTTCATTTCACCCGTTTGCTATCTGCAAAAAAAATGGATTGGGCTATTACCATCATGCATTCAGGAAACGCAGACTGGGGATATACATTTGTGAAATGCAAACAAGTGGGATCCGCTGATCCTAAATGTGAGTCACTAAGTCGAGAATTTTGGGCCTTGAAATGTCTGACAGCTTAAATCGCTGTCACTCTGGGCAATGGTGCAGAGAGAAACAGGAAGGGAGGGAGATGGAAAGAGAAGGAAACAGAGAAAGAAATGAGTTTTTCTGTAGTAGTCTATCTGTAGGGTCCACAAAGGCCACAGTAAATATGAACAGCATTTAAATGTAAGCCTGTCATCTGTGGCTCTATGCCAGATGACCACAGTTTGGCTTCATGCCTTTTTCATGAGCCCCCGGTTGATAGAAATTCATAATCCTGATCTGCATTCTCTGATCAAAAGCTCTCCTGAAATGTGCAAACAGATTGTCACCCTGTCTGAAACAGAGATGTTTCACTGTAAAGCCACTGCGGGACACAGGCCCTCTTTCGGTATAAAAATTATACTTGAAAGGCGAGATAAAATATTCACCAGAGAGAAATATAGAGAGATAGCTCATAGCCTTGAGCAAGCTGGGTTCCTGCTGCGAGGTGCAGGGCGAGAGAAAGAGATAGAGGAAGATGGGGAGAAATTCGGAATAATGGAAAGTGAGAGGGAATGTAAAAAGAGAGTTATAGAAGAGCCGATAAAGAAAGAATGACCAGTAGGCACTTAACACCTCAAAACTGTAAATCGGACTCGGTGCCTATTCAATTTTACTTTGCCTGGAAAGGTCACATCTGCTTAAAAATGTGTTATAAAGCTCAGAAAAAGAGTCTTAACACACCCCTAAACCAATTTATATTTGGCTAAACTGCAAAGTCAAGCAATTTTCTCCTAAATACAGCAACACTACAAGAACAAAATGTGTGAGACAAGAGTGTCAGAGACAGAGACTTTCAAGAGATCATTAGATCATGGGAGAAAAGCATGATTTATCGATTCAGGACATAAAATTCTAGGTCGCCATTGATTAGCAGACAAGGGCTTTTTGCTTTCCTCTCTATCATTGCAAGACCCGGGCTTTATTTTTAGGCGAGGGCTGATCAATAGGAGGCCGCTTTGTGCAAGGCTCTGTGGCGTTGTGCCTCCCTGTGGAGCCTGTGTAGGTCAGACCAAAGCACTCTGAAAGGTTGAGCCAATGATGGGAATCAATGGATGGGAAATGTCAACTAACATGGCTTTTTACCACACTTTCTATATTGTTTCAACTGCTATCCAAACTTTTTTTTGTCTCTTAACTCATGCTGGATATAAATCTAGGACAGCTGGCTTAAGGAATACAAATACTTGTGACATTTTCAACCCATGTTGATAAGAGTGTTTAGTTGGTTTGTCTGTGTTGTCAGCTGGCACATTTGGTTGCCTTATCCTGTTTTGCAGTTTGTTTGCAATTATGTGCTAATTCTCTTTTTCCTAATTACTCTGAACAAAAGCTTCTAGTGGATAGGTGTTTTAAATTAGCGTTTCGCTACCAACACTAAACCCAGTGCACCTGGTCCTTGTCCATACGTAAATGTATGTTACAATTCTAATGCTACTGTGGTGTCCATATCAAATACACTAAATTAAACTAACATCACAATTATTTTGCAAATTCATGGGATGTTGTTAATGAATAATTCAGTTTTGTGCGTTCACTGGCATAGTGTCAGGGGGATAAGGGGGGTGCGAGGGATGGAGTTGCACCTGGGCCAGGGGCAGCAGTTTCTGAACTTAAATGCACAACAATTCAATAAGATTGAGTATGACATCATTATGAATCATGGCTGGGATTAGCATTTTTGTATCTCAGCAAAGGTAAAAAGGGTTGCATCTGCCTTGATCACTGATTTATTGCACCACCTGGCAAGTGACCCAAATCAAACACGCCCCCAATGTAGCATGAACAAGAGATGCATGCTGGGTCTAGCTAAGCTAATATGCTCATCGTGAATCCTCTGGCGGTAACTTCTACATTTGCTTAGTAACTTGTACCTTCAGTGAGGTGTGATTGATTGTTGTAACTCACTGTACAGAGAAGGATGTCAGGATGTCAACAACCACTGCGTTGCCTGAAAGTGTGTGTGTGTGTGTGTGTGTGTGTGTGTGTGTTACGCAGCATGTAAAAACTGTGCTTGTAGCATCCACTGTGGTGTCCATAGCTCTTTTGTGTATTGGTGGGTAATTTTTGTGACCAGCAACAAAGGTCTCAGGCCAGAATGGAACCCGAGGCGTTGCAGTTATATGGCACGCGCTATAACCACTTGGCTGCCAAGGCGCTTCATAACGGTACATTTTAATTGACCTACTTTTTATTTTATCTGAGCGTTCGTACACAAGTACTTTTACTTGAGTACAATTTCTTTAAAGTTACGATACTTTTACTTGAGTAAGATATTCTAGTACTTTTTCCATCCTTGCATGTGGTGCATATCAATCAATTTATGTTTTAAATACAAGTTTTAATAGCTAATAATAATACATATGAATATTTATAAAACTAAACTTCATCATATATTCATGTGTATGTGGCCAGAAAGCAACTATTCTGCCACCAGATTCAGTGTATTCAGATCTGTTAACTACTCTTGTAATTCCCCTAATGATCTATGTGCTGTGATGAGTAACAAATCTGACCAACGCAGTCATGAAATGTTAAAGCACAACATGTTACACGATTAAACAAATGCTGTGAACAAAGGTGACCTGACAGAGCAATTATCGCTCCACACTGTTTAAAGCTTCGCTCTCTTGCTCTCTCATTTCCATGTGAGAGTCCACTTATGGAGCGTACATCCACCCACTTATGTTAGCCGCTTGAACTGCTCGATGATTCAGCAGAGTTACACAGTGAAATCACAATCTGTTTTTGAGAGGCACTCAAAGATCCTTAATTCATTCTGAAATTGGCCCTTATGCATGTGGCTGTTTTTACATTGAGCTGTGACAAATCTTTTGCTTATGGTGTTCAAAGCCGGATATTTGTTTGGTGTAAAATACTCTGGACAGCAAATGATGCAACTATAAGGGCTTTCATATTCTGTGTGAAACTGTCCGTAGAAATGAACTGACGGCGTTTTCATATTTAATGCATTATTGATTATTGATTATTATTATCACTTACAACCATGAGGAGAATCATAATGCTGGAATGTTAAGCTAATGTTGTGAAGCGCATGTTTTTTTTTTTTAATTGCAGCATGTCAGAGAGGACCATTAACCCAATTAGGATATAAGAAAAAAAACATATGTTTGTTCTTATTTTCTCTCAGACATTTCTCTTAGCTTTTCTTCCTTCCTTACTCTTTTTACTCAAACCGAGCGGCCTTTAAGGTCCCGTAATTGCAGTTTTATGTATCTTATAA
This sequence comes from Gymnocephalus cernua, assembly GCA_023631565.1. Taxonomy (NCBI): domain Eukaryota; kingdom Metazoa; phylum Chordata; class Actinopteri; order Perciformes; family Percidae; genus Gymnocephalus; species Gymnocephalus cernua. The sequence goes on from CM042446.1 coordinate 23,670,067, forward strand.
AAGTAAAGTGTTGTTATTTTTTCTCTCCAACTAGCCTATGTTCTGACCAAAATGTTAAATTATCAACATTCCAATCATTCACGTCAGTGTACAGCGCGGACATTATATGTGTATATTCTAAACTGATTATTACACCCATGCCAACGTTGTTTCACTGTTGCAGCTTTCTCCACCACCCCAACCTCCTCCTCCTGTGGTATATACCGGTATGTATTGTTGATTCAAATAAGCTTTTTATTTTCAGGTTTTCGGGGGAGGGGGAGAAGATTAACTCTATCAGCAGAATTCAAGGATTATTTTGAGAGCTCCCTCAAACAGCAGAGCCTTTTCTGCCAAATCTGACTGTATAAACATTTGCTAAAAATGGTCAATCACAGCACTTGGTGTAATTGTCACTTATCACTGTTAGGACTTGTTGTTAATTGTTGTTAATATTTTGGAATCTAGACTTACTCCCCACAAGAAAACACCAAGCTCAAGACAGCAGGGAGTGGGTAGTGACTTTAATAACTCCCCTCTAGTGGAAGGTAGCGCCTATAGATGGATGCTGGGGTGGAGGGGAGGCTTTCGAAATGCTTTATGAACAACAGCTGTGGTGTGGGCAGCAGCAAGTGACAGTGTGATGGCTTAAGTACACTTCCATAATAAAAACAGGTGTGTTGGATATATGTTGCACTGAGAAGAGCACTGACAGTCAAATCCTCATCCTCAATAAAATGCATTCGGGGGACAGGTTAGTCATTGTATAGTCTCACATTGCCAGACCTTCCTCTACAGCACTGCAGAGGAGGGTCTGGCTTGTCCACACAGCATTCTGGGATGGGAGAGGAATGTGCTCTGGTTTATTGGCATGTCTTTAAACCAATCACAATCGTCATGGGCAGCGCACGGATCCCCGGTGCCACTGCAAAATAGCCTCGGGAAGGAACTTGTTTTGGTGGTACGTTCAAAAGTTGTTTTAGTCGTGCAACAGAAAACTCAGGTTGGACAGATAGTCTAGCTAGCTGTCTGGATTTCGATCTTCGGAGCAGTTAGCCACTGTCCTCATAAATTGACTGGAGTTTAAAAATCCCAACACAAAGAAAGCGTAAGGTAACGGATATCTGGCTGAAAAGAATTAGACATACAGCGGAATCGGAATTTCCGGCGGCAACGGAGCAATCCCGGAAGTGGAAGGTTGTGGATATAGACTAGTCATTGTAGCATATCTGATCTGCAGGAAACGTGCCAGAATATGTTCTGGGTCTGATAATGACAGCGAAGACTGAATAAGGCAATATATGAAATCTGCTGTAGTATTTGTACAGTGGTTTACAGAATCTGTGGCTCAGGTGCTGGTTTGACAGAGATAACAGGTGATTATAGCACCATCTACCCCTGTAGGCCCAGAGTCACCCAGTCAGTCTCATCAGGGCTGGTGTCAGCAGGGCTGTGGTGCATGCAGGGCAGCAGCCGGCTGGTCAGGCTGGGGCAGCCGGTTCTCTGACTTACAGCTGAGAACATTGATCCCTGCTACCAAGCCTCCTTGTGCTAATTAGTGGCATTCCTTGGAGCACCGTAGGGCCCAGGGATCCTGTTCCAATTGGACGGCAGAGCTTGTCAGCGGGCTGAGGAGATGTGATAACATACCCAGTTTTCGAGGCCAAGGAGCACACACAAGGGCCAGGCGGATTAGAGCAAAGCATAGTCTTGTTTTGCCAGAAAAGTGAGTTTAACAATCTTGCGGCCAGCTGGTCAACTGTAGTGTACATTAGAGACTGAATTTTTGGTTTCGGTGCCTGAGGACATGATGACGACAGCATTGAGGCAGCAATGGAAATAATAACAAGCAAGTTTAGAGCGAGCTGGAAAAGAAAAACAATAGCTTTTTACAGTTATTTCTTTCTGCGCTTGGAAAGTATTTACCTTCCCATGTTTATTGCAGTGTGTCACATTCACAACAAACACAGTGCTTCAAATGTCAGCTGTTTCCAGGCTTGCATACTGCGAGAGGAAGACTTCCCCATGTGTTTGTCTGCTGATAGACCTACAGCACAGAGGCAAAATTTGATACACGCACCTTAGGCAGATGAAATGTGAGATCTCTGTTGTTTTTTGTGTGTTCATGCACACATTTATACATTTATTTCCTGAAGGGAAACGGTATCTGCAGAAAGGGCAGTTTTACAGTTTGCTGGTGCATAAGGTTACGCATAAAAGAGAAGACTCCCAAGTTTCTCTCACTGTCCCAGTGCTGCAGATTCACTGGTAATTTGAACAAATGTCTTGTTCTTTGATCCGGGATGATCAGTGATTAGTGAGAAGACCACCGTAACGGAGAGAAGTCATGCAGTCTTATTCTCAGCCTCTAATTGATGGTATGTAAACAAACATGTCTTTATTAAACCTTTACATAATGACAGAGACCCCCAATTACTTGAAGCCAATGAAAGGCCCTTAGTGACAGTTTAATGTGTGATACTTAATGCAAAATTACAGCTTTAAGGACCAGATAAGTACTGTAGCTGAAAATGTAATTTCTAAATAAAAGAAATAGCAGCGCTGTTGTGGTAGAGACTTGTGTATTATGCATTTATTTCAGACAACCAACACAATTCAAACTTTTGTGTTTTGTTTGGGGATAAACACTTGAAATTACTCCTTATGTAGAAATTATACTTGAGGGAAAAAAGTTGTGTTTTGCATCTCAGGTGTGTGTGATCACAAAGTGTCACTAATACGGCTTTCACGATGCACGTTAAAAAGGGGCTTCGTTTGATCCCAAAAGCACCACGGTGCTCCCTCAGTACCAGCCCAAAAATACTGCAGCAAAACAGCACTCATGTTCCGCTACTTTTCTCACAAACATCTGACATTTGCCGTCTTTCACATTGAACATTGCACCTTGTACTTCTGTCAAAGAGTACCTTTGACTTTCACAGGTAATTCTTGTTTGAGGGCATCTGAAAGGATGATATGAGGAAGAAGGCTTCCAAAAATATCCTGCTTATTTATATCGTATGTTCAAAGCTTCAGATATTGCTTGCTTTATCTAAATATATATATATATATATATATATATATATATATATATATATATATATATATATATATATATATATATATATATATTTCTCCTGAGTGGTTAGCTTGAAACTAGATGTGATGTTGTCTCAAATAATAAAGGGGAAATGTAGGAATATCTGAATGTCAATCTGACACATGTGGCATCACGACATCAGTAAGGATAAATGTTCTGTTAAAGCTGTAGTATTCCTGAGACATTTAAAACAGCTGAGTCTGTTGAGCTGAATATGCCTTGTCAGATCAACTCCTTGTTGCAGAGAAAGTCAGACATTTTGTCTTCCGAGATCAGGGTCAACCACGGAATAGATGCCCTGGATCTGGCAGGAAATTTGAATTCTTGAGAAGTTGGATCTCAGTCTCTGTTCTTTAAAAGTGCTGTTCTTTAATTTTTAAACACAAATACAAAGAATATCAATATAATACAGCAATTGAAGGTTTGACTTTAAGCTGTTTTTTTTTAAATTAACAATTGAAAACACAAGCCTGTTTTATACACTTAACAGCATAAAAAACATTAAATAGGCACTCCATTGATTTTACACAGGAAGATCAATTTGCTCATGACTGTGAGGAAAGTTGTATAGAGTAATGTCTTCTGTAACCCATTTTCTTAACATACATAAAGCCTGGGTTGTGAACTGGAGCCATGGAGTTTGAAAGATGAGGGGATTGATGAAAAAGTTTGTGGTCGGGTGGAGTCACTTTCAGGAGTCTTGTTGCCAAGCAGCGGAGATTCAAGAAGGTGACTGCACCCAACCCAAGAAACAGTATGGCACTTTGGTTTTTGTATGGATAAAACAAACAAAGCATGATTGGTTAATTAGTGAGCTTCAGAGGTGATGGTAGTTTTTCTTTTACCTTTTGGACAGTCAGGCTAGCTGTTTCCCCCTGCTTTCAGTCTCTGTGCTAAGCTAAGCTAACCGTTTGCTAGCTGTAGTTTCATATAGTGAGAGTGGTATCGATCTTCTCATCTAACTCCGGGCAAGAACGCAAATCAGCGTATTTTCCACAAATGTAAAACTTTACCTTTAACCAATCACCTGTCCAAGTTGCTTTATTATTTGTATCCAGCCCTTTCGAGCTTGACCCAAACTAGGGACTGAAAGTCAGGATATCTCGGCTTCTTTTAATCTGCCTCTTGTCAGTTCCCCAAATTTATGGAAGTGTGATACTAAATAGCTGAGTACCCCTTTAATACCATTATAAACTAGTGTTACTTCAGTGTTTCCCATACATAGGTTATACTTGGGTGCCCTGCCCAGGTAGATTGATACCCGCCTAGGCAGATAAAATCTGAATTAAGTTTTTTTTTCCAATCAACGATGTAATTTTGTAGCAAACAGACAGACCAGCGGCCTACAGCCCCTCCCCCTTCATGAAGCTGCGCGCCAAGTGCATGTCACAGTGTCAATAGTCCACTTCAGGCTCAGAGCCAGGCTTACGTTAGTAGCACGTTAGCAGTAGCATGCTGCTTGTTGTGTTGTGGCTTCCCGTGGGATTAAACTGTCCTGATACACCGTAGAAACACCGCGGCCACACGGTACGTCATTTACACAGTCTGGTTGTTAACCCTCTCCGCGGCAGTGTGTTCCACTTGAGCTGATCTATATTTGGAGTTAACCTGAGCTGAACGTTGCTAACCAAGCCTTCAGTCAACGTAGTATAACATTATTTCATTGTAATGCCGTCACATCCCGCGCCACCCACCACCACAAGTAAAGTCTCAACCTGTGGGAAACACTCTACTCCCTGTAATAAAAGACCTGTTAACAATTTAGGAGCCAAGGCATGTACCAATCATAGATTTTGCTGGCAGTGCAGCCTTTTTTTGGCTTACTGATTGTGCCTTTTATCACTAGGTCATCCTGCCGCCCTGTTTGACACAGGCCTTCACGTTTCCAGCCACTCTCTCCACTCTACACATCCTGTGAGTGAAGAACATGTCATCTGAGCGCTTTAAGATTTAAGGCTCCAATTTGGTAATTCCTCCTCTTTGACGACACTGTGACATCATTTCATCCAGCTAGTTCTCAACCAGAGAGGCTTGTTGCAGTTTCTCTGCTGAGTGTGTCAGAAATAGCAACCGAGGGCACTTCCTCCAATAGGCCTGAATTAGAGACGAGCCATGGAGCCAGCAGGAGAAAGAGAGGCAAGATGCACCTCAATGTTGACAAAATGGAATGATTCAATTCCCACGTTTCATCCCCTAGTTTCAGTCAATTTATGACGGCTCTCTGGCGTATTATCCCCGACGTACCATACACTGCCCAAATTAGCAGTCCTACATCATGCTGCCTGTTTATACATTCAAACCACATACTGTAGATTGGGCTGTAAAAGCATATCATGTCAGAGAAGAGGCAGACTATAAATGTATGACAGCGCTAGTCTTTACACCTGCAGCTCCTTGCTCTGAGTGTTTGCGAGATGGTAGCAATTTCCTAGATATTCCATGTCTGCTCTGAAACTAGCACTCCCTCCTTTTTATCCTCTGCTAGCAGCGATCTGCTCTCTGCCCGTTGTGTGTTTCCAGAGGAAGAATATGAAGTTGGCAGATACTGAGCAAGCCTGATTGGTGTCTCGAATCATTAAGGACCGCGGCACTAGTTTCTGCGTGTTTGACATTTCAGAGCAACATGAAGCCAGGCCTGTCACACTGATAACGTCCCTTGGGGTGAGGTTGCAAGCAAAACACTGACTTTATTTATTTATTTCTCATTAATCCCACGCAGTCAAGGTGGCGGCTGCGTATGGAGATTGTCCCGTTTCCTGTATCTTTGTTCGCTTTCTCTTTGCTATCACAACGTTACACCTTGTATTGAAAGTGCAGCAGTTTTCTGTGATGCTCTTATATTCTGCATGCTAGCACCCACCTTTTGAAGTAAGAATGTTGTGATAATGTGTGCAAGTGGAGTATTGTAAAGCTTCAAGGAGTGAAATGCTCTTTGTCCGTTTCCAACTGGGAGCGAGGGTTGAGCATAATTGAGGAGAAAAAGCAGTGCAGGCCAGTTGGTGGTGGATCCTAGAGTAAAAGCTCATGCTCATCTCCTTGTTTATGGTTGTGGAGCTTGCAGTTTTAAAATTCCTATCCAATGCTGTCTTTATCAGGCCGGATGATTCAAGCGCACCCAGGGAGCAGGAGACTGCCATCACTGCCTCACAGAGCAGGTACAGTGTGCAGCAGGGGGCCAGTATCGTAGTAGTGTTCTTGATCTTCAAGCCTCCTCACTGGCCTTTGTGAAGGGGCAGTCTCTGAAGACCGAGGTCATAATGAAATCATTTATTCATAGCTTTTGATCCATATCATTTTAGTTATGGAGTATTATGACAGGCTTTCTCAAGGGCTCTTACACTTTAATGGAATTACTTTTCAGAATGTGTTGCAGTTTTCCTTAATGATAACATCCAAGTCCATTTCTGTCATTTCTTGATTTATTCTAATTAATTTTAAGGGTATGAGATGCCCATCTGGCCGCTACCCACAATACTGTACGTGTACGGCAAGATTTAACAGCAAAATGTCTGAATATTGACTGGAAGAGTTTTTTTATTTGAATCATCTGGAAGGTTTTTGGAAAGGAGATTAATGGGCCTCATCATTGGCAAGAGCTGTGCAGAGATGGTTGTTGGCTTAGAAACGGTGATTTTTATTAATTAAGAATATGAAATGTAAATAATTTATTGGTAGCACATTTTAGATTGTTTACTTTATTTACCTTTTCCTTACATGAACAGTGTATGTTCAAATTTGCACTTTAATGACTGTGATCCCTATGAACCAATCGGGGAACCAAAGTAATTGACAAATGATGAATATGCTGCATTGTTATAGATAAAAGTAACCAACCAACTGTATATGAAATAGTTAAAATTAGCAGTAACACTTTGTTTCACAGGTTTGGTTATTTCCTAGTCCTTTTACAGGAAGTTCCTGGAAAGTATAGACATGTTCTGAGACAGTTATTTTAATTTTATTACATGGCTTTGATAAATGCTCGATTCTGATTGGTCATTTCTGAATAGCAGACCGCTGCTATGTATAATAGGCTGTTGCTATGGATGCAGTTCTGATCATAGACTCTAGAAGACCATATTTAAATCAAGAAAATTATTTTCAAATCAATATTTTTTGTCAAAATATTGATTTCTTTAGTAAGTAATAAGCAGGACAATGTAGAGCGAGCAGGTCATTATGACTACTTTCACTTTTGATACGTCAAGTATATTTTAATGCAATTATTGCTTAAAACGGAACATCATACAACAATAAATCATGAAACAACATGATTAGAATATTAAGAAAAGCACAGTGATTCAAATTAATAGCATTAAATACAACATTTGGAACGGTGTATGTGATCACCTTATCATAATATGTAAACACACAAATAAACATCGGAAATTGAATGAGTATTCTGCATACATTTGTGGTGGTGTCTATTATGATAGCACTCATTGAGGTGCTGTAATTAAATGCAGGTAGCTAATTTGCTAAAATGTAATTATGTGCAAATGTATACTCATAACAACATGTAACAGGATATTTGGGTTTTATTAAAAAAATAAGATTTTTAAGATCATAAAATAGTAAATAGTAAAGTTAGTCCTGTTAAGTTTGTTTTTTATGGTCTTGGCTCAAGGAAAGTATGCATATATAGTATAACACAAGGACGTTTAATAGGATGAATGATTTTGTTTGCAATAAAGAAAGTCATTTAAATATTTTCCACATGTTTTTCAATTCTCTGTCAGTGGATCTCAATAGCTACTGTAAATGTTTGAGGTAAAAAGGTGTGAGTTTTGTGCTTGCGATGAATGTGGAATGTGCGTAGATAATGAGAAGATATGAAGGCAATTTATGGAGTTTGAAATGTGTTATTTCTAAGCCCCTCCATTTACACTTCCTCACTCTCTTTGTATCTTTCAATCATGCTGAATGCAGTGAGTGAAACACATTTATCATTAGAATGTAATTCCCTGTTTCATCGTGGTCTCTCTGCAGCTCGGCTGTATCACTCACAAGGTCTGTCTCTCACGTTAAAATAACCGAATTACCAACATGGCAAACGGGAGACAATGGATTCTACCATTATCGCCATGGCAACATGAGCTAGGAGGATGAGCTGCCGGTTTGTTATTGCACTCAGAGCCTCAGCTCACTCTTGTTAAGAGGATGGGAGATCAGACCATTGTGTTCTCTGGAAAGTAGGGGGGTAAAAAGCATTGGCTCTTTTTGTGTCCAAGCCTTCACAAGATATAATCTCAACTATGAGAGGTGGCAAGATTTTCTAAATCAGCCGATTCCCACATCGAAACAAGATTTTTTTTCAGAGATGTTTTAAAGGCGTATACCACTGTGGCACCTGTGCTTAGAGAAAATTCAGCCTGCACTGGAATGTAGACTTTCTTTTAAAGTCTTTTAAAGAAAAGTGCAATAACTGTAAACACACACACACACACACACACACACACACACACACACACACACACACACACACACACACACACACACACACACACACACACACACACACACACACACACACACACACACACACACACACACACACACACACACACACACACAACACAACACACCTCTGTTTTCACGAACTGCCAGGAGACTGGGCTACAGCCGCTGCAGACAATGTTAAAGTGCAGACATGGCTCATGGATATTGGAAATCTCCGCAGGTTGGATCGGGAAAATCTGATCCCTGAATTACGCTGGTATCGGGTCCCGATACTGGATCGGATCGGCCCCATCCCTAGCCAGAAATATTTGTTTCTGATGCTAACACATAATGAAACTAAAATAAAAGGATAAGTAAAGATGATAAAAAAGCATCGGAAGGTGACTCTGACGGCGCAAGAATAGAGGATTGAGGTACATTTTTTAGTTTTTGGTGGTATTGCTGTTTGACGTGTTCTGCTTTTAAGTCATGAATCGGACCCCAAAGTCACAAGTATAGTACAAAAATAAATTGTCTCGACATAGCTCACACAAGGATTGTGCACACAGTTAACATTTAATAAACATGTACTTTCAATCAAATGATTGTGTCAGCTGTAGCTGTCGACCCCAGGAGTCCAGTCGATGATCGCAACAATGCATAGTTGTTAGAAATTGACGTCTTGTCATGCTGCATTCTATGGAGGAAATATTTATTCATAATTCAAATTGAAAGTCCAAAGAGAAAACGAAGTGAGTTTTAGAGGAGCTGGTAGGTGGGTTTTATTACCATTGAGAGCCACACTAGCGGTTTCTCCCTGATTTCGGTCTTCATGCTAAGCTAAGCTAATCAATTGCTGGCTCCAGCTTTATATTGATATGGGAGTGGTATCGATCTTCTCATCTAACTCTCGACAAAAAAAATCCAATAAGTGTATTTAAAAAATGTCAAACTATTCCCTTTAAGGCTTTAATTGGTCCTTTCTAAAAGAATAAATGTAGAACAAAGGAATATAGTGGCTGCACTGTCAAACTATTGCTTAATATTGCTACACAAAGTGGGAGATACTTAAAGTGAGAGCTGAACAATTTAATTTGATTGAACTGAGTCACAGACAACCCTAAACAGCTCTTTAAAGAGATGTTGCATTTGCTGAAAACGGATTAGTTTGGGGCCTCGCTGGAAACAAGAGACACCTTTCAGCACTGAAGAAATGCACTGACATTAAGAATGATGCTTTTACTGACAAAAATCTTTTCCACCAATGGCCCATTTCTTGTATAACGAATTAAAATCCAATTACAAATGCTTATTACCGTAAACAAACACCACATTAGCATCAAATATGCAAATGAGTGTGTATCATATTACTCAGTGTGATGAATCACTTTGCATTAGATGAGAGAGACCCACTGATGTGTCAGTAACAGCCTTTCTTTTGTTCACTCTGAATGTGTGGAAACCACCCAGCACAGTTATTTGCTGCAAATATTGTGTCTGAGGGCTGTTATTTGCAGCAAATGTAATTTCCATTAAATATTCATTCATAAACCAATGTATCAGACACACTCTTTTCATCCTATTTGGTTCAGCAGAAATACTAGCTCGCACATAAAGATGGCTCAGAAATGGGTTGTGGTTTCTTTTGGGTCCTTGCAATTAAGTCTGAACTGGTATGTGCTGCAAACCAGAGACTTAAAAAAAAAAAGTGCCACTTGAAAGTGGCTGTCAAATAGGAGTTGGCAGTACTGTAGGGACAGGCTATGATTTAAAGTTCTTGAGAAGCAATGCCTTATGTGTTCTTAAGGTATCACTGTTAGTTTGAGATATAGTCACAATATTCAGTGGCAGGATACCTCAGGGAAAATCTGAATACTTTGTACTGATGAAGCCCATATAAGTTGCCAAGAAGAGTGGAGGCAGGATCAAGAAAGATAGTTAAGAATATTTTTTTTTTTTAGAGTTAAGTGGCACAACAGAGCATTATCATTTCAAAGGTCTTAAATGTTTTATGAAGATTGTTAACCGAATTGTGGGGTTCCACAAAACAGTTTTAAAAAAACCCAATATGGGTTTAATATGTACAAACGAGTCGCAGCCATGCTACAGTACTACTCGCTACTGTTAGGTATCAACTTGCGAACATGCTTCCAACTGCTAACATGTTAATAAGGTTTACCATGTTGACCATCTTAGTTTTGCATGTTAGCATGCATGGTACCATTTTAAAATTGGCACCAAACACAATGTATTGCTGAGGCTGATAAGCACATAATTAGTGCAGGTATTTTTGTCAAATCAAAGCATTTGACAATCAAAATGTTTGACCAGTCTATGGCACTCATTGAGAACTCAGATTACCAATATTACAGTTAATCTTGACATGAATGTCTGTACCAAATTTTAATTCAATCCATCCAATAGTTGTGGGGACATTTCAGTGAAAACCACAAATGTCAACCTCATGGTGGCACGAGAGGAAGAGTCAGGGGATCACCAAAGTCAGTAGGATTTATCCTCTGGGGACCATGAATCTCTGTAAAAGATTTCATGGCAATCCACGTGATAGTTCAAGATAGTACCAAAGTGGTAAACCGACCAACCTGCAGGACCATTATTAGAGCCATGCTGCTAGAGTGGCTAAAAAGCACATCGCTAATAACTCTTTCAAAAGTCTTTTTTCTAATCCTGCATTAGACATAACTGATTAAAATAAGGCCCAGAAAGTATTGTACATATATGAAAAGGACAGAATGACTATTATGTGGATAGAAAGCTGCCAGTCTCATTAAGTCTGGTTGCTGCTCTCGCCAAGTGAAGGGAAGGAAAGTGTATTTTCACTTTACATCAGCATCAAAGTGCTTTGACGAAAACACCATGAAAGCGAAGTTGCAGGACAATGGTTGCACCTAAAGTACTGCTGACTGTTTCTAAAGTATGTAAGTCACCTACCTAGGGACTGCAGATGAAAAGTAGTTATTTTTACTAATTTACATATTTATATGGTGTTTTTTATACAATGTTCATAAATATGCATGGTCCCTATCAAATAAACCAGTAAAATAAAAATAAGGTCCAGTTCAGACCAAGGATTCGCGAGAGAGTTGAAACTTGCAACGAGCCAGTCTGCCGCGTTCTAAGCAGTCATGTTTGCACCCACTGGTTCTTTAAACATACTGTGAGCAGCCAACAGACAACTGTATTTGATTAACAGTGTTAACAGTGCAACAAAAAAGAGAATGATGACAAAAAAATGATTGGTCCCATTTATTTCTTCCCAGTAATGACGTAGTGTATCACAATATTGTTTTTAACTTTATAACATAATATTTTAACATTATTACATGTTACTTCAACAAGTTATTTTAGTTTTTTTTTTCTTACAATTAATCCAGTATGTTTATGTAGATGTAAATTCTTGCTTTTCAACAGCTGCTGCCAGTGGGAGATGACAGACTCGTATTGTAAGTACAGACAGACAGTAAGTGCATTTAAGTTAAAAAAGAAGACCGGTCCAAGGCATAGCCAAGGCTTTTTAACTTTTTGCAAGAGGAGTGCCTTGGACCTTTTCTTCTTTTTTGAACTTTTGTGTTCCCTTCCAAGAGCACCTTCATGATTTGTTTGAACTTCTGAGCACTCCAGACCTTTTTTTTCTTCTAAGTACATTTATGGATGGGAGAATAAATTGGGTGCTTTGACAATAGGGCTGCACAGTGTATCGTTTTTTTCATCAACTAGCACAAAATACACATCACAAAAGATTATAGATTCTCTGTGTTAGTTAGCCGTGTTAGTTGAAAGAGAATATCAGTAGAAAACTGCACTTTAAAATGTTAAATGTCATTCTTTTTTAGTGGTGCCTTTTATGTTCAATTCAATGTTCAATTTGTTCAATAAAAGAACGTTGGAAATTATTTCCTTACATTTGTTTTAAGTTCAGCAAGCAATTTGTTGTATTTTAGCAGAATACTGAAAGCAGTAGAAATGCAGAAATGAGTACACTTTATCATCTATTTATTTATCGCAAGTAATATCGTTATCACAATATTCAACAGCGTTATTGCATATTTTTTTCATATCGTGCAGCCCTATTTGACAAGTGCAGAAACCTATTATTTTCAATTTACTTCATAGAAAGATAAGAACATCACAGAGATATCTCTGTCCAGGTCAGAGTCACTCTGTTCACTTTCTGTTAATAAATTAAATAAGTCCATTATAATTTACACAAAGGAATTGATTACTGGTAGATTGGCTCCTCCCATTGCTGGACTTTCCCTACAGTTTGCTGTTGCTGTTTGACCTTCTGATAGCTCATTCACGTCTAGCATTACTTGAGAAACGACATTCATGTTAGCGATGAAAAGGAAGATGTCATCTGACAGGGCAGACATTTGAGGAAGGTACTAATGTCCACCTTAGCAGTGTTTTCTGTATATAAATAAAAAACACCTACCACAGATTAGTTATAACAGCTATAACAAGTTTCTGAGTGTCAGCTTTACATGGGAATTCATATCTACCAACTGCCATGTGGGTCTCTACAACAGCACTGACATCATGAGTAAGGGTGTTCCGATCAGGATTTTTGGGGCCGATCACCGATTGCTGGAAGACGTATCGGCCGATACCGATCACCAATCGCTTTTATGAACTGAAAATTACGCCATTACGTAACAGTCAGACATGTTTAGAGAATGTATCAGTAATTGTTTGGCTTTTTGTCCTAGCTCAAAATCTAAAAAATGTCCTTTCAATCACTGCAGACATTTCTTCAGCAAAACAAATTATTTGTAGTTTTGTCAATTTTCAGACTAACTAACTAAGGCAAATGTTCTTTTAGCTCCACATCAGGGCTGAATACAATTGAAGCTAAACAAAAAACTTTGCTGTCGAATAACAAAAAAATGAACAGTCTTTAAATCTAGATACATTTTAAAGAGACTTCACATCTCTTGGGATTTCAAGAACTACAGCTTAACAGAACATGAGGTCTTCCACATCATGATTCAATGATAAAGACAGATGAGGAAAAGAGATTAGTAGAGCCATATCTCCTAAAGCTTACTTGTTATAGCATCAATGGCAGATTTTTCTTTAGAAATATAAGCATCTCTGCATTTTTGGCAGACAGCTTGTTCCTCTTCTCATCTACAATATTCCCTGCTGTGCTAAAAAGTCTATACGACTCCGCTCTGCCTTAGCGTTAGCTAACTTTGAAAACTCCTCATGCTCCTTTCTGTGACTAACCTTCAAATGTCTGATGAGGTTGGTGGTGTTGAAATGTCTTTGGAGCTTTCCGCCTCGTGGTATTTCCTTGGCACACGTTGCAAATCGCTAATGTATTGTCTTTTTCCCAGATAGCAATGTGTCGGCGCACCACCGGCGGGGCTCCAGAGGCAGTAGAAGCGTCAGAATGGCATAATCGCAAACACGTTTGCCGGTGCATCACCAATTTCATCACCGGTTTTTAAAAGCGGTAGCCGCCTTCCTACCGCCTTCGTTCTGCGGCCGGCCCGCGGGCCAACAGCTGTTCTGCCACCATTCAGACACCTTGTAGAACTGCCAGACCTGTGAATGTAGGGAGGACGCCATTTTAGCTCCATGTAGAAAATGTCCTCACGAGTAGTGGGTCATCTGATCGGCCTATCAGATCGTCCTTTATGGAGACCACTGATCAAACTATTTAAAGCCATTATCAGCCGATACCGATCGGTGACCGATCAATCGGAGCACCCATAATCATGAGTGACTGTAGCTGGGCATTTTGATAAAGAAAACACATTTTGAGATTTTCTACATTGTTTACTGTACTCAAAATACTGGAAAAAAAAAAGTGGGCTGGAATTGCCTCCACACGGCTCTCACAGACCGTTCCACGCAGGACAATGGTTGCACCTAAAGTACTGCTGGCTGTCTCTTTGTTAGTCATGTATGTCACCTGCCTAAGGACTGCAGATGAAAAGTAGTTATTTTTTACCAATTCTGGCATATTTACATGGTGTTTTTTATACAACAATGTTCATAAATATGCATGGTCCCTATCAAATAAACCAATAAAATAAAAATAAAGTCCACTTCAGACCAAAGATTTGCGATGAGAAGAGTTGAAACTTGCAACTTCTTGCAACAAGCCAGTCTGCTGCGTTCTAAAACCTGCCAGTTCACACCAATGCGACGAGACGGTGTATTCTCTCCATAACAACACCTCTGTACTTTCGTTCAAACTTCCGACTTTCAGGTTTTTCATTGCTAAATATATCAGATGATCTATGATGCTCTCACAGACCGTTCCACAACTCATCGAATACCAACGCGTTGTCACGGCGTAGGCGTCGGATACAGACGCTCAGGGCCCTCACATGCACTAACAGGCAGCGTGGCCGGACCGGCTATCAAAACAAGGAAACAGAAGCATTCTCTGTTCAGGACGCCATTACTCCATTAACACCATATCTTTACATAGCAAATATTTGTTTGCTGCTACATTATAGTGCTGAATGGCGAGTACAGTTCAGTTTTAATGTGTGTACCCCATTAGCATTCACTGCTGAACAGTTTAGCCATCTGATCCACCACTGCCAACAAATTAATTCTGTAAGCAAAAGCTTTCATTTTTCAGGGGATGAATTTGATATCAGTGACAGTAAGTTCCTTGATATGGAACATTTTAATGAATGCAAACACTAGGAACGACATGGCTTTCGTTGGCAGTGATTATTTCATACAGATTGTTTATACTTGGGATGTGGTTACTGTAGCTTGGTGTTTTAGATTATGGTTGCACATAATGTCACTACAGTAAGTGGTGTCCTTTTAGTGGAAGGGACTGCCTAAACCCATCCACCAGGAATTTACTTGTGGATAATGTAAAACAGGTGCAGAGAGAGAAATTATCCCAAGAGAAAGACTATTTCCATCAGAAAGGACCTGAGGGTCTTTTGTTAAATATGGTGACTGTCATTCACTCAGCCACGTTGGAGTGATTAGGGTTTGAGAATGTTGAATAACTTAATCTTTAATAATCTACATATTTGGGTTATTTTTAGTCTTGATATATCACTGTACCTTTTAGCTGAAACACAGACATATTGAAATACATTTAACCTTCAGTTATTTCCCATTTACCTCCTGTGGAGATAATATCTTAGTAATTATAACCCTCAGCAGGGCTCCAAAACCCAAACAATTTAAAGGCTTAATAGCCAACAAAATCCTCGACAGGACTAAGCTTCAGGCTAACATTAATGGAAGGTCTGGCGGAGCATTCAGGTGTACCTTTGATAAATGGCCCCCCCTTAAATTTGCTTCCCCCTCCTTTTTTTTTTTTTTTTTTTTTTTTTTTACTAATACACAATAAATTATCCACATTGTTGGATACTTCTTTCTAAATTTGCAAACACATACTCAGAAAAGCCTGAGGAAATTGTTACCCCAGTTGTTGGCCACCTGAGACTTTAGAGAATTAATTGGGGGAGAAAAAATACTGAGGTTTCATGTAAGCTCTCTGCAAGGCAGGACAGTGGCCTTAGCAACAGGTGTCTCTTGCTGTGGCTGCATCATTACAATTTTGATATGGAGTGTGGTGCCTAAAGCGATGGATGTATTGTGCCTATTGTGTTCCATAACACCGTCTTGGATACTTAATTTGCCTCAAGCAGCATGCTTCAGAGAGAGCACAGTAACTCCTGCAACCAGACCGGTAACAAAAACCTAAAGCTACTTTCAGCTTTAGACTGCAGATGATTTTATATGGCTTGATTTTTGTCTTGTTTTGCTTTTGTATATTTTGTTCTTACTGTATGTTGACCTAACCTAACTTTCAGATATATAAGCCAACCAAACCTTGAATTGCCAGTTTATTATTCCTGTGATACACAGTAGGGCCTCTAACTGGAAACTGTGGTATGCCAAGAATAGTACGTATACATACTGTATGTAATTTCTGCTCGTAAAACCCATACTTTACTAACTTGAATAACCATGGCACTGTTGCCAGCTCTGGAATTAAAATGGCTGTTGAGTGTGTGATGAGAATTTTACTCAAAATTCTTTTTTTTTTATTTGATTGTCGGATCTAGCTCAGAGGATGTTTCCCCAATCGACCGGAGTTCAGAAGGCCAACACAAAGAGCGCAAGTTGAGGGACATCCGGTTGAACCTCTGGCGGCACCAGAACTATGCCGTAAATGCAACGTCAATATAGACTAGCCTAAACCTTTACCAAACCATAATCATATTGTTATCACATCATTAGTCTTGCATTGCCAGACCTATCTCCATAGCACTGTGTCAGCACTTGACTATGGTCTGGCTACACCACTTTGGGAATAGGGGAAAAAACGATCCGGCTTGTCTGTATTTCTTAAACCAATCATTAACAGTATACAAACATTTAATAAATGGTTGTCGACAGCTAAAACCTTTCCTGTGGGCACCCGTAACAGAAGGCTGGTGTATACGCCGATAGTGACAATATAGTAAAACAAAGTTGGAATAAAATGTCTTCATAGTGTTACCGTAATGTCTTCCCTATAGTGGTCAGCTGACAACTCATCAGTGGAATACATCTGTAATTTATAGGGCTGTTAATCTCTGCGAGCTTACTTTTAGTATAGTATACTATAGTATACATTTAGTATACTGTATGGAAGGAGAAAAGTGGGCTTCCTTGGAATAAAGAGTAATTAAACATTCGTACAACATACAAGTCATCCTTCTTATCCACAGCTCCTTATTGTTTTTCTCTCTTATAATTCAGACCTAGCCTCGGGGGAAGATACTGCTTTGGCCGTGTTTGGCCAACTTAACTATCTCTGACTGGTTCACAGGGACAGCAATTAACCTTTCTTCTCACAGGGGTCGTAGGAAACAAAACACACACAGAAACCCTGGATACATGGCCTATTGGAATAGATATGTTACTTTGCCCCTGTCCTTTGCCTGGACACTGCAGAGTATCATCCAATAAAGCACAATGTCAGGTTAATTTGACAGGGTTATTGCTAGGCAGTGATTATTGGCAGATTATGCTAAACAGATAGGTGCTAAACTGTCGGCAGTAGGGTGTATGGTATACATGTTATCAAAACATTTCAGTATTAAAGTAAAGCCAAAAAAAGAATTAAATGCAAAAACCTCCCTTTCCTGACTGTGCCTATCAATTGTAGAGAAAATAATTCAAATGGCTCCTGGAAGACAAGTAAACCACCCTCAAAGGCTTTTCTGCATTTCAAAATATTTCTTTGTAAGAATTGTGATCCATTTATGTTTATTATTTTGCTGCTGCGCAGGCTTGGAATTATTACATGTGGATGTCAGGCTTGGCAATAAATTCTCCTTCCAATGAATTCTACATTTGGAAAACAAATCTGCTGGTTGTAATAAATTAGGAAACCTGTTATTCACAAAGCAGTAATGTCAACACAACACCAATGTACTGTAGAGAAAAGGACTGACCGTATGTATTTAGTGTTATAGAGCTCAGATGAAACCATCTTGAAACCATCCTTAATTATGTTAGATGTACAAATACTCACAATGCAGTTGCAACACTTCTGTTGACACGTATCAAAACAAAAGTGCAATTTTTTCAGCAGAGGGGAGGGCTTTTAACAATAACTTATACAGTATGAATTCACATTTAGAGACCCAGGATCATATTAAACCTTGTCAAATTAATTCATTTTATTCTATTGAATAAACTACTACTAAATGTATATATATTTTTATTTTTTACTTTTATTTGTGACAGGACAGCTTAGACATGAAAGGGGTAGAGAGAGGGGGAATGACATGCAGCAAAGAGCCGCAGGTCGGAATCGAACCCGCGGCTGCTGCGTTGAGGACTGAGTCTCTGTATATGGGCGCGCGATCTACCAGGTGAGCTACCCAGGCGCCCTCAAACTACTTTTTTTAGCCACGCTAGCAGCATGGAAGGCAATGTCAGTCTGTCGGTCAGTCTGTTTGGTCCAGACTGAAATATCTGGACAACTATTGGATGACTTGTCGTGAACCTTTGTACGGATATTCATGGTTCCCAATTCCTGTTAATTTTCAAGATTTTCTTTTACCAAGTTGCTGGTGCATGATATATTTTTTAACAATTGTGTAAATGTAAATCACATAAAAGAATGATCCCAGTCACTTCCACACAGTGAGGCATACAGCTTATTGATCAAACACCGGTATCGATCAGTACTCGGTATCGGGCCAAAGCCCACGTATCGTATCGGGGCTAAAAAAAAGTGCATCGGTGCATCCCTAACTTGTAGCTTAATCTGTGTTAAATAAGTAAGGGGTCTATAAAATAGGATGTAGGAATGTTTTGCAAAGCACCCACACATTTAAGGGTTAAAATACTTTTGTTAAAGGGAACAAACTTCAATAAACACTTGATAAATGAAATGTAATCAACAATGACCCCATTTTCCTTCCTGAATTATTTTAGATATTTACTTTGCTTTTCTTATACAGCAGCTAGTGCCTCTGAAGCTACATGATTACATTCCTCATTACATCTCTCCTGAAGGGCAGATTTTCAGTAACCTTTCCCGTCTGCAAAATTAAAGGTTTCAATTAAGTTGACTTCAGTGAGCTTCTGCACCGATAGATGGGCATTAGGGACACACTGTTCCCTCCTCTGTCATTTTTAGGACTGCCAGGGCGTGTCCCAAACAATGTGGTCAGCTATCTTCCCCTAGAATGTAAAGAGGCGAAACTTCTCTGCCAGCTGCACAAGTAGAGTCTGGAAAAACCATCTATGTGTAAGAATTGTAGATCACATGTCAGTCGACTATAGTAACATTCCACGACAAAAACAAAATGACCTTGGTAGAAAATGATTCCATATGACAAATGAATAGGCTGCGGGTATGTTTTCTCTGACAGGGTTTAAACAAATTGTGTTTAAATGTTCACATATTCCACAGAACTTTGGCCGCACCGCAATTAATGCTTGGTAAAGTATATCTTATATGCTATAATAACTCTATCTTCTTCTTTTCCACCGCATTTGAATGGTAGGGAAGCTTAAATTTCACACTAACCTCACCTCAGTGGGTCATAAAGGCTAGACTGCCTAAGCAGGTGGTCAAGGTTGGCTCTGTTAGACAGTCACTGTGAAGATTTGAGCTCTGTCAATCAGCGCCAGCATCAATGTGAGGGATCCTCTGGCGGCAGTGATTGATTTGGAGGTCTATCTCATCTTAGACCTCTGAATGTTTTCTCCACTTGAAGCCATGGGTTATAAACCGTCGCGAATCCCTTAAAATTGTTTTTCTCTTCCCCATCAGATAGAGGGAGACTGGGGTTTTGTTTGCCATTACATTTTAATAAGACAGATGAGAGAGAGAGGGGCAGAGGGTTTTCAAGAGGAAAATAAATCATCAGAGACCTGGCTGACTGTGGGCAATATTGCGAATGAATCAATGGACTATTAGAGCCTGAAGCCAGGCATACAAATGCATCTATCTTGAGCTAAGAGATACAGAGGTCAGACATGACACTGGAAAGATGTGTGCTCCCGTCAGATCTGTGGCGATACTGTTGTCATACCTCTTCTGGCAGAGTTGAGCCTTTGTTTTTAATGGCACCATATGTCAATGTGGACATAACTGTCAACCACCCACCACTGCCACGACTGGCGATGTTTCATCGCTATTGCATCACAGGGAAAATACATTCACGAGCATTTTGCTTGCATATCTGAATACAATGTGCCATTAACTCCATTCTCTCTGCAGTGGGTGCAGATTTGCATCATTCCTTTTTCTGAGTTAAGAATGAAAGAAAGATTAAAAAAAAAAATCTCCAGAGACAGCAGGATTGCAAAAAACAACAACGAAAAAAGCATAATTGGCTTGCTGTATATAATCAGATTTAAACTCTCCTCTTCTTGTAGTAGAGAGTTGGTCAGGGTGAACGGTGGGCATAAGCACCAGACTTTGACACCAGATAGCGGGGTTTGACTCTCAAGTCCTGCATGCGTTTGGTTTTAGGCAACAAAAGCATTGGTTGAGTTGGGGACAATTTGTGGTTTCGGCTCAATGTTGAACCTGCAACAACTGATAATTTTTGGCCCAAATCTGTGAAAACACTGACATATTATTGCTACTTATGCTGATATGGTGATCATGTTACCAAGCAGCTGCTATTTATACAGCCAACATATACACTGACACACAAACATTTATATTCACTTTACTTATAGCACTGTTTTTGGTCTCAACGTAATTTGAGAAAAATATCTGGCTCTTTAGCTGCTAAATGCACCACTATCTTTGTCAGTTAGTCTCTGACTGTGTCTGTCTGCTGTTTGGGGCTGAGCAGGTTGTGTACAATGGGTTTTAAGAGATTTTTGGCAGAAAAAGCTGCCTTCTATGGCTGAAAACTATACTACTAGAGCTGTAATGATTCCAATTTTTTCTGTACAGTTAATTGTCTCAGAAATAATTGAGATTAACAATATAATTGTCTCTTTCGGTCAAATTGGAAAAAATGTATTTATTACTTTAGTCACACAGGTAACACAGGTACACAACCTATGAAGTAAACAACGCCTCTATAAACAAATATTTATTCTAACTGTATCCCTCTTGTCATTTCTGTTGCTATGAACATGTATAGGGTCAAGTGCCAACAACTACCAATTGAAATAATAAAAATATTTAGTCATATCTAAACCACATCGACAACTACCAGCCATACACCTTAAGACCTTAGCTAATGTTAGCAATTCATTTAAACCAAGATAAACCAAGATTTGACAGTTGTTTTGTTGTTGTTGTTGTTGGCTCACTTTTACTCGCGACATGCTAACGGCAACAAAGGATTCCATTCACTACGCTAAGCTAAGCTAACAGCGGCTCCGCCGGACTGAGACGATGCATGCACTGAGACAAAAAATGCGTTTGCCACCTATCTACATCTAGGGGAGACCGTGATAAACCCTATTTCAACAAATGGTGGCCTATTCCTTTAAACAAAGAAACGTATTATGTAATAACTGTTACAGGCCTATATACTACCGGAAAAATATAATTCAGGTGGCGTCACGTTTCTCTCAAAACACATTTGCTGTTTTGGATGAGAAGTTTATAAATGCAATTTCTAGGCGACAAGGTTGCAAATTAGGCTTGCACGATTCGGGGAAAAATATGAATCACAATTTTTTAGCTTAGAATTGATTCTCTAGACTTGATTCACGATTCTCTACCACGATTTTTTTCTCACAAAGTGTAATGTTTATTGCACACATGAACCATGACAAAACAAAACAAATTGGCAGTACCAATAGCCAATGGCACCTATAGCACATCACCACAAGCCTGTAAACATAGAGGCTTCAGTGAATAAAGAAAATAAAGTACATACTAGCCATGGTACAGTAGGCTACCAAAAATAGTGACATATAACACAGTGAACTAAATATGGCCCTGATACAGGCTCTATCTGAACTCCAACATGTCTTTATATAATTAAAACATGTTAATGTCAAATGTTCAATAAATTAATTGAAAAATCAAAATCATTTAAAAATTTAATTGCGAACAGGGGTGAATCGAGATTGCGATTTTATAACGATTTCTTGTGCAGGCCTATTGCAAATTCATCAGGTGTACTCGTCGTTAGGCATTCAGATGTCGACATGGAGAGGAAAGGTCGCTCGGATTTTCAAATGCATTTGACAGATGCCATACATTAATACCATTCATTACCATTAATCATCACTGTGTCACCAGTAATTACTGCATTGGAATCGACCAGCCCTGGTAAACCCACTAATGAAGGTTAATGTGCTCGGCTGCCGTCATTCTTCTGCCGGCATTACACCAACAATCACAATCTCCATCAACAACACAATGTGCTCTCCAGCTTTTTACTGTAACAATGCCATTATTGTGTGACTGCTGTCTCTCATCTCATGCAACAATGAAGGGCAGACAATACTGCAGCCACCCTTTTGTGCATAATGACATGCCACAGTATTGCCTAGTGACCAAGACACAAAGCGTATCTGTTTGTAATGTAAAAGCTACTGAGGGGATTTTTCTGTTGGAATAGCAAAGA